>CAWUFW010008698.1:600000-858223 GCA_963921515.1 Calotriton arnoldi | reverse complement strand
TATACTTCAGTTACATGTGCTTCCCCGTTATAGTTAGTTCAGCTAACTATAACTCGCGCCCCGCAATGCACTGCTGATGACGTCACATATTACATCACTCATGACATGGTCAGTGACATCACTGATGACATCACTGTTGACATCTCAAATGACATCACTGATGACATCATCCACGTGATAATCTGATGCAGCTCCTCACACCCTAATATAACCTTTGATACACCCAATCTAAATTACAGAGTGCCATTCGCAAAACCATAGACACTCCAACACCAATAACTACATACCCACTCACTGATTCTTAGGTCTACACACACACATCCACTCACTCACCCGTACAGTTACTCATACTTATGGTCACTCAGTACAGGACTATCATATGCACTCTTACTCCTATATAGACACTCAAACACCGCCACTCATCCATAGAGGTGCTCACACACCTAGTCAGTCATGCAAATAATTAAACACACTGCCATTTACTCACCTATACAGTTATACACACACCAGCTCACTTAATCATACAAATACTAGCACATTGTTACGCTCTTATACAATCACTGATACAAGCACACACTCATCCATACAGCCACTATCACAATCACTCACTCTCGCTTATAGCTATTTATATACTCCAATACACATATATACTGCCTTTCACATATGTAGTTACTCACACATGTACCACTGGGACATACATTCACTCACTAACACACTCTTACACACACTTACCCACCCATACAGTCTATCACAGATGCACTCTTGAAACCATCCACCCAGTGAATCACCCACTCACACATCTATGCACAGTCGCACACACCCCATCCACACAAACACTCAGGCACCCATACAGATACTCATAGAACCAATCAATAACCCATATAGACACTCATGTAGCTATTCGCAAATCCATGCATCCACTTACACACCAACAGACGGATACAGACATTCACACAGTTTAGTCACTAACCCATGCATTCAGTAAGATACGTTTAATCACTCACTTGTAGAGTCAGTCACGCACGTACTAAATCATCCATTCAGACACTTATACACCCACTCATTCTTCAATACGCCTTTCCCTATATATATTAAACATATTTAAACTTTACAGAAACACACAGTCACTGGATGATGTCATCAGTGATGTCATTTGAGATGTCATCAGTGATGTCATCAGTGATGTCACTGACCATGTCATGAGTGATGTAATATGTGACGTCATCAGCAGTGCATTGCGAGGCGCGAGTTATAGTTAGCTGAACTAACTATAACGGGGGAATTTCACGGGTTTTGTACGAGTGCAATGTCCAACTAACTATAACTGTCCCTAAAACCTATGGTTTTTTCAGTGAATTTCAAAGGTTTTTTAAATGCTAATTTCTAACTATAACGTGTCTGAAACCTATGGTTTTTTCAGTGAATTTCAAAGGTTTTTAAAATGCTAATTTGTAACTATAACATGCCTGAAACCTACGGTTTTTCAGTGAATATATATATATATATATATATTACCTACTGGCGGTCGCCAGTAGGTAGTTATAGTTAGGACCTATTTTTCCATAGGAAATTCACAACATTCTATTTTCAATAACTTTGGCGCCGGTTGATGAATCTTTGCGAAATTTTCAAAACTCGTGGGGTGCTCTGGTCCGCTCCTATCCTGAAAGTCTTGGGGTGATTTGTCAAGTTGGGGCCGAGAAAAAAGGGGGGTCCCAAAACGTGTTTTCCCCATGCAATTTTCCATAGGAACCTTTAGTCGCAGCTACAGCCCGAACTGCTGAACGGAATTACACCAAATTTGGCAAAAAGGTAGCCCTTGGTTCAGAGTCATGCCTTTTGGTTAAATGGTGTAAATCCGTTCAGTAGTTCCTGAGAAATTTGAAAAAGAAAACACATATATATCTGGGCGGAGCCTAACCACACATGTCATCGTGAGATCTGATTGGCTGTCAGCACTTCATCCTGGAATTGCTGGCAGCCATCTTGGGACCAATATAAATGATAGTACCCCATTGAAATGCATTGTAGTGAATCGAAGATTTTGAGGGTTACCAAAAGGAGAACTATAAAGGGTGATAACAGACTTTAGTTACATTAGAATTCATTTGTTGATGGTACCATACTAATTTCAGGAATTGTGGTGTGTTCTAAGGTGATTTTTACCCTGTGAAAAACCTTCTGCTGGGATATCATGAATCATGTTTCAGAGAAAACTATTTTCACATGCTTGTCCCATACCGTTTTGGAAAGTGCTCCAGAAGCTAAAATGAGAGCATATTTTCTGTAAATTCACATTATCTTTCTCAGTCATGTGAGAATGAAGTCCGACATTCTCAGTAAAACATGTACATCCAACAAGGGCAGAGACTGTCAGTTGATTCCTTTGTGTTCTACTGCAGCTTCCCAGAGTGTTCTAAAGAACAACTAGAGTGCTAACAGCTTTACTCATGACAAAAGTATGGCACACCTGAAGCCATCTTGATTGGAATAAACTGGTAACACTTAAAACATTTAATTTAAAAAGGAACAAAATGATGGGGTTCATTTTGTCATAGAAATTATGGTTAGTGCTGTAGAAAGAATAATTAGGACATGTTTCAAGTGTGATCTCAAATATCTTCCTGTTATATTTCAACAGGAGCAGCCTGTCAGTTGATGCCTTTGTGTTCTACTGCAGCTTCCCAGAGTGTTCTAAAGAACAACTAGAGCGCTAATAGTCTTACTTATGACAAAATTATGGCACACCTGAAGCCATCTTGATTGGAATAAACTGGTAACTCTTAAAACATGTAATTTAAAAAGGAACAAAATGAGGGGGTTCATTTTGTCATAGAAATTATGGTTAGTGCTGTAGAAAGAAAAATTAGGACATGTTTTAAGTGAGATCTCAAATATCTTCCTGTTATATTTCAACAGGAGCAGCCTGTCAGTTGATGCCTTTGTGTTCTACTGCAGCTTCTCAGAGTGTTCTAAAGAACAACTAGAGAGCTAAGAGTCTTACTTATGACAAAAGTATGGCACACCTGAAGCCATCTTGATTGGAATAAACTGGTAACACTTAAAACATTTAATTTAAAAGGAACAAAATGATGGGGTTCATTTTGTCATAGAAATTATGGTTAGTGCTGTAGAAAGAAAAATTAGGACATGTTTCAAGTGTGATCTCAAATATCTTCCTGTTATATTTCAACAGGAGCAGCCTGTCAGTTGATGCCTTTGTGTTCTACTGCAGCTTCCCAGAGTGTTCTAAAGAACAACTAGAGCGCTAACAGTCTTACTTATGACAAAATTATGGCACACCTGAAGCCATCTTGATTGGAATAAACTGGTAACTCTTAAAACATTTAATTTAAAAAGGAACAAAATGAGGGGGTTCATTTAGTCATAGAAATTATGGTTAGTGCTGTAGAAAGAAAAATTAGGACATGTTTTAAGTGAGATCTCAAATATCTTCCTGTTATATTTCAACAGGAGCAGCCTGTCAGTTGATGCCTTTGTATTCTACTGCAGCTTCCCAGAGTGTTCTAAAGAACAACTAGAGCGCTAACAGTCCTACTTATGACAAAAGTATGGCACACCTGAAGCCATCTTGATTGGAATAAACTGGTAACACTTAAAACATTTAATTTAAAAAGGAACAAAATGAGGGGGTTCATTTTGCCATAGAAATTATGGTTAGTGCTGCAGAAAGAAAATTTAGGGCATGTTTTAAGTGAGATCTCAAATCCTCTTCTATTTCATTAGAAAATTCTGACATGCAGACTGAAACAATCACTTTCAATACCAGCAGTAGACTTCCAGTTAACTCCCTGGTGAGCAGTAGCTTTACTACAGTGATCTAATGAACAACTAGAGTGCTAACATGCTGAATTTATGGCAAAGTGTGACACATCTGAATGCCTTCTTGATGGAATCAAAGTAAAAAACTGAAAGCATTTCCTACTGAGGAGACTGCAGTAAATGACGAAATGAGGAAACTTCATAACAAATAAGTCTCCCAAGATGGCCACCAGAGAAAAAAGAGCCCAAATGTAGCACAAATATCACCCAGATGTAGCCCACATATAGCCCAATGACAGAAGTGTGCAAAACACTTTTATTTTTAGTTTTTCTGCAGTTTTATATAGTGCAAACTGGTCAGGTATTGGAGCGTTACATCTTACTTGGACCCCTTATTGCATATTGTGCACGAAGTACATGAGATTGATCTTGCGAAACATTGAACTTTACGATTCTGTTAACCTGAAGTTGCTCTGAACCGGGCTTTGTAACACCCGTTTTTACCTACTGGTTTTAATTAATTCTCACTGTATTGTATTAGGAAAGAGGATTTACAGTTTTTATGTACACTTTTATGATCTATGTTTCTAAATCAGATCAAATAAAGTTTAATGAATTCTATGGCAGGACGGAGGCGAGGATTATGCATATCTTTCCTCACTTTATTTGCATAGCAGTTCAAAGAAAACGTAACACAACAATCATTAAACAAAAGACTACACAACCCATGAACCATTAGGGGTGTAGTCTCCAAGGCAACTATAGTCCAATCATATCACAGTCCATCGTATATAATATCGTGACGTCCCTTCCGCTTCCTCTTTCTTCACTGCTCGTCAGTTAAGTGCATTCCTTACATTCTTGGCTTAATCTGACGTTGTTGCTGTTTGTATAGCGGTTTCTTGTGCACGTTATTAGCATTATTGCCTTGGTATTGTTTCATATTCCCTGCGCAGCAGGCTCTTGCCCGAGTGCGTTCTCCCCCTCGCAGTTTCTCCCGCTGTGTGCTCTGCCCGTGGTGAGATCCTGTCAGGCGCGTCTGGTCCGAGCGAGGCAGCTCCGTCGAGCGCTCCCGCTAGTCTTTACGCACGTTTGGGAATCCGGTCACTCCTTTAGTGTCCGCTTTATTTCCGACCAACCCTCGCCTAATTTTGACACCGCTATGCAGTGATTTCCCCACACGGCCACGTTAGTGACCAGCGCCACCTGGTGGTGGTAATTGGTATTGCGCCTCAGTCTATTCTTATAACAGCTTCGGGGAAAGCCCAGCTGTTGGAGCACCGGCGAGGGGGCTGTCTTAAGGATTTTAAGGGCATTTGTTCTGTGCTCACACCCTCTGCTATCATGTCTTCTCCAGAAGACCATTTTTACTCCTCCTACCAGGAAGTGGAGGAGGAATGGCCCCCCAACTTCTCCCTCCAGCAGTGGACCAAGCCCTCTCTCTGGCTATTTCTAGGCGCTGGCTCCTCTTAGGGATCAGGTTGATAAGCTGGCGAAAAGCATCCCTGGGGTGTTCAGTGACCCAGATCTGGTGGTGGCGGGTCCAAGTAGCTCCCAGTTCGGGAATAAAAGGGCCGTTAAGCATAACGCGGGGCACTTGGAAGGATTTGATAAACTTACGGAGACATTCCTCAAGAGTGCGTGAACGCTAAAACATGCACCCTGCCGGGAGGAGGAGGGGCCCGGAGAAAATTGCGACACTGTCACCACTATTGTAGACCCCGACGGCGGGTTTCCCTTAGAGGGAGAGGGTGTATCGGAGGACGATTTCTCCTCCGATGAGGATAAGGACTCGGGCGTCCCTGGCGTCCAGAGTCCCACTCCTCTCAGTCCCCGGTTGGGGACGGGGTCCACTCGGACATGTTCGAGCCTACCCAAATTTACCATCCTAGGTCGGCAGAGTGGACACCTGACGCCAAAGTGGCAGAGTATGTGGTGGGGAAAATCCATCAACCCCTTGAAAGGGAGGTCAGGAATAGGATGAGGGGAGAATGCCCCAGGCCCTCACTGAAGGGGAAGGTGGCACACACGCCTGAAATTGATGAGAAACTATGTACCTTTTTCTCCAAGTATATGAGGGATCCCAAGAAAGGAATTGATAGGTCTTGGACGTGGTAGGGCCCTTGACCCAAATTATTCAATTGACGGAGCGTTCCAAAGAGTCAGGATCCCCTTTGTCCACGGATATTGTGGCTGGTTGGGCGCACTACCCTAAACCCTAAAACACTACCCCCTCCACTACCCAAACACCACTGCACTACCCTAAACCCTAAAACACTACCCCCAGCACGACACCCTACACTACCCAAACATAACTGCACTACCCTAAACCCTAAAACACTACCACAAGCATGACTCCCTACACTACCCAAACACCACTGCACTACCCTAAACCCTAAAACACTTCCCCCAGCACGACTCCCTACACTACCCAAACACCACTGCACTACACTAAACCCTAAATATACCCCCAGCATGACCTCCCACACTACACAAACACCACTGCACTACCCTAAACCCTAAAACACTACCCCCAGCACGACCCCCTACACTACCCAAACACCACTGCACTACCCTAAACCCTAAAACACTAACCCCAGCATGACCCCCTACACTACCCAAACACCACTGCACTACCCTATACCCTAAAACACGACCCCATACACTACACAAACACGACTGCACTACCCTAAACCCTAAAACACTACCCACAGCATGACCCCCTTCACTACACAAACACCACTGCACTTCCCTAAACCCTAAAACACTACCCCAGCACTACCCCCTACACTACCCAAACACCACTGCACTAACGTAAACCCTAAAACACTACCCCCAGCACAACCCCTACACTACACAAACACCACTGCACTACCCTAAACCCTAAAACACTACCCCCAGCACAACTCCCTACACTACCCAAACACCACTGCACTACCCTAAATCCTAAATCTACCCCCAGCACGACCCCCTACACTACCCAAACACCACTGCACTACCCAAAACCATAAAACACTACCCCCAGCATGACCCCCTACACTACACAAACACCACTGCACTACCCTAAACCCAAAAACACTACCACCAGCATGACCCCCTACACTACTCAAACACCACTGCACTACCCTAAACCCTAAAACACTACCCCAGCACGACCCCCTACACTACCCATACACCACTGCACTACCCTAAACCCTAAAACACTACCCCCAGCACGACCCCCTACACCACTGCACTACCCTAAACCCTAAAACACAACCCCCAGCACGACCCCCTACACTACCCAAACACCACTGCACTACCCTAAACCCTAAAACACTACCCCCAGCACGACCCCCTACACCACCCAAACACCACTGCACTACCCTAAACCCTAGAAAAGAAACCCCCACCCCATGCCCAATCCCCCTTACCTCTCACTCCTCATGGTTCCTCTCTCCTGGTGGTTCCTGCTTCACGTCATCTCTGAGGGGCGGTGCACGTCGTTGTGAGGAAACGGAACAGCCTCTGTTTCCTTACAACGACATGGATCATCTACATGTTTTAGAACGCATGGTCATTTACCATACATACCTTTACAACAAAATTCGTTGTAAAGGCATGCGTGGTAAATGACCATGCATTCTAAAAAAATGCGTAGTAATGACTTCGTGATGTACAACGCATGCGTGCGTGGTAATGCATGCGTTGTAATGGTATCGCAAAGGAAAAAAGTCGTTGTAACGGCTGTTTACCGATCGAAGCTGGCCCCTGTTCTTCAGTGAGACGTTTATTTGATTAATTAGGAGGAAGGAATGTGTTTTTTTTACCGAAAAGATCATTCCCGGCTGTTGTATTGTGAAAGTGTCCGCGTGGCCTGGTTTCACTTCCGGTGAGAGAGTGGAAGAGTCTGTTTGGATCTAAAGGAGTTCTGTTGTTGGACGGGGCCAGCGCGACATGTCATCAGGAAACATAGCTAATGGAAAGCGTCCTCCCTGAAGTGTGGAGCAGTGCCATGAGAGGTCAACGAGTGTGCATCCCACCGCAGTATGACCGTACCGCCTAACTCATGTGCCGCCTCCAGGGTACGGGAGGCAGAAGCGGCATCGCAGGTCCTCTTGAAGACCGTTGTAGCACTAATTCTACATTTTGGTACTAGGGCATTTTAACTTTGTTGTTCCTGCCAGATACAAAGAGAAGATCCTGTGTTATTCAGTGCCCTCGTTACCTTTTTGTGGGTTGTGGTGCTTGTCACTTCGCTGCCCCGCCGGTGCACACGACTGGGCACCCCACCTCGTGTGCCATCTGCAGGGCCTCTGCCCTCGGATCACTGGTTTCGGTTTCTGGAGTGGCAACATAAACAGTTGCTCCCAAAGGACTAGCCTGAACACTTAGGTGAATATCCCCTGCACCAGCATTCCACGGAAATTCTTTCCTAGCTCTCCCACGTCAACGAGCACGGCTCCGCTCGCGACACCGTATGACATCATCGGAGCCATAAGAGGACCTCGTCGGCGTGCTGACGTCAGTTCCACTCATTTTTTCCGTGCCACCGAGGCAAACAGGGGACCGAGACATTTTCACATGTATACATCGTATAATAAATATATATCTATTCACTGAAAAAACCATAGGTTTCAGGCACGTTATAGTTAGAAATTAGCATTTAAAAACCTTAGACATTCACTGAAAAAACCATAGGTTTCAGGCACGTTATAGTTAGAAATTAGCATTTAAAAACCTTAGAAATTCACTGAAAAAACCATAGGTTTCAGGGGCGTTATAGTTAGTTGGACATTTCACTCGTACAAAACCATTGAAATTCCCCCGTTATAGTTAGTTCAGCTAACTATAACTCGCGCCCCCGCAATGCACTGCTGATGACGTCACATATTACAACACTCATGACATGGTCAGTGATTTCACTGATGACATCACTGATGACATCTCAAATGACATCACTGATGACATCACTGATGACATCATCCAGTGAATGTGTGTTTTTCTGAAAATTAAATATGTTTTATATATGTATATCTCAAGGTCGATGGAAGAATAAATGGGTATATAAGTGTCTAAATGGATGATTTTTTTTGTAAAATTGATTGTATAACTGACTGAGTGTATCTTAGTGAATACATGGGTTAGTGAGTAATTTTTAAATATGAAAATATCTGTATCAGTCTCTCACTTTGTGTATAAGTGGCTGCATGGGTTGGTGAGTAGCTGCATGAGTGTCTATATGGGTTATTAGTTGGTTTTTGAGTATCAGTATGAGTGTCTGTATGGTTCGGTGGGGGGTATTACTTAGTGCATAGATGCATGAATGAGTGACTCACTGTTTGTATGTGTTGAAGACAGCATGTGTGCAGGACTGTATAGGTGGATGAGTATGTGTATGGGTGTGTTAGTGAGTGAATGACTGTCTCAATAGTGTCTTTATGAGTAACTACATATGTTTTAAACTAGTATATGTGAGTATTGGTGTATATAAGTGAGTATATGTGAGAGTGAGAGATTGGAAGAGTTCCTGTACAAATAAGTAGGTGTTTCTATAAGTGATTGTTTAAGAGAGTAAGTATGTGTAAGTTTCTGTAGAAGTAAGTGTGGTAGTGTGTGTATAACTGTATATGCAAGTAAATGGATGTTTGATACTTTGTTTGCATGTGTGACTATGTGTGTGAGTAACTCTATGGATGAGTGGCGGTGTGTAACAGGATATATAGGTGTATGAGTACATATGATGAGTGAGTACATGTACGATTGACTGTATAGGGACTGTTGGTGAATGAGTGGATGTGTGTGTAGATCTTGGAATTACTGAATAGGTGTGTTGTAACTGGTATTGGTATGTCCATTGTTTTGAAAATGTTAGTTTGTATTTTTGAGTGTGTGTATCAAAGGTTATATTAGGGTGAGAGGAGGTCTGCCACTCTATCACAAGGATGATGTCATCAGTGATGTCATCAATGATGTCATTTGAGATGTCATCAGTGATGTCATGAGTGATGTCACTGACCATGTCATGAGTGATGTAATATGTGACGTCATCAGCAGTGCATTGTGGGCGCTGCGAGTTATAGTTAGCTGAACTAACTATAACGGGGGAATTTCTTTGGTTTTGTACGAGTGAAATGTCCAACTAACTATAACGCCCCTGAAACATATGGTTTTTTCAGTGAATATATATATAGATAGATAGGTAGATATATATAGATAAAGGATTGCCATCGAGCCCACATAACTTAAGTAAACCATCTCTGGGTAAAGAGTAGTTAAATAATACATAACCTAATATTTACATTATTTGGAAGTCTTGAAACAACGGACTAGAGCCAAATGTGTAAAGGTTTTAAATAGCAATTTTCAAGTTCCAAATTTTATTGAATTGTAATTTAGAAATTACTTTACTTAATGTAGCATAGTGACGTCTCCTCATTTAGCGAATTGGTGTGATATGCATTTGTGATTTCCTATCACTGACTGTAAATGGGTATTTAAGAATCACAAATTATGACAGTCAAATTCGGGAACTGCTTGATGACATCCCAATAAAAAGTGCGGTCACAAGCAGTACACAAGCTCTCTATAGTACTCTGTAGCAGAATGGAAGGCAGGCTTTGTGTCCTGAGGTTACTGCTTTCAGTTTAAAGACTTTTTGGACTGCATTTGAGTCATTATGTCCTGAGAGGAGCTTGAAACGCATACTGGAGCACGTAAAAGAAAACTAAAATTCAGTGAGAGGGAGCTGGGGGTGCTCACTGAAGAATGTGGTTTCTACAATGATGAGCTTTTTGGCAACAGCTCATTTCAGATTCCAGATAGCCAAAAGAAAAAAAATCAAAGTCCATCCAAGAAAAAATAAATTTGGTGGGAGCCATGCAGCTTACTTCCGGGGAGATAAGGAAGCGGTGGTATGTTCTGCATGAAGACCTAAAGAGAAGGTGGCTGCAACACTTGATGAGGCACGTGGAAAAGGGAGGGGGCATCAACCTAGACACCACCCACACATCTGGAAGAACTAATTGAAACCACTTGTAAGACTGAAAGTATTGTTGGTCTTTCAGATATTGATACACCTGCCACACCAACTAAATGAAAAGGTAAGTGCTAAAATAGTAATTGTAATATATTATTTTACAAAAGTTAAATAAATACTTTATCTACAGAATAGCATCAGAAAATGAACTGCCGAGAAGTGCTTCCTATCACCTTTCAGATGCACTGTGGGATATGTAGTACATATAAATTATTGTATTTTCTCAAAACACTTCAGAGTTTCTCAACAATTAAACACCTATGTCAATATGTCCAAGAAAGAACTTGTAATGAGTATGTAGGAAATAATTAGTGTTTTAATGTAACATTTGTGAAACACGAAAATCTTTAGCTTTAAATTTCAGCATAGTAAACATAGCAAACATAATTTAATGTGCTGCGGGAACGGATGCCATTCTGAATGAACTCTATGTGGCGTTGGCTGAAGAGATCGCTCCGGTTCTTGTGACTCTGTTTGATAGTATTTTTTCAGAAAACAACCCAATCCCTAAGTCATGGGATGAGGCCGCAGTTTCTTTGATTCTAAAGCCAAATAAAAACCCAAAGACCTGCGAGTCATACCGACCTATCTCCCTGCTAAATTGCGATTATAAAATCTTTGCACAAATCTTAGCAGGGAGGTTGAATTTGGTAATGACTTCCCTGGTTCATCCTGATCAGAAGGGATTCATCAGAGGTCGTCAGCTTCATGAGCTAACACATGAGCTAATTGAGGCGAGTGATATAGCCACTGCCCATAACTGTCCCCTCTCGATTTTTGCTTTCGACGCGGCGAAGGCTTTTGATCGAGTGAACTGGCCTTTTTTAACATATATGACTCGACGGTTTGGGTTGGGTGATTATTTTATTAGAGCGATTAAAAATATCTACAAAACGCCCACTGCCAGACTTATTATTAATGGTAAACTCTCTAAATCAATTAAGTTAGAACGCTGGACGAGACAGGGATGTCCGTTATCCCCTTTATTATTTAACTTATACATAGAACCCCTGGCTTGTAGCATTAGGGCCAGTAACATATTTAAACCTTTTAGATGGGAGGGTTGGGAGAAAAAAGTCGCCTTATATGCAGATGACTTGATGATCTTTTCTAGCGACTCCCCTGCTATCTTACCCTGTCTGGAGAAACTATTGACGAATTTCGGAAGGATCTCAGGGTATCTAATTAATTCTCAAAAAACAGAGATTATGACATGGAACACATCTGTAAGCTCAGTTACAACAAAACAGCAAATTCGATATCTTGGCATCCAGATCACTCATGATATCACTAAGAGGACCCTGGTAAACTTAGATCTTAAACAGAAAGAAATGATTATGTTATTAAATTCTTGGAATAGTCTTGCACTATCTATCTTGGGCCGTTCTAACTTAATTAAGATGTCATTCTGCCAAAGTTCACTTTCATCTTTAATACGATTCCGTTATCTTTTGATCAGTCTGCTTTGAAAAAAGTACAATGGTCAATAAATAGCTTTCTCTGGGCTAATAAGGGGGTGAGGATTGCATGGCGGAAGCTGAGATGTTCAAAGGTAGAGGGGGGTATTGCCAGCCCGGATCTCCGCTTTTACTGTTTTGCTTTTCAGCTAAAGAGTGTAAGACCTCTCCTCTTCAACTCTTCTTGTTTTCCTCCTATGCTCCTAGCCATGTCTAAAAACACCCCACAAGGGGGCGACGGAATTCTTTTTAAGTTTGGACACCCAAAATTCTTTAAAAAAATAAAACTAAAGGTTTTAAGTTCGACCTGTGAAGTTTGGTTTCAAATCAGGAAGATCCTGAAGATCTCTTATTATAGTGCAGGGGCCCCCATCTGGAACTCCCCAGGTATACCAGTCTGTTTAAAAGACTGCCTATCCACGGTATTACAGGAGGAAGGTATTATGAGTTGGGGCCAACTGCTTCAAGGGAATAAACTCCTCCCGTGGGACGTGTTGTATAATGCTACGAATCAAAGACTTGCAAGATTTAAGTTTTATCAGCTATCTAGTTGGGCCTCACATTTGGACAAAGAAGAAGAAGATAGTGTAGATCATGAACTCTCTCTTTGTGGCCGTCTATCTCAACAAAAGGAGGTTTCCTAATGATATTGGCTTCTGATTAAGAGTGAACCCCCCTTAGTACCTATGGAGGAGTCCTGGAGAAGAGACCTGCCTTCGACCAACTTAGCACGTCTTTGGCAAGTATCGATGCGCACTCTTTGGAATGTGGTTAAAGCTGCCTATCTTAAGAGGAACCATCTGTATACACTCCATAGGGCATATTGGTCTCCAAAGAAGTTGGCCAAATTGGGAGGTGCTCATCGAAAGGTTTGTCCGAAGTGCGAGTCCGATGATGCGGATGATCTGCATATGTTTTGGCAGTGTCCTTCTATCCAAGGGTTCTGGCAAGACTGTCTCGGAGGTTCTGGGGTGAGAGATCAAGGTAAGCTTAAGTCTGGTTATATTTGGGGTCCTACAGGAGGAGGGTATTAATTATAATTTGTCTAATTCACAGGTGTCTCTTTTGTTTGTGTTGGTCCTTCTAGTTAGGCGTGAAATTGCCAAAAATGGATTATACCACAATCACCAGTAATTCTAGATTGGGTGGTTTCGGTTAGGCATATTTATAATTTAGATATGGCTAGTTCATCAAGGAAAAGATGCAAAATATGGAGGAATTGGGTTGATTGGGAGAATAAGCTCTGGTAAAACTTATTTTGCTTTTTGTTTTCTTATACATAAAAGTCCAATGATTATTAAATAAGTGAGTGCGGAGTTAGTGTATTTACCTTGCGGTGGTGAAAGGTACCCCCGCTACACCTATCACTAATCTCTATCAGAATCTTGGCAACTGGTTTCGTTGGATCCCTGGGGGACTAGTAACTCGAAGGTATCATTACACATGTACGGGGACCCTTAAATAAACCTTGGTTTGCGTTAAGATTTCTCACTTATTTATGTTTAATGAGGACAAAAAAAAAGAACAAGAAAATGTAATGTGCTATTCACACAACGGCAAGAGTTCAAGCAAGAGGCACCCTCAAACAGTCTCTCACAGATGGAGGAAGTGAGCAAAGCCCCAGCCACATCAAAACCACCTATGCAAAGTAGTTCCAAGTCCCAGCCCAGGAAGGGCAGGGCAGCTGCAATCACCTATAAGATGCCCCCTTGAAATGTCCAAAAATACCAGGGAGGCTCCAAACACTGACATGGAAAGGTCTGGAATTCTCACACAAATTCCAACTACTGCAAACGAAAACAAGTGGACGCAAGAGGAGAGTACTCCTCAAGGCGCACAACAAGCTTCTGTCACGGATCCAATGTCAACTGACCCGCAGATCGCCAACGTACCTCAGTCATCTTGACATACTTGTTTTCTAAGCCAGCAGAGTCAGTCACCAAAATTCTACAACAAAGCCAACACTAATGCGACGGGAGGATTCCCGAAAGGAAGTGCCAAATAAGGGGTCACCAGCAAGCTGAAACAATATCTGTAATTGAAATACCTTCTGCTCCACTCTACTCTACTCACCACCAAGCTCAGAGCCCCTACATCAGCAATGGAGTCAATCAATGAAAAGTATCCGTTAAAAATTTGAAAAAGGCCACCAGGAGACCTCTGGCTTGAACAGTTTGACTCCCAAGCAAATCACATGCCCAGCTCTGGAACCTTATCAGGACTACTAGCTGAAAAATCTGACTTAGACTGGCCACACAATCAGCAGCAGGAATTGCCTGCGACTCTACAAACACCAAGATACTTCTTATACCTGAGTATTGCTCAAAAGGCCAGCATGATGTTCTCAATAGGAGTACCATCATCAAACTACTAAAAACAATCTCTGAGTTCGACGCATTGGCATCCAGTGATATCGAGTTTATTGGATTTCTTCCACCTAGAGGCTCACAGGTCTCAGAGGCAATATTGGAAAGGTTTAAATCCATCTCTTGGGCTCATGCCCTCTTAGCCAGCACAAAATCTATTCGATCATGGGGTATCAAAATCCGTCCATACTTTAAACAGGGTTATCCAGCTGTGCTGGCAAACTCACCAATAACGCTACCAAGTGCCTGCCAGACTCTGGTCGGAGATAGAAATAGGCCGTACTCAATCTTAAAAAATGCACAAGGCCAGACGGACACTAAAGTTATGTCTCGGACCACGACTCTAAGTGCAAACTCCGAGCAAGATTGGGGTTGACTCCCACAGCCTTGTCTAACAAAAGATTAGCGTGACCTGAAGCTCAGTTAGCATGCATACATCCCAAAACAAATACGTTAAAAAAAGAATGTCACTCACATTCTTTAAACTCACATAACTTGCAGTTGCGGTTCCCATCAGCCCTGTGCTCCTGGAACATCAGTGGTCTCCAACAAAAAATAATCACACCAGAGATACGTAACTTTATTTCCGGACACAACTTTCCCGCCTTCCAGGAAACATGGGCTACCCAAAACTTCCCCTTGAATGGATACTTGGAACCCTGGAAGCCTGCTGTAAGAGACCAGAAATTTGGCCAGCCTAGGGAGGGATTGTATATTTATACTTCATGTAGCTTAACAGGCCCTATAGAACCACTACACTTTCAGGAGAACTGGCTCCTTGGAATTAAAATTAACTCATGGAGACAGCAGCGGCCTCTGCTACTTCTTAATGCCTAGATTAATCCGAATGCCTGTGCAAAAAGGTCTCAGTTGAATCGCCTATCTACTGTCCTGTGCGACCTGGCAGGGGACTCTCCGCTTGCAGATTGCCTTCTCACGGGGGATTTCAACACCAACCTCTTCCAAGGGTCAACGGAGAATTCAGAAAGTCTGCTTCCACTCTCCTTACCTGAATTGAAGGCACAGGTAAAACCCATATCTCAAAACCGCTGTAGCCAAGGGGAACACTGGGTTTAACAACTTTACACTTCGAGTTTCATCATACTGAATGGGAGATTCCCTCAGGATATCCCCCCAAACTGGTTGTGGACAAATGGCAGAAAGTACTCATACCTTGAATATACTATCTGCAAACTCAGAACTGCTTCCATATATAGAAAACTATAGTGTTATAGAATGTCCGTAAAGCGTGCACCGCTCGAAAGTCACTACTATCAATCCGATTTTAGTGTATCATGACCTAGTTACCACTACACAAAGAGGAGTTTATTCCGAGAACCTAAAAAGATCATGGAAGAGTGCGAACAACTCACTATACGTCTTAAACTGTTGTCCACTTCTCCAATAAAAGACTGGGCAAATTTCTGCACTCATCTTCTAAGCCAATTCCAATGACCAACTCAGCATCGTGTGGGACCTAGTAACAAGCAGACCTCTCTTTCAATTGAAACAATGGCACTAAAGAAAACCAGAAGCACTGCTTTTAGGGCAGTAAGGAGACACCCTGAATCTGAAGACTTATTGACTAACTACAAAATCGCACAACTTAATTATAGACTGGCATGTCGTATTGACAAACAACAGCATCTCCAACACCTCTGGTGCTCTCTCCACTATGCAAGTAAGAGCCAGAACCCCAAAAATGTCTGGGCGCTAGTAAATAGGCAAACCAATGGAAATCTCTGCCTAGGTTCCGCAAACATCTCAGAGCAGGAATGGGTAATATTTCTGGCAGGTCACTTCCAGGCAGATGAGATAAAGCTATGTAGAACAACTAACACCTATAGGGAGTGTCCGGTTGACCCGCAAAGAACACAGCAACATCCAAGTGAAGAACTCTCCATCTCACCTACAAAGCTGGGCAAAATATTAACTAAAGCTAGATCGGATGGAGCTTTGGGCCCAAACGGCCTACCACAGGCCTTGTTTAAGAAGAACATTCCTTTCTGGACTAAGCAGTTAGCTAACCTGTTTGATTACACCATACAAAGTTCAACCATACCTGACTCCTGGCGCGGTGCGATAATCCAGCCAATTCATAAGACTGGCTCTCGATCAGCCCCAAGTAACTACAGGATGATAGCCCTAATGGATACTGAGGCAAAGTTCTTTACCAGTTTGTTTCTTGAAGATCTGAAAAGCTGGGCCGACTTAAAGAGCCTGATCCCAAAAAATCAAACAGGTTTTGGGGCTGACTCCGGCACACTGACCAACTCCTGGCTTTATCCATCCTCATTGATAAAGCAAATACTTCTACTACGGTGCTCTTTTGCTGCTTTGTGGATTTCAAAGCTGCTTTCGATCACATGTCAAGGGAGGCTCTCTGGGCTAAGCTAACGAAATGGGGAATTCCATCCAAATTACTGGTGTCAATCATCCAGCTCCATACCAACACCTGGATTCAAGTCAAGATAGGTTCCGGTTTACACCTATCCAGAAAAATACCGAAGTCAAGGGGAGTAAAACACGGATGTGTGTTAGCTCCCCTGCTTTTTAACCTGTTTCTATCTGACCTCTCAGCAGAGTTGGATGTAATAAATAGCCACGCTCCGAGGATCGGTGGTGCGCAGCTCAGCAATCTCTTATTTGCCGATGACCTCGTTCTCTTCAGTCTCACAAGAGTCTGACTGCAACGCCTGCTGAATACATTATATAGCTACACCACCACGAACAACTTGGAGGTAAACCAAAAGAAAACTCAAGTAGTCATATTTGGCAGGAAGTTTTACAGAAGTGGCGGATGGTCGTACAACAACCTTCAAATTTAAATGGGAAAAACATACAAATACCACATTTTAGTCAAATCGCCATGAAAGCCCTGGCTTTCCGAGTCAATCTCTCCAAACTGTCTAAAAAACTGACAGGTCCTTGCTTAGCTTCAGCGCTGGAGGTAAAGCAGGCCAAGATAGGTCCCACCTTGTCGTACGGCTAAGAGATCTCTTTGGGCAAGCTCAGCATTGCACCTAATCAACATGTGACTAAAATCTACAAGAAGGTGGTGCGGCTACCAAAAACCTTATCCGCTGCCTAGATTTGTCTTGAGCTTGGTCTTGTAAATTACTTTCTGCGAAGCGTGGGGGCCTTTCTTAACCAGTGCCACAAGTTGAGGCAGGCTACAGCCGGCTCACTTGAGTCCCTGTTATGGACTGGCATCAGTCCAACAACCCTGGTGGGTCACACAGTCGATTTTTTAATGAATGCCTGCTACAATTATCAGCAAGTGAACTGTGGTCTCTCAACCCAAGTAAAACAGCATTCACATCAAGCATTAAGAAGCGAATCCAACTGTGCTCCAGTTTGTCCGACGGAGAGACTTTAGCCAAATGAAAGCATGCATGGGCAGTAATTAAATCTTATCAGTTGGCCCCTCCTTTGCCTTACCTTGCTTGCACATACTCCCTACACCTAAAACAGAGATTTGTGGTGCTTAGGCAGGGAGAGTAGCATTTTTTGAAACACATGCCTCCCTGGCTGCGTTCTTCAGGTGAGGTTGTGTGCAGTGGCTGTGGAAAATCAGACGAATCTCTGGAGCACGTTGTATGCCTCTGCCCAGCACTGATGGGCTTGCGCAGATCAAAGCTGAGGCCTGAGTGGAATAAATTGGGAGTCCGGGCCTGTAGGCAGGGCATTGTCGTGGCTCTGAACCCCGAGATTATGCCTCTAAATATTAGCTTTATGATCTTTATTCATATGGCATATCGTAAGTTCACGCAACCCACTGGTAATAATAAAACCTTTACAAAATGAGGTAACCGCCACAGGTGGTCAACAATTGGATCACAAAAGAAGTAGCTGCTACCCGACCTGTTAGCTTGGCAATCTCCATCTCAGTGTACTACAGGGAACCAGGCTATAAAGCCAACAGTCTGCCTCGGAACCATCTCTGCTACCGATAGGCACCATTCTACGTGCACCAATGACTTGTTCTGAAGAGTGCCATCTGGATCCCCCTGCGGTAGCAACATACAGAACATCCTTGATTTCTTTAGGGCACTTCCTTACCATTTTCCGCTGGCCTAACAAACAGACTGGCCAGTTGGTTCTAAGCATCGCAGGAATTCAACATTCTGTTCTTGCTGGACTGTGAACATGTACGCACTTTAGAGTAACTCTGCTTCTGCTCCTATATGACGGCTACCTCGTTTTTATAAGGGATTTCTTACCCAGTGTATGTATTGATATATAAATGTCATACTTTTTGCCTGTGATTGGAGCAGTGAAGCATAAAAAGCTCAATTACTGTGTTTTAACTATTGAAATAACTTTACCTATCAAACAACATGTCATCAGTCATTGCTGATCTTCCTCTCAATCACAATTGCATACTTAATAGGATGTTTTTATAACGCCTACTGTACGCTAGACGCCGGAGATCATGCACTTTACTTTGCTTACTAGCACATGGTTTTAATTGCCAGTGGATGCTCTTTGATTTAATTTCAATCTGCACTCGTATTGTGACCTCTTCCCTTTTAAAAGGCTGCAAGACACAGGTCGTTGTTTCAGTTTTTTTTAATATAATTGTTGAATACAATGTTTTTATTTAATTATATATGTAAGGTTAGTCCAGAAAACTGCCAGAGGAGAGAGACCCTGTACTGAGTATGATTATTTGCACATGGATTGGCCTTGCTGGTTGACAACTTTCTGCTTTTAACCAATTACGGCTAGTGCAACTAGTAATTTTAATTTCATACAAAAGGCTTTATCATGCAGCCCATGTATAATTTTAAGTGTAACTATTTATTATTGCTTTGTTGTGTACTGTACGCTGCTTTTAAGATCCTGTAGATCAAATAAAGCTTCTATTCCCACCACCTATGCCATAAAGATGTATAGTAACAGTCTCACCACTGCCAGATTTTCCACAAGAGTTAGAGTAGCAAACAACATCCTGGGAGACAGATAGGTTCGCAAGATCTGTTAACCATCTGTCACATGCTACTGCCACTTTATCAATGCACGGTGAACATGCAGTTAGAGGTGGATGACTGCAGTGGGGATGCTGCACATGGCCTTGTGCAAGTCAACAATGTTTTGGAGAATATACTAACTTTACACCTCTGCTACTGGTAAATTTGGTGGAGGTGAGAATGAAGTGGTTTAAGCCTCAGAAGTGTCTCTGTATCAGAAATCATGAGTGGGCATCACAGCCCGCAGAAAAGCTACAAGTAGTGATGTCTCAGGGGCTCATAATGTTGGAACCACAGAAATGGGAAGCGCTGTAAGACATAGTATTAAGTAGTAACAACATTGACCTTTTACTTTGTGTACCTTTGTTAAAAGTTATTTGTCAACAATGTGTACTTGTTAGAAAAAGCATATTTTTTGAGAGAAACAAATTAAATCTCTAACACATGTACACTTGAAATAAAAGTAAAATTGATTTATTTTAAAAGCAAAACTGATGTCTTCAGTTACATTATATATTTTTATTTGTAAAATACATTAAAAATAATGGGCGTATTCTCACTTTTCTGCCACGAAAGCGGCGATATTTTTATCGCCCTATTCTCAAGCTGTCGCTAACAACCGTTAGCGACAGCTGTTTGGCGAAAGCGTCCATTTAAAAGATCGCAACTTCCGTTAACGATAATTATCGCTAATCAAATGCAAGGGAGGCGTTCCCGTGCAAAATCTGCCGTTAACCCAACATCTCCATATTCACAAGGGGATTCCTTAAATCCAGAGGACCCAAAAAAATGGCTATAACTGCAACTAGAGGCAGTTTCTTAAGACCAGCAAATATCAGGTCTTGAAATGGGGATAATCATTGGGGCCTCATTTCTGCTTGTTTTTTGGCTGGACCGCGCTGCAAGCAATGTTGCTGCGCTGCCCTGCTTCAAAATACGGGTCAGGACTGTGCACCATCAATAAGATAGTGCGCATTCCTGGGCCTCACTCATGAAAAGTGTTGCAGCGCTGCAACAAGACAGCGTTGCAACACTTTTCACTACCCCCTTCTTGCGACACCACGGATGCGCTGTATTCACTGGACAGCACTCCATGACGCAAGTAATGACAGATACGTCTGGAATCCTGATGTATCTGCCTGTGCTAAAGTCACGCATTGCTGCAGTCGTGTCACAACCATGACGCAACTCCAGCAATGCATGGTGCCAGCCTATCCCTGTGGCACTGCGTCACACTTACGCCTGGCATCAGGCAGGCATAAGGTACTGATGCTGTGCCGTCCATGAGGGGTGGCCGGGTGTCGGCGCAGTTGGATATCCATCGTTTGCGTTTGGGGGCTGTGGTGTCATCGTCTGTAAGCGTAGGCGTAGTGGTGGTGCTGAGGGAGTTGACGAGGCGTACTTCGGTGGCCTTGATCCATCTGCGATGTGTGCGATGATGGCGGTGGTGTACGGTGGGCATGGTGAAGACGTGATGTACATTATGATGGTTGGTCCATGAGAGTCCGGTGGTGTGGCTGTAGTTGAAGGTCCAGCTGGCGGAGGAGACGTGCTCGACCGTGTGTCCTGCTATGTTGCTTGCTGCGGTGACTAGCTGCTTGACTCTGATGTTTTTGAGCTTCCACAGGAGGGTGTGTTGTTCTGGTCACTGGGGTTGTCCAGGTGGAACTTGAATCCGCCGAGTAGGATGTTGTCGGTGGATGGGAGCAAACGCCAGACACTTGCGCTGTTACGAATGACGTTCTGCAGCATATGTGACAGCCAGTGTGAATGTGGACTAGCACACACTCACAAGTAAAAAAGGGGGTTGCAGGTATGCCCACGGAGGGCAACAACCCGATACATAAAATATACAAAAAATAGACAACCATTGGTGCAGTGTGGAAAATTGACCCTTGCCCTGATGAAATTGCCATGAGTTCCCCCTGGCAATGAAACATGTCGGTTTTTAAGTGAGTAGACACACAGCACGGAATAAAGCAACATAGCCAGTGTTGTCTAGCTCGGTTTTAGATTAGGAAAGGCGGCGTTTCAGTTGAGATCCCGCCACTCCTTACAGGGTTGATATTGCCGCACGCCCGGATAAGCCATCTGGTGCACTGGCAACACATGACAGCACACTTAGCACTGTGTCTTCTTTCTTTTTCTTACTTTATCCCAATTTTTGTTATGGGTTGGCAGTCGCTGATGATGAGAACCTGAGGACGCAGGCGAGTACCAGTCTGCAAACTCCCATGGTGTTACTCCCGTGAGGCACTGCCAACCATTTCTCACCTTTTTTCCTTTCTTACTTATGTTTGGTTATTTCACACTGGAGGGTGGGATAGACCACGGGAGGCAGAGCTCACAGACACAATTGTGTTTTTATTAACTAGTAGGTGATCTAGGTCCCTCCTAAACAGACGGTATAAGGATAACCGCTGTTCCGTCACACAAAGTTGGGTGACTGTACATGTTTGGAGGGGTCACTGAGCAGATTTTTCACCTTTTGAACAGGTCCATTGTTGTTTATGGCTGTGGTGTCATCGTCTGTAAGTGTAGGCGTAGTGGTGGTGCTGAGGGAGTTGACGAGATGTACTTCGGTGGCCTTGATCCATCTGCGATGTGTGCGATGATGGCAGTGGTGTACGGTGGGCATGGTGAAGACGTGATGTACACAATGATGGTTGGTCCATGAGAGTCCGGTGGTGTGGCTGTAGTTGAAGGTCCAGCTGGCGGAGGAGACGTGCTCGACCATGTGTCCTGCTATGTTGCTTGCTGCGGTGACTAGCTGCTTGACTCTGATGTTGTTGAGCTTCCACAGGAGGGTGTGTTGTTCTGGTCACTGGGGTTGTCCAGGTGGAACTTGAGTCCGGATGTTGTCGGTGGATGGGAGAGCCTGGTGTGCAATGAGGTCTAAAATGGTATCGGAGAATGGGGGTCCATGGCCCCTGGGGCCTGCAGATGAGTGTGCCGCAGAGGATGGATTTGGTGTTGGTCCGCATCTGTGATTTGAGGTGGTCCATGGTCACCCTTGGCTCATTAGTGTGCGTGGTCAGTCGGAGTGTGCTCCTGTAGATAATGGCAATGCCTCCTCCTTGACGATCGGGGTGCTCCTTGCGGGTGAAACTGCAGCCATCAGCGATGGCGATGTCCGGTCTGGAGCAGAGGTTGGTCCTGGCAGGCGAGGTTGCGTCCAGGGTTGATGGCAAGGATGGTACTGGCGTCGTAGAAGTGGAGTGTCCAAGAGGAATGCTCCTTAGTGCTGAGCGCAGTCCAGGGGCAGACGGACGTAAACAGCGTAGCCTATGGGTTGCCTTTGGCACGGGAGACGACCATTACAATGCAGGCAGTACATCGTTAACAAAGCAACTCTGACAACGCAGGTTTCTTTACATCGCATTTGATGACAACGCATTGTGAGGTCAGTAATGGGGTAATAGAAATTTGTCGGGTGGGTATGGGTTCCGGATGTAAAATATGAAAATGGGCTGTGTGTTTTGGGTAAAATATGAAAATGGGGGTGTGTTTTGGGTAAAATATGAAAATGGGGTGTGTGTTTTGGGTAAAATATGAAAATGGGGGGGTGTTTTGGGGCCCAAAAAGGTATTCCTGGGTTCACGGTTGGGTGTGGGGTGCAAAGGTCAGTTTTGGGTTGCACTCACTGAAGTGGGAATAGTGATATTTATGTCTCCGCTATGCAACACCTACTCTACTGTTGCAATGTGCCTAGTATTAGAATGCATTGGAATTGAATGCGATGTTATGGCATGCGTCGCTAATACGTATGTGCCTTTGGCACACGAGTGGTTCACCTGCTGTGCATGGGCGCACAGCGGCCGCCATTGAGAAGTGCTGGGGGGGCTGTACAGCTGTGAGGTGGTAAACGCCGGAAAGAACACTGGATGGGGCGTGGACGCGGGGATGTGTGTGTGAGCGGGTGTTGCAAACATTTTAATGAGGGAAGTCTTACCTCGAAGCCGGGTCCTGTGTCTTCGTAGCTCATGCTCTCCTGCATCTGCTTCTAGGAAAGGGAAGTAGGCAGCCAGGCTCCCTCCCCTGAGTCAATCACAACGCTGCGATGCAGCAGTGTGATTGGTAATTGGCAACGGGACAAGTCATGCAGCCAGGGGCCGGAGAGGTGGGCATATTCTCCATGCAGGCTGTAATGCAGCCTGCATTGCGAACAGGGAAGTGTGCATGACTGCTTTGGGCGGCCTGAGTGGGCCGACCAAACAGTCATTGTGCACTTGAGTGGGCATGCCAATTCGCCCATGCCCTGCTCCGTGTTTGGAGTATTCCTACCCACCCTCCCACCCCCTTGAGGATACATTGCATGATTACATCAGTTAGTTATCATCATGTGATGATTGTTCCTCTTCTGCATTGCTTGAGGCAGTGGGGCAAAGCTATTCCGACATAGCGGAAAAGCCGCCACTGGGGGTGCGTCATCTACTTGTGATAGGCCTGAGCGACTCGCCCCCCGGCCCTCTAGCGCTATGCGTCCCACCTTCTCCTTACCTGGACATTGACACCGTGGCGCAATCCACTGCACTCTCTCTAAATCTGTGACTCAGCCAGCAGGAGCATCAGCCAGGTGTGATTTCACTACGCTGGGTACAGCAGTCGCCGCCTAGTCTGCTGGTGGACCTCCAGATGCAGTTGATGCAGCAGGGACCCCTTAGGCGTGATGTTGCAGCGCTCACGCCACACAAGTTCGGCGTAGCACAGGGCCCTCACCCTCCACAGGGTACGGGCAGCCCAACATCATCCGGCCTGTGATGCAGGGAGACGGCACACACCGTTGGTAATCCCCTCCATGCACCCCAGTGTAGGGGTGGATCGTAGTATGCAATGCGAACCTCAGTATGTTGGTGCACAGGAGTGCCTCTACCATTAACAGCTCCTAGGGTCGCAAGGCGGTCTTCTCACACAGGTCAGCAACGTGTCTCAATGTGTCTTGCCAGACTTCACCACCAGGTACGGGCGATCGTCGCACCTCTATGTCTAGCGCCACAGATCATCGACTCCACAGCTCCTCCACATCCCACTCCAGGCTCCAGACGCAGGTCCAGCGAGGCATCCAGGCTCAAGACGCAGGTCCAGCGAGGCATCCAGGCTCCAGACGCAGGTCCAGCGAGGCATCCAGGCTCTCATCCTGGTCATCCTGGACGTTGGGTGGCTTGAGGGGGTTGTTGATGTGTGCTGCACTTGGCCCTGGCTGCTCCATTCTGCTTTTCCCTTTTTTTGGGCGCATATTTTCTATTGGGGGTGGACTGATAGGCTATTTTTTCAAATAGAGACAAAAAGGCTCATGTTAGGCTGCCTAACGTGAGTTTTATTATCGCTAACGAGCCTAACGTTAGTTTTCGCCCGCTAAGGCTGGAATTCCTATCGCCATTACGTTCATGTTAGCGGCAGTTTTCACCGCTGATCCCTGTAGCTATCGCCATGTAGTGACGTGTTGTGAATACGTCGTTAACAAGGCGATAGTTTCCCGCGGTACGCAGCGTTAAGAAAATTTTCGCTAACTTAGGTTAGCGATAATTTTCGCCATTTCTTGAGAATATCCCCCAATGTGTTGTTATGTCTGTGCATCACGCTCTCCCTTCTCCTGCCCTTGAGGCATCCTGTCTGATATGATTGCTGTTGTTGATCCTCATATCCATGCTCTGCCTCTGACATGATGACTGGTACTCCTCTTCAAGTCACTATGTTGTGCAACATAGTACATGTTGCAACCTTCTTACACTTATATCAGGTTTATGCTGGAGAGTACCACCACTTTTATGAAGACAGGGAAAGGAAAGCGACTTTTTAGCAGTGCAAACACCCTTTCTATCACCGATCTTACGGATTTGTGGGCAGCATTGTAGCAGTGCTCACTTTGTGTTGCAGGATTCAGATATGGGGTGAGCAACCATGAGCGCGAGCGCAAAGCATAAAGGCTTTCTCCTACAATGTAAAAATTGCAGAATAACTAACAAACAATCTGTGATATCACATGTATCATATACCTATGAATATCTGAGAACCAATACCTAGCAAATAGCTGTCTCCAAAACCTCCTCTAAGAAGACATGCATAAACACCACTATGTCTAAATATAAAGGAATCATGTGTGGTGCCTGCGAATCTTGCAACTATATCTGTTTTGATATTCGATGCATTACAAACCACTTGGATGTTGAGAGAATGTGTATTCTTCCTATTTCTAAAACGATACTCATTGTGAGATGGTGGCAATATAGGAACATGAGTGCCATTTATTCATCCACTAACATGGGGAATTTTAGCTATTCTATTAAATGTTAACTTTGTTAATTGTAATTCCTGTTCAGTTGTAGGAAAACAAACATAAGAATTGATTCTCATTATCATTGCATCCAGAAAAAGTCTGAAAAATCTGGATAAAGATTTTGAGAAACCCAACCTGCTGCAGCAATTACACCATGCTAACTACCAGGGGCTAGGGTGTGCAGGGAGCATAATACCTGCACATGGCTGGGGATAGAATTTCTCCTGAAAGTGTTTCTCTTTAGCAGTGGCTTAATTTCAGCTATGAGATCTAAAATAACTGCACTACTTAGCATGTATTTGTCAAATATTTCCTCCTCTGTCTGTTGGAAAAGAGTAACTCTGACTCTAAATATGTGCTCCTGTCTCCTCCTCCAGGGGTCTAACAAAGGCCCCCCGCAGCCCCTGCAGTGCGGGGGGGGGGGCCGCCGGGATTACCCATACTGGAAGGGGCACCCTCAGCCACTACTGATGTGAGTGTGAGGGGCCCCTTCAGCATTTCTTGCGGGCGGGCCCCCTCACCTTTTGTTACGCCACTGTCCTCCTCCTCCTCCTCTGCAAACCAGCCAATATCCTCATCCTATTCGCCATCACCTACAATGCAGCAGATATGGGAAATTCTGATGCATTCTTAGGTTTTTTTATGTACCTGGTTACCATTTGTTTTGAGTTGGTGGTACATTGCACGTGCAAAACAAGCACTCTGCGACTAATCGTAATTTGCGAATGCTGCACACGTTACCAAATCGTCAATTTGTGAATGCTTTCTACATTATCTCCAAACTGGTAATAATCAGAAATCCAAAATGCGACTCGCTAGCTGCAGTCGCAAAAATACTGATACGGTTATCGATCGGTTCACTAAAATTGCGAAGCAAATGCATTTCGTACTATCAAAAAGTCTTTTTCCGTTCACAAACGGCTCAATTTTGAGATTCGATCCATTTGCGAATGCAAAAACCCTTCTCACATCTGGCCCCAAGAGTGTTGAAAAGATCTTTAATCTGATGATGTGTGCTGCTTGTTTTCATCAATTACATTTAATGGCTCCAAAACGTCATCATGAGTGGCCAGGTAATTCTCCTGGTAACTCTCTCCCTAAAAGAGTTACCCAAGTCAAAGGTATTGGTTAACCTCGAATGAGGAATTACCCCTGGTTTCAGGAATCCCTCATTTCACTCCAGTGTTTCATGCGGAAATTTCAGCCACCAAAATCTCCGAGTGAAACAAAACAGATTTGCATTATTCCTACAGATTTCACAATTCTGATTAATTCTGATTGGGACAGTAATTGCTGTTACCAGCACCAGCGGTATTAAAAGTCCGACGACATGAGGAACATGGCGGAAGCAAATCACTAAAGCTGCTTATTTTACCGACTTCGGTTTTGGAACAATGGGCGCACAAGCTGCAACCTGTACACTCCTGCGCTTTACATTCAAACGCTCTAATATTCATGGAACTGCAACAACACAAGACACACCACCAATAGATATCCAGTAGGAAAATCAAATTTAATTCTACTTAGCAGTCAGCAGCAAAAGCTCAGTGCAGTCTAGCTTAAGATTTATTAAATACTTTTTTACTTTTCAATTAAATTGTAATTCTTTTGAGTCTGTTCTTAGGTATTCACTTTTATTAATTGCTAGATTCTTATGATTCAAACCGGTCAGCAGGAAGAGTGGAACACACTTTCACGAAAGGTACAGGAATGTCAAATGTAATCCTCTTGTTCAGTGATGAAAAATATACTCTCATTATTTATTCAATTTTAAACCAGTGCTCATTTCTAATGCAATTGTGGCACCAAGATCACACATTTGGCTAGGAAGCAAATATGTTTCGAATAGGTGTAAATTCAGGCTAAGTTCATATGTACAGGCATGGGAGATATCTACTGTAGGCAGTGGTTACTCTGTTTGTGAAAGTAAGTCCTGTAACCACAAATACGTAAAAATAGAAACAAGATTTATTTTATGTGTTTAGCTTATGCACAGAGACTCTGACTCACAAAACCATTTTCTGGCAGAAAATAGAGAGAGTGTAGTCGAAAGATCTCATGATGCAGTGCTATGTACATTAAGCACACTTAAATTCTAAGAGGGATTTTAAAAGTGGTGGTCACGAACAGTGACAGCATAGTGACTAAGGGCATGTGCATATATTCCATCTGCTTCTTTTGGCATTCCGCCATTTTTCAGTATCTTGTTTTTCACTCAAACTGAGGAGCTCTATTTATCTCAGTCCAGGTGTGTTCTGGGTAATGTGCTTTGCTCTGCCTGTTTACGGGGCCCTGGTAGCACGTAAACACGTAAGGCATGGATGCTTACAGGACAGAGTTTCTGGTAAACTCTGACAACAGAGGGGAATATTTACAAGCCCCTATCGCCACAGGAACATGTGCTTTGCCTTATTTACAAGGCAGCGTTAAGCCACTTAACGTGGCTTAACGCTGCCTTGTAAATAAGGTAAATAACAACAGGAGTAAGACCCATAGACCAGGTTGAGATCTGGGTAAGTAGGCTATTCACTAGCAACAATGTCTCAACTGCTATCATTGAAGAATAGACTATTAGGACATGTATGTACATGACATCACACGAAGGAAGAAAGGGAGACTCATTGTAAATTTCGAAGAAGTGCTCAAGGCATCATATATTTTGCAGTAACAAATTATAACAAGCAGTTATAGCAGCACTGTGGGCATGAGTTATAAAGGCAACCCAAACGGACTTGGTGCACGTTGTGCTCGTGAAAAAGTGACGGCGCAAGTGACAAGTAGTGGAACAGCGAGAGGCGCGAAGTGACAAAGTGAAGAAGACTTTATACAGAAATATATGGTTCAACAAGGAAAATAGATTACAATGGATAGCAATTATTCAAACATTTCAGTGAACCATAATTAGGAAATGCGCCACAAATTGCGCTGGTCAGTTGGTCGACGACGTTTCGATCCTATTGAATTAGGATCATCTTCAGGACCGGGTTGTCAATTTTTAAAAAAAGTGCAGGCGAACAAGGCGCAAAAAGCTGCGAAGATCAAGAACGCGGTCGGAGCCCCGATACGCTGTTCAGGTGAAGATTCACCGTAGGAAACCAGTAAAGGATCAGGTGTGTGATCACTCACAGGAAAGAGAGGGCCGTGGAGCCACCGTGGCTGCCTTGAATTGGCGAAGAATTAATCTTGGAGTAGATCTGGCTATAAACGCTGCAACGAACCGCCACGGTTTAACTCTGCTACCCCCCTCCACGAGCCTCTAGTAATTCCACCACCCACATTAACAAAAACATACCTGGCATCCCGCCACTCTCCCCACCTGCTGCCAGTGCACTGAATATCTCTTTGGCTCCTTAGGACTTCAAATTGGGTTCAAATCTACTATGGACGCTTTCACTTTGTTGGGGACATTTCTCCCGTTATTCTGGGGAGGAACGCCCACTTTGCATCTCATTAGAGATGCAAAGCTGGGCGATAAGAGAAAGGGCGAAGAAGCATGGATTCACGCGTTAGCGTGTCCTTGCTAATAGGGCGTTAAAATTATCGCCGCTTTTCGTCCAAAAACGGACGCTAAAGCGGCGATAATTTAAACTCCGGCCCTTGCTGATATGCCCCTTGGTACTTAGGAGTGTCTCAGAAGTTGACATGATGATATTAACAATGATGTTGTGTTGGGTTTTGAGGCCTTTTGTATTGTGAGCACTTTGTGAGAAGTTGGCCTGGCATATGCTGTCCACTAATTATAGTGGGCACCTTGCACCAGTCCAAATCGACTCTTATGGTAGATAGGTTAAAGACAACCTTATTGAAAGCTATCCTAGTGGTAGCTATGGAGAGCAGCCTTCAGGCTAAGTCTTGAAGGAATGTAAAGCAGCTTGTTTTACCAGTCTATAATCTCTTGAGTGACCAAATGAAAGAGCACCACACCAGGTATATATTCAAAATATATGTATTTATTACTAAACACACCCCTCTAGTCTCTTTATGAGGCTAGAGTTCGAAATACATAGGTTATAAGATCTTAAATCACAGTAATAGCACAAATACACGTTTGGGCCCTAGGGGCGTACCAAACCATATACCAATAAAGTGGTATGCGAACCACGACTGAACTAGACACTAGGCCTAGAGCCTCTAGAAGTGCTTGGACCACAAGGAACCACCCAAGGTAGTGACACAGGGGACCCACGGGAGACGCGTGCAGTGTAAATACACAACTGCGATACGCCGTTAACTTCTATGGAGAAAGTCGGGATCGGGAAAATAGAGGAAAGGGACACTTAAAAGAGGACTAGGACAAAACCCTTTGAGATCTAGGACTTTGAAGAGTCTCTACCCACGGGAGCACCGGAGTACTCGTGTTACCTCACCCAGGGAAGCCGGGTGCATAGGTGCCTTTCGGGGTCGGGTTTCGTCGTCGATTCGAATGGCGATCTGCTGCAAAGTGCTGCTGGCGGCCAAGAGAAAAGTGTCCGGGTGGATCCAAGAGTGGATCGGAGTTCTGGTGAACCTGAAAGCAGAGGGGACAGAGTCTGGGTCACTAGCCAGTGACCAGGAAGGCGATGGACAGATGCCCACCGATGTCGAGTGCTTCAGGTGCGTTGACGGTCGTCTTGACTCTTCAGCCACGAGGTCCGGGAGGCGTTGTCGGCGACCAGGAGCAGGATTCGGGCTGGTGCTCGATGTCTGTCGAGTGCTGAGGTGTCGGCGACCGGATTGGACCCAACAAGCCTTGGCAACGGCAAGTCTCGAGTAAGATGTAGATCGTCGATGGTGCAGACCAGCAAGGTCTGTGGAACTCACCCAGCAAGGGTAAGTGAGGGCAGGCCTGGAGCAACCAGGATGCCAAGTAAGGAAAAGATTGGCCTTCGTTAAGGGCTACTAGCCAACGGGCTAGCGACCGCGAAGGAGCCTCGTGACGCCGCACGTGGAGCTGGCTTACAGGACACTCGTGGAGTGGGGGCCAGTGATCTTCGGTGCAGGTGGTGCTGGAGGCTAGGGCTACTCGGAGCCCAAAGCACGACTTCTTGGGAGACCCAGAAGATGGTGCACTTGCAAGTGTGCTCGGTGTCCAGGGGTCACGGTCTCAAGTCACCCACGATAGCCACGGGCCTCAGCTTTGCTGGGGACTCAGGGTAGCCTCGGGGAAGTCTGAGAATCCACCTCTGGTGATGCGATGACTTCGGCGTCCGACGGGAGCTTCAGAAATGCGAACCGGACAGATGCTTCTTTGGTGCCTGCCAAGCAGGGGAGTCACTCCTTGACCCCAAGGGAGATTCTTCAGTCCTCTAATCTTGTCGTAGAGCGTCGAAGGTCCAGGATTCAGTTTCAGAGTTTCGTCCAGGTATAATCTAAAGTCCTAAGGACTGGGTTCCTACCTTTATTCTAAAAATAGGGGTTGGACTACTCTGTGGCCCCACCTATGGGTGGGTCAGGGCAGAGGGGTGGCTACACCCCTTTCCCTTTGTCCAGTTCGCGCCAAAGCAGGGGCTGCAAGCCCCTGATCCGGTTTGAACTGGGGTATGCACAGGGACACCAAATGTGCCCCCAGTGCAGGACTTCAAAGCACCCGAAAGTGCTCCCGCCCAGCCCCAATACACATTATCCTGTCTGGGGAGGTGGTCACACCTCCCTGGGACAGGAAACCTATTGTCCAGGCCTCCCCTGCCGGAGTTTCGTCCAGCAGCAGGAGGCCAGACTCGTGTCTGTGGCAGCAGCATCCATTTTGTGATGCCAGGGCTCTGGAAAGAAGTTACCGGACTAGTCAGAGTTAACATGTCTTTCCCTCTAGAAGGGTGGAATGCTACCCCCGCCGCCAGGATTGGCGGGGGTAGTATTCCAAGATGTTTGACACCAAACACGACATGTTTAGGTGCAGCCATTCCAAAGTTAGCATTTTACCGCGAGGATATAATGCGCTTAAGAGTATATGGTCAGGCTGCACTACAAACAGCATCAGAGATGGTCTCCGAACGCTGCAGAGGGCCCTGCTCATGCAGGGGCACCCTCTCACATAGGAACCATGCACTCTGCCTTTAGGATTGATAAGGCCTGCCTTAGGAGTGACTTATAGGTTTATATGTGTGTATGTATTTCGTGATATAGGTAACCTATATCACAGTAAGGGGTGCATGCACCACCTTACCCAGGCTGCAGTAGCAGACCTGTGGTGTCAGTTTGGATGGCCTTCCAGGGGTGGCATAATACATGCTGCAGCCCCTGGCAGGCCTCTGAGGTACCTATGCCCTTGGTACATAGTATACCATATACTAGGGACTTATAAGGGCACTCCAGATCCCAATCAGAGATGTGCCTAAGGCACATGGAAACCATTTTAGAGAGGAAGCAGCTAGGCTGGGGTTCTGATTAGCAGGGCCCCAGCCAGACTAATGTCGAAAAACAGTGAAGCATCAGCAAAAAGTGGGGGTACCCATGTGAAGCAGATCCTACTCTCCTACACAACCCCCCCCAAACGTAGGGACATTAAACTAACCTTGCCCAGTTAAGTCTTCATGTTCTAAGTGGAAATACCTAGAGAGTCCATCTGCATTCGCATGGTTACTCCCAGGCCTATGTTCCACTGTAAAGTCCATCCCCTGTAGGGAAATGGACCACCTAAGCAGTTTGGGGTTTTCACCCTTCATTTGTTTTAGCCATAAGAGGGGCTTATGGTCTGTCTGAACCAGGAAGTGTGTACCAAACAAGTATGGCCTCAACTTCTTCAGAGCCCAGACCACAGCAAAGGCCTCCCTCTCTATGGCTGACCAACGTTTCTCTCTAGGGGTCAGCCTTCTGCTAATAAAAGCTACTGGCTGATCCTGACCTTCTTCATTCAATTGTGACAGTACAGCCCCTACCCCCAATTCAGATGCATCTGTTTGAACAATGAACTTCTTGGAGTAATCAGGACTCTGCAGAATTGGAGCAGTGCACATGGCCTGCTTGAGGTCATCAAATGCCTTTTGACAGCTAACTGTCCACTGAACCTTTTTGGGCATTTTCTTAGAAGTTAAGTCATTCAAGGGTGTCACTATTGATCCATACCCCTTGACAAATCTCCTATAGTACCCAGTCAGGCCTAAGAAGGCTCTCACCTGAGTCTGGGTAGTGGGAGCAGTCCAGTCCATGATGGTCTGGATCTTGCTCTGCAAAGGTTGAACCTGGCCTCCACCCACAAGGTGGCCCAGGTACACAACCTGACTCTGCCCTATCTGGCACTTAGTGGCCTTGATAGTCAGGCCTGCCTTTTGCAGGGCCTGTAAAACATTCCTGAGGTGGACCAGGTGATCCTCCCAGGTGGAGCTAAAGACAGCAATATCATCTAGATAAGCTGCACTATAGGCTTCCAGTCCTGTGAGAACTGTGTTCACCAACCTCTGGAAAGTGGCAGGTGCATTCTTCAGACCAAAGGGCATTACCACAAATTGATAATGCCCACTAGGGGTTGAGAATGCTGTCTTGGGCTTTGCAGTATCAGCTAGTCTGATCTGCCAGTAGCCAGCTGTTAGGTCAAATGTGCTGAGATATTTGGCAGAGGCCAAAGTATCTATGAGCTCATCTGCCCTGGGTATTGGATGGGCATCAGTCCTAGTGACTGCATTGAGACCCCTGTAGTCTACACAAAACCTCATCTCTCTTTTTCCACCACTGGTGTGAGGTTTCGGTACTAGGACTACTGGACTAGCCCAAGGGCTATCTGAGGGCTCAATTACTCCCAATTCCAACATTTTCTGGACTTCAGTCCTGATACAGTCCCTGACATGGTCAGGTTGCCTATAAATCTTGTTTTTAATAGGCAGACTGTCCCCAGTGTCCACTTCATGAGTGCACCAGGTGGTCTGACTGGGTGTCAGTGAAAACATATGTCGAAACTGATTGAGGACTTGCCTGCAATCAGTTTGTTGCTGGGTAGTGAGGCTGCCTGCCAAGGCTACACCATCAACTGACCCATCGTCAGGGTTCTGTGAGAGCAGGTCAGGGAGTGGGTCACTCTCTTCCTCCTGCCCTTCATCAGTAGCCATGAGCAAGCCCATGTCTGCCCTGTCCACATATGGTTTTAACCTGTTGACATGGAGAACCCTGTGGGGACTCCTGGGTGTTCCTAGGTCCACTAAATAAGTGACCTCACCCTTCTGCTCAACAATAGTGTGGGGTCCACTCCATTTATCTTGGAGAGCTGCTGGGGCCACTGGCTCCAACACCCACACCTTCTGTCCTGGCTGGTAAACAGTCAGAACAGCCTTTTGGTCATGCCAGGCCTTCTGAAGTTCCTGGCTAGCCTCAAGGTTTTTGGTTGCCTTTTTCATGTACTCAGCCATCCTGGAGCGGAGACCAAGTACATAGTCCACTATATCTTGCTTTGGGGGCTTGAGAGGTAACTCCCATCCTTCCTTCACCAAGCACAGTGGACCCCTCACAGGGTGGCCAAACAGAAGTTCAAAAGGGCTGTAACCAACCCCCTTCTGAGGCACCTCCCTATATGCGAATAAAAGGCAGGGCAAGAGTATGTCCCATCTACGCCTAAGCTTTTCTGGGAGCCCTTTAATCATGCCCTTCAAGGTTTTGTTGAATCTCTCAACTAAACCATTGCATTGTGGGTGATAGGGTGTGGTGAACTTATAAGTCACTCCACACTCCTTCCACATTGCTTTTAAGTACCCAGACATGAAGTTAGCACCCCTGTCTGAGACTACCTCCTTAGGAAAGCCCACTCTTGAGAAGATTCCCAGGAGGGCCCTTGCCACCACAGGTGCTGTAGTGGTCCTGAGGGGAATAGCTTCTGGGTACCTGGTGGCATGATCCACTACCACCAGGATAAACCTGTGCCCAGAGGCTGTTTGGGGATCCATGGGACCAACAATGTCAATCCCTACCCTCTCAAAGGGCACCCCCACCACAGGTAGTGGTATCAGGGGGCCTTTGTAGTGCCACCTGCTTTGCCACTGGCTTGGCAGGTTACACAGGAGCGACAAAACTCCTTACTGTCTTCAGACATGTGGGGCCAGTGAAAGTGAGGGACAATTCTGTCCCAAGTCTTGTTCTGGCCCAGGTGTCCTGCTAAGGGAATATCATGGGCTAGGGTCAATAGGAAGCCCCTGAACTTCAAAGGTATTACCAACCTCCTGGTAGCACCAGGCTTGGGGTCTCTACTCTCTGAGTACAGGAGTCCATCATCCCAATACACTGTATGGGGACCACTAGCTTTCCCAGCAGCCTCAGCAGCAGCTTGCTGTCTGAGGGGTTCAAGGGAGGGGCAGCTCTGCTGCTCCTGGCTCAGATCTGCCCTAGAAGGTCCCCCTGTCCCCAAGAACTCAACCTGGTCAGGTTCAAGTTCCTCTGGGACAGTTCCTTCTTCAGGGCTGAGATCATCCCCCTCAAGGGACTGATCTTCCTCCTGAGCCAAGGGGGAAGGCACTGCCTTAACCCTACTACTCCTCCTCTTGGAAGGCACTTGGTCCATTCTTCCAGAATCCAAGGCCTGTTCAGTGCTAGACATTTTGGCTTGTGACCTGGTCACAGCAAACACATCTGCAGGGATCCCCAGCATTTCTGCATGGGTCCTGAGCTCCACTTCTGCCCAAGCAGAAGTCTCTAAGTCATTGCCAAGCAAGCATTCGACTGGTAGGTTTGCACTTACCACAACCTTCTTAAGGCCAGTTACCCCTCCCCAGGAGAAGTTAACAACTGCCAGAGTATGGTCTGTTCTGACATTGCTAGCATTGGTCACTTGGTACATCTCACCAAGCATAACTTGCCCAGGCAGCACAAGGTCTTGTGTCACCATTGTGACACTTGCCCCTGTGTCCCTAAATGCCAAAGCCTCACGTCCATTAATTAAAGGCTGTTGTCTGTACTTGCCCAGATTACTGGGACTCACAGTGGAGGTCACATCCATGCCTCCATCACAGACTAACACAGCCTGAGTCAGTTCCCTGACTAAGTCAGAGCCCAACTCAGTTCCCAGGGTGAACCCTACTAAACCCTTTGCTGGAGCACTTCCACCAACTGTACTAGGGGGAACAGGTGCCTTAGGGGCATTGGTGGGTGCTGGACTGGAGTCTTTGGACTTGGTGCAATCACTGGTCCAGTGGGTCTTTTGCTTACAGACCTTGCACCATGGTTTTCTTTGGCCTTTACCCTTGGTAGACTGGGAATCCCCACCAGAAGAAGATTTTTGGGGGCCTGATGAAGACTTTTGATCTTTACCCTTCTCCCCACCCTTGTCAGAGTTCTTAGCATCTTGCTTCTTGGTTTCCCCACCTTGGTTCTGTACCTTCTGCTTCACCCTGGTTCTGACCCATTTGTCTGCCTTCTTTCCCAATTCTTGGGGAGAGGTCAGATCAGAGTCTACCAGGTATTGATGCAACAGCTGATTTTGACAGTTATTAAGAATCTGCTCCCTCATTATCAGATTATACAATCCTGAGAAGTCACACACCTTACTGCCCATCAACCAGCCTTCCAGAGCCTTGGCAGAACAATCCACATAGTCTACCCAGTCTTGAGTCTGTGCTTTTTGGGTGTCTCTGAACTTCAACCTGTACTGTTCAGTGGTTAGGCCAAACCCATCAATAAGAGCACTCTTCAAGACCTTGTAATTGTCAGCATCCTCCTCTCTAACAGTGAGGAGCTTATCTCTACCTTTGTCAGCAAAGGAGAGCCACAAGATTGCTGCCCACTGCTCCTGAGGGACCTTCTGTACTTTACAGGCCCTCTCTAAAGCAGTTATCCATTTGTGGATATCATCCCCACTCTGGTAGGGAGGGACAATCTTGCTCAGGTTCCTATGGTCATAGGACCTTTCCCTATCTCTAGGGACATGGCTGCCACCATGGGACTCTAGTCCCAACTTTCTTCTCTCTCTAAGGAGATCTAGGGATTCTCTATCTAAAGCTAATTGCTTTTTTCTGAGTTCCAGCTGAGTTTCCTCATACTGGACTAGCCTCTTTCTTCTCTCATGAGAGGATTCTCTCCTATGAGATGAGACAGAGCTCCCTATAGAGGTGCCAGAGTGGTTAGACTCCTGAGAAGGAGACCTAGACCTTCTGGGCACACTCTTAATCCTTCCTGGGGGGACAAAGAGGGCATCATTTTGATCATCCTCATCATCATCCACAGGAGGGATTGGGTTTTCCAGGTCAGGGTCATTGTCACCCTCCTGGCCAGTTTCAGAGGGGGGCTGGGGGTACTGGTACCCCTAGCGTCCTCCTCTTCTTCTGCCCCACCCTCAGCTCCTACCCCTTCAGTCCCTACAGGCTTACTAAGGTCATAAGCCACCAACAACTCCTTGAGGTGTTGGGTGGTGGGGCTTTGGCCTGTCCTTATTTTTCTCAAGTTACATAAAGCTCTCAATTCCAAGAATGGGAGTGTATCATACTTGGAGGGTGGAAGCTCAATGGCTTCCTGCAAGGATTCTTTGGATCCTGCCCTTAAAGACATTACTAGTGTGGTGTGGTGTATGCACTACCTACTCTAGTGTGGCCTACTAAACTCTCTTGAGTTGTAGAAAGGGTTGTGCTATCCCTTAACACACAACTCTAAGTTCAGTAGAACTTACTGTTATTCTAAGCTTAAATTATATGTACCTTAGGTACCTTTAGTGGTTTTCAGTTGATCAATTCAATTGAGATTATCTGGTAAAACAATAGCAAGCTGGAATCCCACACGCTGCACACCAATGTGAGAAGTTGGCCTGGCATATGCTGTCCACTAATTATAGTGGGCACCTTGCACCAGTCCAAATCGACTCTTATGGTAGATAGGTTAAAGACAACCTTATTGAAAGCTATCCTAGTGGTAGCTATGGAGAGCAGCCTTCAGGCTAAGTCTTGAAGGAATGTAAAGCAGCTTGTTTTACCAGTCTATAATCTCTTGAGTGACCAAATGAAAGAGCACCACACCAGGTATATATTCAAAATATATGTATTTATTACTAAACACACCCCTCTAGTCTCTTTATGAGGCTAGAGTTCGAAATACATAAGTTATAAGATCTTAAATCACAGTAATAGCACAAATACACGTTTGGGCCCTAGGGGCGTACCAAACCATATACCAATAAAGTGGTATGCGAACCACGACTGAACTAGACACTAGGCCTAGAGCCTCTAGAAGTGCTTGGACCACAAGGAACCACCCAAGGTAGTGACACAGGGGACCCACGGGAGACGCGTGCAGTGTAAATACACAACCGCGATACGCCGTTAACTTCTATGGAGAAAGTCGGGATCGGGAAAATAGAGGAAAGGGACACTTAAAAGAGGACTAGGACAAAACCCTTTGAGATCTAGGACTTTGAAGAGTCTCTACCCACGGGAGCACCGGAGTACTCGTGTTACCTCACCCAGGGAAGCCGGGTGCATAGGTGCCTTTCGGGGTCGGGTTTCGTCGTCGATTCGAATGGCGATCTGCTGCAAAGTGCTGCTGGCGGCCAAGAGAAAAGTGTCCGGGTGGATCCAAGAGTGGATCGGAGTTCTGGTGAACCTGAAAGCAGAGGGGACAGAGTCTGGGTCACTAGCCAGTGACCAGGAAGGCGATGGACAGATGCCCACCGATGTCGAGTGCTTCAGGTGCGTTGACGGTCGTCTTGACTCTTCAGCCACGAGGTCCGGGAGGCGTTGTCGGCGACCAGGAGCAGGATTCGGGCTGGTGCTCGATGTCTGTCGAGTGCTGAGGTGTCGGCGACCGGATTGGACCCAACAAGCCTTGGCAACGGCAAGTCTCGAGTAAGATGTAGATCGTCGATGGTGCAGACCAGCAAGGTCTGTGGAACTCACCCAGCGAGGGTAAGTGAGGGAAGGCCTGGAGCAACCAGGATGCCAAGTAAGGAAAAGATTGGCCTTCGTTAAGGGCTACTAGCCAACGGGCTAGCGACCGCGAAGGAGCCTCGTGACGCCGCACGTGGAGCTGGCTTACAGGACACTCGTGGAGTGGGGGCCAGTGATCTTCGGTGCAGGTGGTGCTGGAGGCTAGGGCTACTCGGAGCCCAAAGCACGACTTCTTGGGAGACCCAGAAGATGGTGCACTTGCAAGTGTGCTCGGTGTCCAGGGGTCACGGTCTCAAGTCACCCACGATAGCCACGGGCCTCAGCTTTGCTGGGGACTCAGGGTAGCCTCGGGGAAGTCTGAGAATCCACCTCTGGTGATGCGATGACTTCGGCGTCCGACGGGAGCTTCAGAAATGCGAACCGGACAGATGCTTCTTTGGTGCCTGCCAAGCAGGGGAGTCACTCCTTGACCCCAAGGGAGATTCTTCAGTCCTCTAATCTTGTCGTAGAGCGTCGAAGGTCCAGGATTCAGTTTCAGAGTTTCGTCCAGGTATAATCTAAAGTCCTAAGGACTGGGTTCCTACCTTTATTCTAAAAATAGGGGTTGGACTACTCTGTGGCCCCACCTATGGGTGGGTCAGGGCAGAGGGGTGGCTACACCCCTTTCCCTTTGTCCAGTTCGCGCCAAAGCAGGGGCTGCAAGCCCCTGATCCGGTTTGAACTGGGGTATGCACAGGGACACCAAATGTGCCCCCAGTGCAGGACTTCAAAGCACCCGAAAGTGCTCCCGCCCAGCCCCAATACACATTATCCTGTCTGGGGAGGTGGTCACACCTCCCTGGGACAGGAAACCTATTGTCCAGGCCTCCCCTGCCGGAGTTTCGTCCAGCAGCAGGAGGCCAGACTCGTGTCTGTGGCAGCAGCATCCATTTTGTGATGCCAGGGCTCTGGAAAGAAGTTACCGGACTCGTCAGAGTTAACATGTCTTTCCCTCTAGAAGGGTGGAATGCTACCCCCGCCGCCAGGATTGGCGGGGGGTAGTATTCCAAGATGTTTGACACCAAACACGACATGTTTAGGTGCAGCCATTCCAAAGTTAGCATTTTACCGCGAGGATATAATGCGCTTAAGAGTATATGGTCAGGCTGCACTACAAACAGCATCAGAGATGGTCTCCGAACGCTGCAGAGGGGCCCTGCTCATGCAGGGGCACCCTCTCACATAGGAACCATGCACTCTGCCTTTAGGATTGATAAGGCCTGCCTTAGGAGTGACTTATAGGTTTATATGTGTGTATGTATTTCGTGATATAGGTAACCTATATCACAGTAAGAGGTGCATGCACCACCTTACCCAGGCTGCAGTAGCAGACCTGTGGTGTCAGTTTGGATGGCCTTCCAGGGGTGGCATAATACATGCTGCAGCCCCTGGCAGGCCTCTGAGGTACCTATGCCCTTGGTACATAGTATACCATATACTAGGGACTTATAAGGGCACTCCAGATCCCAATCAGAGATGTGCCTAAGGCACATGGAAACCATTTTAGAGAGGAAGCAGCTAGGCTGGGGTTCTGATTAGCAGGGCCCCAGCCAGACTAATGTCGAAAAACAGTGAAGCATCAGCAAAAAGTGGGGGTACCCATGTGAAGCAGATCCTACTCTCCTACACAACCCCCCCAAACGTAGGGACATTAAACTAACCTTGCCCAGTTAAGTCTTCATGTTCTAAGTGGAAATACCTAGAGAGTCCATCTGCATTCGCATGGTTACTCCCAGGCCTATGTTCCACTGTAAAGTCCATCCCCTGTAGGGAAATGGACCACCTAAGCAGTTTGGGGTTTTCACCCTTCATTTGTTTTAGCCATAAGAGGGGCTTATGGTCTGTCTGAACCAGGAAGTGTGTACCAAACAAGTATGGCCTCAACTTCTTCAGAGCCCAGACCACAGCAAAGGCCTCCCTCTCTATGGCTGACCAACGTTTCTCTCTAGGGGTCAGCCTTCTGCTAATAAAAGCTACTGGCTGATCCTGACCTTCTTCATTCAATTGTGACAGTACAGCCCCTACCCCCAATTCAGATGCATCTGTTTGAACAATGAACTTCTTGGAGTAATCAGGACTCTGCAGAATTGGAGCAGTGCACATGGCCTGCTTGAGGTCATCAAATGCCTTTTGACAGCTAACTGTCCACTGAACCTTTTTGGGCATTTTCTTAGAAGTTAAGTCATTCAAGGGTGTCACTATTGATCCATACCCCTTGACAAATCTCCTATAGTACCCAGTCAGGCCTAAGAAGGCTCTCACCTGAGTCTGGGTAGTGGGAGCAGTCCAGTCCATGATGGTCTGGATCTTGCTCTGCAAAGGTTGAACCTGGCCTCCACCCACAAGGTGGCCCAGGTACACAACCTGACTCTGCCCTATCTGGCACTTAGTGGCCTTGATAGTCAGGCCTGCCTTTTGCAGGGCCTGTAAAACATTCCTGAGGTGGACCAGGTGATCCTCCCAGGTGGAGCTAAAGACAGCAATATCATCTAGATAAGCTGCACTATAGGCTTCCAGTCCTGTGAGAACTGTGTTCACCAACCTCTGGAAAGTGGCAGGTGCATTCTTCAGACCAAAGGGCATTACCACAAATTGATAATGCCCACTAGGGGTTGAGAATGCTGTCTTGGGCTTTGCAGTATCAGCTAGTCTGATCTGCCAGTAGCCAGCTGTTAGGTCAAATGTGCTGAGATATTTGGCAGAGGCCAAAGTATCTATGAGCTCATCTGCCCTGGGTATTGGATGGGCATCAGTCCTAGTGACTGCATTGAGACCCCTGTAGTCTACACAAAACCTCATCTCTCTTTTTCCACCACTGGTGTGAGGTTTCGGTACTAGGACTACTGGACTAGCCCAAGGGCTATCTGAGGGCTCAATTACTCCCAATTCCAACATTTTCTGGACTTCAGTCCTGATACAGTCCCTGACATGGTCAGGTTGCCTATAAATCTTGTTTTTAATAGGCAGACTGTCCCCAGTGTCCACTTCATGAGTGCACCAGGTGGTCTGACTGGGTGTCAGTGAAAACATATGTCGAAACTGATTGAGGACTTGCCTGCAATCAGTTTGTTGCTGGGTAGTGAGGCTGCCTGCCAAGGCTGCACCATCAACTGACCCATCGTCAGGGTTCTGTGAGAGCAGGTCAGGGAGTGGGTCACTCTCTTCCTCCTGCCCTTCATCAGTAGCCATGAGCAAGCCCATGTCTGCCCTGTCCACATATGGTTTTAACCTGTTGACATGGAGAACCCTGTGGGGACTCCTGGGTGTTCCTAGGTCCACTAAATAAGTGACCTCACCCTTCTGCTCAACAATAGTGTGGGGTCCACTCCATTTATCTTGGAGAGCTGCTGGGGCCACTGGCTCCAACACCCACACCTTCTGTCCTGGCTGGTAAACAGTCAGAACAGCCTTTTGGTCATGCCAGGCCTTCTGAAGTTCCTGGCTAGCCTCAAGGTTTTTGGTTGCCTTTTTCATGTACTCAGCCATCCTGGAGCGGAGACCAAGTACATAGTCCACTATATCTTGCTTTGGGGGCTTGAGAGGTAACTCCCATCCTTCCTTCACCAAGCACAGTGGACCCCTCACAGGGTGGCCAAACAGAAGTTCAAAAGGGCTGTAACCAACCCCCTTCTGAGGCACCTCCCTATATGCGAATAAAAGGCAGGGCAAGAGTATGTCCCATCTACGCCTAAGCTTTTCTGGGAGCCCTTTAATCATGCCCTTCAAGGTTTTGTTGAATCTCTCAACTAAACCATTGCATTGTGGGTGATAGGGTGTGGTGAACTTATAAGTCACTCCACACTCCTTCCACATTGCTTTTAAGTACCCAGACATGAAGTTAGCACCCCTGTCTGAGACTACCTCCTTAGGAAAGCCCACTCTTGAGAAGATTCCCAGGAGGGCCCTTGCCACCACAGGTGCTGTAGTGGTCCTGAGGGGAATAGCTTCTGGGTACCTGGTGGCATGATCCACTACCACCAGGATAAACCTGTGCCCAGAGGCTGTTTGGGGATCCATGGGACCAACAATGTCAATCCCTACCCTCTCAAAGGGCACCCCCACCACAGGTAGTGGTATCAGGGGGCCTTTGTAGTGCCACCTGCTTTGCCACTGGCTTGGCAGGTTACACAGGAGCGACAAAACTCCTTACTGTCTTCAGACATGTGGGGCCAGTGAAAGTGAGGGACAATTCTGTCCCAAGTCTTGTTCTGGCCCAGGTGTCCTGCTAAGGGAATATCATGGGCTAGGGTCAATAGGAAGCCCCTGAACTTCAAAGGTATTACCAACCTCCTGGTAGCACCAGGCTTGGGGTCTCTACTCTCTGAGTACAGGAGTCCATCATCCCAATACACTGTATGGGGACCACTAGCTTTCCCAGCAGCCTCAGCAGCAGCTTGCTGTCTGAGGGGTTCAAGGGAGGGGCAGCTCTGCTGCTCCTGGCTCAGATCTGCCCTAGAAGGTCCCCCTGTCCCCAAGAACTCAACCTGGTCAGGTTCAAGTTCCTCTGGGACAGTTCCTTCTTCAGGGCTGAGATCATCCCCCTCAAGGGACTGATCTTCCTCCTGAGCCAAGGGGGAAGGCACTGCCTTAACCCTACTACTCCTCCTCTTGGAAGGCACTTGGTCCATTCTTCCAGAATCCAAGGCCTGTTCAGTGCTAGACATTTTGGCTTGTGACCTGGTCACAGCAAACACATCTGCAGGGATCCCCAGCATTTCTGCATGGGTCCTGAGCTCCACTTCTGCCCAAGCAGAAGTCTCTAAGTCATTGCCAAGCAAGCATTCGACTGGTAGGTTTGCACTTACCACAACCTTCTTAAGGCCAGTTACCCCTCCCCAGGAGAAGTTAACAACTGCCAGAGTATGGTCTGTTCTGACATTGCTAGCATTGGTCACTTGGTACATCTCACCAAGCATAACTTGCCCAGGCAGCACAAGGTCTTGTGTCACCATTGTGACACTTGCCCCTGTGTCCCTAAATGCCAAAGCCTCACGTCCATTAATTAAAGGCTGTTGTCTGTACTTGCCCAGATTACTGGGACTCACAGTGGAGGTCACATCCATGCCTCCATCACAGACTAACACAGCCTGAGTCAGTTCCCTGACTAAGTCAGAGCCCAACTCAGTTCCCAGGGTGAACCCTACTAAACCCTTTGCTGGAGCACTTCCACCAACTGTACTAGGGGGAACAGGTGCCTTAGGGGCATTGGTGGGTGCTGGACTGGAGTCTTTGGACTTGGTGCAATCACTGGTCCAGTGGGTCTTTTGCTTACAGACCTTGCACCATGGTTTTCTTTGGCCTTTACCCTTGGTAGACTGGGAATCCCCACCAGAAGAAGATTTTTGGGGGCCTGATGAAGACTTTTGATCTTTACCCTTCTCCCCACCCTTGTCAGAGTTCTTAGCATCTTGCTTCTTGGTTTCCCCACCTTGGTTCTGTACCTTCTGCTTCACCCTGGTCCTGACCCATTTGTCTGCCTTCTTTCCCAATTCTTGGGGAGAGGTCAGATCAGAGTCTACCAGGTATTGATGCAACAGCTGATTTTGACAGTTATTAAGAATCTGCTCCCTCATTATCAGATTATACAATCCTGAGAAGTCACACACCTTACTGCCCATCAACCAGCCTTCCAGAGCCTTGGCAGAACAATCCACATAGTCTACCCAGTCTTGAGTCTGTGCTTTTTGGGTGTCTCTGAACTTCAACCTGTACTGTTCAGTGGTTAGGCCAAACCCATCAATAAGAGCACTCTTCAAGACCTTGTAATTGTCAGCATCCTCCTCTCTAACAGTGAGGAGCTTATCTCTACCTTTGTCAGCAAAGGAGAGCCACAAGATTGCTGCCCACTGCTCCTGAGGGACCTTCTGTACTTTACAGGCCCTTTCTAAAGCAGTTATCCATTTGTGGATATCATCCCCACTCTGGTAGGGAGGGACAATCTTGCTCAGGTTCCTATGGTCATAGGACCTTTCCCTATCTCTAGGGACATGGCTGCCACCATGGGACTCTAGTCCCAACTTTCTTCTCTCTCTAAGGAGATCTAGGGATTCTCTATCTAAAGCTAATTGCTTTTTTCTGAGTTCCAGCTGAGTTTCCTCATACTGGACTAGCCTCTTTCTTCTCTCATGAGAGGATTCTCTCCTATGAGATGAGACAGAGCTCCCTATAGAGGTGCCAGAGTGGTTAGACTCCTGAGAAGGAGACCTAGACCTTCTGGGCACACTCTTAATCCTTCCTGGGGGGACAAAGAGGGCATCATTTTGATCATCCTCATCATCATCCACAGGAGGGATTTGGTTTTCCAGGTCAGGGTCATTGTCACCCTCCTGGCCAGTTTCAGAGGGGGGCTGGGGGTACTGGTACCCCTAGCGTCCTCCTCTTCTTCTGCCCCACCCTCAGCTCCTACCCCTTCAGTCCCTACAGGCTTACTAAGGTCATAAGCCACCAACAACTCCTTGAGGTGTTGGGTGGTGGGGCTTTGGCCTGTCCTTATTTTTCTCAAGTTACATAAAGCTCTCAATTCCAAGAATGGGAGTGTATCATACTTGGAGGGTGGAAGCTCAATGGCTTCCTGCAAGGATTCTTTGGATCCTGCCCTTAAAGACATTACTAGTGTGGTGTGGTGTATGCACTACCTACTCTAGTGTGGCCTACTAAACTCTCTTGAGTTGTAGAAAGGGTTGTGCTATCCCTTAACACACAACTCTAAGTTCAGTAGAACTTACTGTTATTCTAAGCTTAAATTATATGTACCTTAGGTACCTTTAGTGGTTTTCAGTTGATCAATTCAATTGAGATTATCTGGTAAAACAATAGCAAGCTGGAATCCCACACGCTGCACACCAATGTGAGAAGTTGGCCTGGCATATGCTGTTCACTAATTAAAGTGGACACCTTGCACCAGGGCAAATCGACTCTTATGGTAGATAGGTTAAAGACAACCTTATTGAAAGCTATCCTAGTGGTAGCTATGGAGAGCAGCCTTCAGGCTAAGTCTTGAAGGAATGTAAAGCAGCTTGTTTTACCAGTCTATAATCTCTTGAGTGACCAAATGAAAGAGCACCACACCAGGTATATATTCAAAATATATGTATTTATTGCTAAACACACCCCTCTAGTCTCTTTATGAGGCTAGAGTTCGAAATACATAAGTTATAAGATCTTAAATCACAGTAATAGCACAAATACACGTTTGGGCCCTAGGGGCGTACCAAACCATATACCAATAAAGTGGTATGCGAACCACGACTGAACTAGACACTAGGCCTAGAGCCTCTAGAAGTGCTTGGACCACAAGGAACCACCCAAGGTAGTGACACAGGGGACCCACGGGAGACGCGTGCAGTGTAAATACACAACCGCGATACGCCGTTAACTTCTATGGAGAAAGTCGGGATCGGGAAAATAGAGGAAAGGGACACTTAAAAGAGGACTAGGACAAAACCCTTTGAGATCTAGGACTTTGAAGAGTCTCTACCCACGGGAGCACCGGAGTACTCGTGTTACCTCACCCAGGGAAGCCGGGTGCATAGGTGCCTTTCGGGGTCGGGTTTCGTCGTCGATTCGAATGGCGATCTGCTGCAAAGTGCTGCTGGCGGCCAAGAGAAAAGTGTCCGGGTGGATCCAAGAGTGGATCGGAGTTCTGGTGAACCTGAAAGCAGAGGGGACAGAGTCTGGGTCACTAGCCAGTGACCAGGAAGGCGATGGACAGATGCCCACCGATGTCGAGTGCTTCAGGTGCATTGACGGTCGTCTTGACTCTTCAGCCACGAGGTCCGGGAGGCGTTGTCGGCGACCAGGAGCAGGATTCGGGCTGGTGCTCGATGTCTGTCGAGTGCTGAGGTGTCGGCGACCAGATTGGACCCAACAAGCCTTGGCAACGGCAAGTCTCGAGTAAGATGTAGATCGTCGATGGTGCAGAACAGCAAGGTCTGTGGAACTCACCCAGCGAGGGTAAGTGAGGGCAGGCCTGGAGCAACCAGGATACCAAGTAAGGAAAAGATTGGCCTTCGTTAAGGGCTACTAGCCAACGGGCTAGCGACCGCGAAGGAGCCTCGTGACGCCGCACGTGGAGCTGGCTTACAGGACACTCGTGGAGTGGGGGCCAGTGATCTTCGGTGCAGGTGGTGCTGGAGGCTAGGGCTACTCGGAGCCCAAAGCACGACTTCTTGGGAGACCCAGAAGATGGTGCACTTGCAAGTGTGCTCGGTGTCCAGGGGTCATGGTCTCAAGTCACCCACGATAGCCACGGGCCTCAGCTTTGCTGGGGACTCAGGGTAGCCTCGGGGAAGTCTGAGAATCCACCTCTGGTGATGCGATGACTTCGGCGTCCGACGGGAGCTTCAGAAATGCGAACCGGACAGATGCTTCTTTGGTGCCTGCCAAGCAGGGGAGTCACTCCTTGACCCCAAGGGAGATTCTTCAGTCCTCTAATCTTGTCGTAGAGCGTCGAAGGTCCAGGATTCAGTTTCAGAGTTTCGTCCAGGTATAATCTAAAGTCCTAAGGACTGGGTTCCTACCTTTATTCTAAAAATAGGGGTTGGACTACTCTGTGGCCCCACCTATGGGTGGGTCAGGGCAGAGGGGTGGCTACACCCCTTTCCCTTTGTCCAGTTCGCGCCAAAGCAGGGGCTGCAAGCCCCTGATCCGGTTTGAACTGGGGTATGCACTAGGGACACCAAATGTGCCCCCAGTGCAGGACTTCAAAGCACCCGAAAGTGCTCCCGCCCAGCCCCAATACACATTATCCTGTCTGGGGAGGTGGTCACACCTCCCTGGGACAGGAAACCTATTGTCCAGGCCTCCCCTGCCGGAGTTTCGTCCAGCAGCAGGAGGCCAGACTCGTGTCTGTGGCAGCAGCATCCATTTTGTGATGCCAGGGCTCTGGAAAGAAGTTACCGGACTAGTCAGAGTTAACATGTCTTTCCCTCTAGAAGGGTGGAATGCTACCCCCGCCGCCAGGATTGGCGGGGGGTAGTATTCCAAGATGTTTGACACCAAACACGACATGTTTAGGTGCAGCCATTCCAAAGTTAGCATTTTACCGCGAGGATATAATGCGCTTAAGAGTATATGGTCAGGCTGCACTACAAACAGCATCAGAGAGGGTCTCCGAACGCTGCAGAGGGGCCCTGCTCATGCAGGGGCACCCTCTCACATAGGAACCATGCACTCTGCCTTTAGGATTGATAAGGCCTGCCTTAGGAGTGACTTATAGGTTTATATGTGTGTATGTAGTTTCGTGATATAGGTAACCTATATCACAGTAAGGGGTGCATGCACCACCTTACCCAGGCTGCAGTAGCAGACCTGTGGTGTCAGTTTGGATGGCCTTCCAGGGGTGGCATAATACATGCTGCAGCCCCTGGCAGGCCTCTGAGGTACCTATGCCCTTGGTACATAGTATACCATATACTAGGGACTTATAAGGGCACTCCAGATCCCAATCAGAGATGTGCCTAAGGCACATGGAAACCATTTTAGTGAGGAAGCAGCTAGGCTGGGGTTCTGATTAGCAGGGCCCCAGCCAGACTAATGTCGAAAAACAGTGAAGCATCAGCAAAAAGTGGGGGTACCCATGTGAAGCAGATCCTACTCTCCTACAGTAATGACCGGTTACTTACTGGTAATATTGATTACTCTTCGTCATAGACCTCCCCGTCACACTCCTGGTTCCCATCCCTCCCTCCCTGTTCGGCTTCTTGTGCTTGGTGGTACAGGATGTGCTACAGTGGGTCAGGGGATATGAGCCACAGGATGTGGGAGTGGCCTGGAGTGGCCTGGAGGGATGGGCTATGGGAGTTTTTGCTTGGAGGTTCTGTGGGAGGAGCTACTGCTCATGCGATATGGACTGTGATGGGGAGGTCTACGACTCAGAGTAATTAATATTACCGGTAAGTAACCAGTCATTCTGTAGCTCGGGTGTGTTTATTGCAGTGAGGTCTGCACCAGCTTCCTTCACATGTCTTTTGCAAGCTAGTTGTAGCAGCCAGTGTTTGCTTGGCCTGTGTGTGTTTTTTCGAACTATTGCCAGATCGGAGTAGTACCCTGAATATCAAGAAATAGGTGTAAAATAAGAGCCTCTCGGCATCTGAAATAGTAAATAGGGAGATTGTGGAGAGGCTGAGACAAAATGCTCTGATGGTTGTCAAGATGCGTGACCATGTCCAGGCGGGAAGGACAGACACCTTTCATGCACAAATGATTCTTTAAGATCACTAAATGCTGCAATGATCCCCTTCGCACACCATGCTATATTTGATCAAAATGTACCATTTCTCATGCGAGCTGCAGACTAGAGAAATCCCCATTGTTGACGCCCGGCCCCACGGCAAGCTATTTAAAAAGACAAATGCTCTTGTTATGAAAACTCTCCCTCATGTCGGCTTTCTTTAAAAAATCCTGAAAAGTTAATGCGTTTCATCACCTTGGAAAGAACGTGGAGGTATGCTGCTTAATTTATAGATGGGACAAACATTAACTTTTCTCCCTCTTTTGTCATGAATCATGAAACTATTAAACTAATTGCTGAATAAATTGAGCAGCATTCAAGAGGAGTTCATGAATTTAGCATGCTGCTAAAGAGGTCTTTGGTGGTCTACTGCCGCCCCCACAAATATATCTCTGAACATTCATTATGTCATAATTACAAGGTCTCTTTGAAGAGGCAAAAAATCCTGGGAAAACTCTGTTCTTTCCTCATCCCCGCCCATGCCCTCGTCCATCCACCTTTGGACTGCTCAGATCCCAGCCACCTTTGGACTGCTTCACCCCTAGGTGAATGAGTGCCAAACCCCCGGGTGAAGGAGCGTCAAACCCCCGGGTGAATGCGCGCCAAAACCCCCGGTGAACAAGCGCCAAACCCCCGGGTCAATGAGCGCCAAACCACTGGGTGAACGAGCATCAAACCCCGGGTGAACGTGTGCCAAAACGCCAGTGAATGAGCGTCAAACCCCCGGGTAAACGAGCGCCAAACCCCTGGGCGAACTAGCGTCAAATCCCCGGATGAACGAGTGCCAAAACCCCGGGTGAACGTGCGCCAAAACCCCCCGTGAACGAGCGACAAATCCCCGGGTGAACAAGCGCCAACCCCCCGGGTGAACGAGCGCCAAACCCCTGGGTGAACGAGCGCCAAACCCCCGGATGAACAAGCACCAAACCCCCGGGTGAACGAGCGCCAAACCCCCGGGTGAATGTGCGCCGAAACCCCAAGTGAATGAGCACCAAACCCCCGGGTGAACGAGCGCCAAACCCCTGGGCGAATGAGCGCCAAACCCCCAGTGAACGTGGGATTTTTTACTGGAAGGGTATGCTGTGTACACGGATTTTCAACTATGAGTTCAACACATACCACCGCATAAATACCACCACATAAGTACCACCACATAAGTACTGCCACATAAGTACCACCACATAAGTACCGCCAAATAAGTACCACCACATAAGTACTGCCAAATAAGTACCACAACATAAGTACCACCATTCCAACTCAGGGTGCCTATTATTAACAGCCCGGCTCTGGCTTCCCCAGGCTCACTATGCTCTGTTGCTCCCATGGGTCTAACTTGTGGATTCATTTGCTGCGATCGTCTACCTTATTTGTTTTCAAAAAGAGCCATACGTGAAAAAAAAGGTTTTCATGTTACTTCAGCTTCCACTACTGTTCTTGGGCACTGCTCCTGCTCCTGCCCGGTCACTGCTACTGGTCCTGCCCCATCACTGCTCCTGCCCCGTCACCGCTCCTGCCCCATCACCGCTTCTGCTCCTGCCCCATCACATCTCCTGTTCTTGCCCTGTTACCACTCCTACTCCTGCCAGTCGCTGCTCCTGCTTCTACCCCGTCACTGCTCCTGCCCAGTCACCACTCCGGCTCCTGCCCCGTCACTGCTCCTGCCCAGTCACCACTCCTGCCCCGTCACAGCTCCTGCTCCGTCACTGCTTCTGCCCAGTCACTGCTCCCGCTCCTGCCCCGTCTCTGCTCCTGCCTTGTCACCGCTCCTGCCCAGTCACCTCTCCTGCTCATGCCCGGTTACTTCTCCTGCTCATGCCCCATCACCGCTCCTGCCCCATCACCACTCCTGCTCCTCCCCCATCACTGCTCCTGCCCCATCACCGCTCCTGCCCCGGCACCGCTCCTGCCCTATCACTGCTCCTGCTCAGGCCCGGTCACTGCTCCTGCTCCTGCCCCATCACTTTGCCTGCACCATCACCGCTCTTGCCCCTTCACCGCTCCTACTACTACTAGTGGAGAAGTGTGGCTCAATGGTTAGAGCGGCAGACCCTGATGCAGAGATCTGGCCCGGGACCAGGGTTCAATTCCCGCCTCGGCGGGTCCTGGGCTCAATTTCCTCGGACCTGATAATTCTCGCCTCGGTGCCTATTCTAATCATGGGTCCCACTCTGCAACTCTGGGCAATAGCTTGCTTAATCTCCACAACGGCCCCAACAGCGCTGGGATGCCTGGCTTCACCCTGGGGGTGCCCAGGAGTGGACATTTCACAGGAAAAAGCCAGGAAGGGTTCCACAGCGGTATGCGTACAGCGCCTAGACACCCCTTTGGGGGTATGGGTGCGCTTTACAAGTACAAATTTCATTTCATTTCATTTCATTTCACTGCCCCATCACTGCTCCTACTCATGCCCAGTCATCACTCCTTCCCCATCACCGCTCCAGCTCCTGCCCCATCACTGCTCCTGCTCATTCCCTGGCACCGCTTCTGCCCCATCACTGCTCCTACCTTGTCACTGCTCCTTCCCCACCAGCCCCGTCACTGCTCCTGCCCCATTACCGCTCCTGCACCGTCTTTGCTCCTACCCCATCAGTGCTCCTGCCTGATCACCGCTCCTGCCACATCATTGTTCTCGTCCCATCACTTCTCCTGCTGCATCACTGCTCCTGCCCCATCACACCGAGCTAAAACATAAAAACAAATATATTATTAATCAAATTGGGGAAACCAAATGCATTTACCAATGCTTGTTTCACCTGTAACTCCAAAAGCCATGTAAACATCTCAAGTTCTCCTCCCACTTCAACTGCATAACGGACGGTTAGTAACTCACCGAGCAGAAGACACTCCTGCCCAAATGTAGTAAGATTTGGTGCAGCACAGTCTCTTCCGTCCTCCTGGCTTCTTACTCACTTCTCATTGGGCACCACTTCTCTCTAGAACCCTCCTTAAGCATCCATCAGGGAGTGGAAGCCAGAGCCTGGGAGGTGGAAGTCAGAGCCAGGGAGGTGGAAGTACGATCCTGGGAGGTGGAAGTCCGAGCCTGGGAGTTAGAAGACTAAGCCTGAGAGGTGGAAGTCTGAGCCTGTGAGGTAGAAGTCTGAGACTGGGAGGTTGAAGGCAGAGCCTGGGAGTTGGAAGTCTGAGAATGGGAGGTGGACGTCAGAGCCTGGGAGGTGGTAGTCAAGTCTAGTCCAAGCCTGGGAGGTGGATGTCAGAGCCTGGGAGGTGGAAGTCCGAGGCTTGGAGGTGGAAGTCAGAAGCTTGGAGTTGGAAGTCAGAGCCTGGGAGGTGAAAGTCAAGTCTAGTCCGAGCCTGGGAGGTGGAAGTCAGAGCCTGGGAGGTGGAAGTCAGAGCCTGGCAGGTGGAAGTCAGTCCCTGGGAGGTGGAAGTCAGAGCCTGGGAGGTGGAAGTCGGAGACTGGGAGGTGGAAGTCAAGTTTAGTCCAAGCCTGGGAGGTGGAAGTCAGAGCCTGAGAGGTGGAAGTTAGAGCCTGGGAGGTGGAAGTCAGAGTCTGGCAGGTGGAAGTCAGACCCGGGGAGGTGGAAGTCAGAGCCTGGGAGGTGGAAGTCGGAGCCTGGGAGGTGGAAGTCAAGTTTAGTCCGAGCCTGGGAGGTGGAAGTCAGAGCCTGGGAGGTGGAAGTCAGAGCCTGGTAGGTGGAAGTCAAGTTTATTCTGAGCCTGGGAGGTGGAAGTCAGAGCCTGGGAGGTGGAAGTCAAGTCTAGTCAGAGCCTGAGAGGTGGAAGTCAGAGCCTGGGAGGTGGAAGTCTGAGCCTGGGAGGTAGAAGTCTGAGCCTCGGAGGTGAAAGTCAGAGCCTGGGAGGTGAAGTCAAGTCTAGTCCGAGCCTGGGAGGTGGAAGTCAGAGCCTGGGAGGTGGAAGTCAAGTCTAGTCCGAGCCTGGGAGGTGGAAGTCAGAGCCTGGGAGGTGGAAGTCAGAGCCTGGGAGGTGGAAGTCAAGTTTAGTGCAAGCCTGGGAGGTGGAAGTCAGAGCCTGAGAGGTGGAAGTCAGAGCCTGGGAGGTGGAAATCAAGCTTAGTCTGAGGCTGGGAGGTGGAAGTCAGAACCTGGGTGTAGGAAGCTGGCTCTGTATATACTACATCAAAATTAGATATAGTGAGCACATAGTCCAGTGGCACCCCAAAGGCAGGCAGAGGTAAAAGTAGATAGCACCTCACTCTTTATTTGTGGTAGTGTGTTCGAGCAGTAAGGCTTTATCAGAGGATAGTATTAAGCATTTGTTGTACAGACTCAATCAGCAAATAATATGAAGACTGAACTTCAGACCAATTGGTTTTGTATAAAAACATTATTTTAGTTATTTTATTTTCTAGAACCAAGCTAGCCTGGCACAGATAAGCAATTAATACTTTACAGTAGTAATGCAGTTTGTAAACAGTTTGAATTGCAATTGTATATGAACTTTGATTTGATTACAGTAGAGCTACTAGTTATGCAATGCTTTTTATATACTGTACATATACTTTGTATTGGCTTTTTAGTAGAATGTCAAGTAGATTACTTTAAAGATTACTTTTCTTACACAGTGCAGTATACCTGGACACTGCACTGGGGCATTTCCTGTAAACAGATAAATAAAAGTGTTTTTATTTAGTTACAGTTTTAAATGTTATCCTATAGAGGAAAATAGGGTTATCGGTTCAAAGGTAAGTATTCAGTTGTGGGAGTTGGTATTCTGGGGGTAGACTCAGGGGTCTCCCAGGGTCAAGGATGCACTCTTGTTACACCCTCAGCGGCACTAGGACGACCGGGTGAAGAGTGCCGAGGCCCAATGTTATCCAATGGGGGATAAGGGGCCTCCGGTTGGTGTCTGCTTACGAGCAGGCCACTGGGTTGTGGAAGCAAAGCTCCTGGACTTATTCTCAGGGCAAATGGGGTTCAAGCCAGCACAAAAGGTGCACCCTCAGTGGCACTGGGGTGGCCGGTTGCAGAGTGCTGTTTTGGGGTCGGGCGCCCTGTAGCTTTCAATGGGGAGTCTCCGGTTTGCAAACACACTGCAGGCTTGGGGACAAAGGTCTTCTGGGTGCAACCACCACTTGGAGAGGTAAGTTGGGATGCTGGGGGTTGGTTAGGCACCGTTGGTTGGGCCACCAAAGGCCATGGGGCATCGGGTGCAGGGGTGCCTTTTAGGGTCGGATCTTCTTACCAGTTCCTGGTCGCTGTGGGGGGACCTTCCGGTTTGAGGCTGCAGGGGTCGACTGGAGGCTTGAGGCAGGTCAGGAATCACCGGCTCCTGGGTCAGGATCACTGGGGAGACCTCCTCTTGGTGTTGGGCCACTCGAACTCGGGCCATGGGGTCGGGTGCAAAGTGCTGCAGACTCACAGATCCTGCCAGAGCTGGAGTCTGTTGGTGAACAAATCCGGTGTTCACAGGAGACATAGTCTTTTCTTATGAAGGCAGGGCAGGTCCTCGGGGTTCTTGAAGCTGCTGGCTGCAGGACACACCAGGGTTTTGCTTCTGCAGGTTCGAGGTGGGGACAGGCCGGTAGGTCTTGGGCCAAGTCAGTAGGTGTCCTCCTCTTGTTAGCTTCAGCACGGCTGTTTGGTCCTTCTTCTTCTGGTTTCTTGTCTGCAGAAACAAGTTTCAAGGATGCCCCTAAATACTAGATGTAGGGGCGTTACAGGTAGGTAAAAGGTTGGGACCAATGGGTCTCTTTCCTGGGGTGGGTACACCCCATATTATGCCACCCTCCCATGGGATGGGTGCATAAGCTTCACCCTGGTTGGCTGGGTCCCCCCATCTGCAAGATAGCAGGGACTGAGAGTTGTGCTTCACCTCACCTCCCCCACCTGAGGGGTGAAGTTGGCAGAGGTGGGCACACCTCTCTTCCTCACTTGTTTTTCCCAGTGGTTCTCCCACTCAAAGTGGGGGTCAGAACCCATGGGGACCAGTTGCTGAAAGCAGCATGTGGCCTGGGGAAGCTCACAAAGGTGGAAAGCCTTTGAAGATCCCCCTTCGTGGACCCTGCCCATTCTGGGGGAGGAGACTTGGCACCTCGTCCCAGGATGTGCATTGTCTCAGGCCCCCAAGAGCAGCAGGCTCTCAACCCAGGGGTCCAGAAACATGTCTGGTGGTGGCAGCTGAAAGCAGCTACTCAGCCTGGACACTAGTGGTAGGTTGTTTTTCAAGGGGCATCTCTAAGATACCCTCTGTGTGCATTTTTCGTTAAATCCCACACTGGCATCAGTGTGGGTTTAATGTGCTGAGAAGTTTGATACCAAACTTCTCAATTTTCAGTGTAGCCATTATGGTGCTGTGGAGTTCGTAATGACAACCTCCCAGCACAATATACTCTTAATGGCAGCACTGCACTTATAATGTCTAAGAATGTACTTAGACACTGTAGGGGTACAGGGCTCATGCACCTGTACCCTCACCTCTGGTATAGGGCACCCAGCTAGAGGAGTGACTGATCTATGCCAGGGCAGTGGGTTGTAGGCATGGCACACAGGGATGTGTGCCATGTCGACTCTTCACTTTGATCTGCACCAAGACACGCAGTCTGCAAAGGCAGTGTGTGAGTGTAAAGGTACAGGACCTCAAAGGGTGGCACACTAAGTGCTGCAGCCCTTAGAGTCCTTCCGTGGTCACAGTGCCCTGAGTACCTGTGGTACCATTTACCAGGGACTGACCTGTGGCCAGAGATGCCAATTGGGTTTGGGTTTCAGTGCAATTTTAGGGAAAGAACATAGGCCCTGGGTACCTGATTAGCAGGAGCCCAAGGCACACTCAGTCAAAGCACATCAGCAGTTCAGGAAAAAGTGAGGGCAACCATGCAGAAAGAGGGCACTTTCTCACACTGGAAGGTAGAAGTCAAGTTTAGTCCAAGCCTGCGAGGTGGAAGTCAGAGCCTCGGAGGTGGAAGTCAAGTCTAGTCAGAGCCTGGGAGGTGGAAGTCCGAGCCGGGGAGATGGAAGTCAGAGCCTGGTAGGTGGAAGTCAGAGCCTGGGAGGTGGAAGTCCGAGCCTTTGAGGTGGAATTATGGAAACATAACAGAAGCTGCTCCAAGTGTACTGACTGGAACCTCGACAATGCTAAGTTAAAAGAGGGATGGCATCTCACAAAAAGTGAAGGACTGTCTTCACACACCACCAGGTGTCACGCTTCATCATCGGCAGTCCTCGCTCTCCAAAAACTCGATTTGGTGAAGAGCGGGCCTACACCTGGAGATAGGGAGGCACTTCTAAGCTAAGTGGGCGCCCATATAGTGAGTGAGTTTAAAAATCAGTATAATCGCCAGAATTAATTTATTCTGAAGAGGGGATTATATGATATTAAAATACAAGACCAGTGAATGAGGGGAGCTTATTGCCCCATCACCGTAGTGGTAAATATTGTCGACATGTTTCTGCCTATCTGGCCCAAGGGGTCCGCGGCATTCATCAGGACAAGAAAAAATAGAAAAGGGCTCCTATCTTACCACAAAAGTTGGTAGGATGACACCACTGCGTAGGATGACCTATGTCATACTCTACCTAATGAGACTCTATTTAGGATACCTAACCGCCCCATGGGAGGAGAGGGAGAAAGACCCCTGTAGCCATACTTTCATCAAGGTGCGTCTCTCGCCGTAACCTGTATGCGTCTGCTCTCCATCCCCTGGTATCTGCTAGGGTTAGTGTGCTACACAGGTGGAATTTTGAGCCTAGGAGGTGGAAGTCAAGTCTAGTCCGAGCCTGGGAGGTGGAAGTCAAGTCTAGTCCGAGCCTGGCTTGGTGGAAGTCAGAGCCTGGGAGGTAGAAGACTGAGCCTGGGAGGTGGAAGTCAGAGCCTGGGAGGAGGAAGTCCGAGCCTGGGAGGTGGAAGTGAGAGCCTGGAAGGTGGAAGTCAGAGCCTGGGAGGTGGAAGTCAGAGCCTGGGAGGTGGAAGTCAAGTTTAGTCTGAGTCTGAGAGGTGGAAGTCAGAGCCTGGGAGGTGGAAGTCAAGCTTAGTCTGAGCCTGGGAGGTGGAAGTCAGAGCCTGGGAGGTGGAAGTCGAAGCCTGGAGGTGGAAGTCAAGTTTAGTCTGAGTCTGAGAGGTGGAAGTCAGAGCCTGGGAGGTGGAAGTCAGAGCCTGGGAGGTGGAAGTCAAGCTTAGTCTGAGCCTGGGAGGTGGAAGTCAGAGCCTGGGAGGTGGAAGTCAAGTTTAGTCCAAGCCTGGGAGGTGGAAGTCAGAGCCTGGGAGGTGGAAGTCTGAGCCTGGGAGGTGGAAGTCAGAGCCTGGGAGGAGGAAGTCCGAGCCTGGGAGGTAAAAGTCAGAGCATGGGAGGTGGAAGTCAGAGCCTGGGAGGTGGAAGTCCGAGCCTGGGAGTTGGAAGTCAGAGACTGGGAGGTGGAAGTCAAAGACTGGGAGGAGGAAGTCAGAGCCTGGGAGATGGAAGTCAGAGACTGTGAGGTGGAAGTCAGAGCCTGGGAGGTGGAAGTCCGAGCCTGGGAGTTGAAAGTCAGAGACTGGGAGGTGGAAGTCAAAGACTGGGAGGAGAAAGTCCGAGCCTAGGAGGTGGAAGTCAGAGCCTGGGAGGGGGAAGTCAAGTCTAGTCCGAAACTAGGAGATGGAAGTCAGAACCTGGGCGGTAGAAGTCCGAGCCTGTGAGTTAGAATTTCGAGCATGGGAGGTAGAAGTCTGAGCCTGGGAGGTGGAAGTCAGAGACTGGGAGATGGAAGTCAGAGACTGGGAGGTGGAAGTCAGAGCCTGGGAGGTGGAAGTCAGAGCCTGCCCTGAAGAGGGGGTTAGCTGTTGACATGCAGTCTAGTGTAGGTAAGCCTACTAACTGACACAGCAACAATTTCCGCTTTGGCTGTGGCTTTTGAAAGTTGTAAAAGTGACTGTTTCAACTGCTGCAAAAAGGCCTGAGATGCTGAATGAGTGCTTCTGTTGAAATCTCAGCCATAGTTGGGGTTCCAGTGAGTCCTCCCTTGTGGCTCGCAGCTTAAAGCATGTATTTATAACGCCCCTGCTCATTCCAGAATTGGTTGGTTAAGCTGAATTCCAGCCGGATTTGGGCTGCGCAGCCATGCTTTGGAAAGAGCGAAACAACACAAGAGCACAAAATGAAAGATAAAGAAAACAGGAGAAGAGGGAGAAAGAAAAGAGAAAGAAACAGAAAAGAGGAAATGGTCAAGAGGAGCAAGGGTAGAGGGTGAGGGAAAAATAGGAAACATATCTCAGAAGAATAAACATTGTTTGCTTAATGTTTCATGACAGCACCACATCACTATGGATACATATGCATATAGACAGAGCAAGAATGACTAAGAATTTGGATTGGAAAGTGGTCGCTAATTCTCCTTAACAAAGGTGGCAACTCTTGCGAAACCATTGATGCGTAATTTTTACTGTATGACGCATCATGTGGCAATGAATAAAAACTGACGCATTGCTGGAGTTGTGTCAGAAGCGTGACGCAACTCCAGCATTGTTCCTTTCACATGGGGCAAGCCCCATGTGAAAGGGCCTGCCTCAGTCTTACGCCATGAGGCGTAAGATATTGATGCAGTAGCATCCTAGATGTGGTGCACTGAAATATTATAGATTTCAATGTGCCACTTCTACGAGGCTTTAATACTGGGGAACGCCCACTCTGCATACATTATACCTGACGCAGGTATAATGTAGCGCAGGGGTTTACGAAGTGATGCATCTGCCTAGATGCGTCACTTTGTAAATATGGCGTAACGTGGGGCATTATTTACGCCATCACAGCGTCACAAAAAGTGACGCAACAGCGGTGTAAAAATGATGCAAGGGCTCATAAATTAGCCCCTCTATTTATTAGAGAGGTGCAGCGACCAATGAGAGGGTCCCCAAAACCCGTCTATTCCCACTCAAGAATGAAGCAGAAAGATATGCATTAAGAGATACACTTCCAACTTCTGGATGCTGCAGCTAATCCCAAATGAGAGTCTGTAGGTCCTTCACCCTAAGCTAAATCTGAGGAGGTCAGGAGGGTCGAATCAGAGCATAAGAGCAGATGTGCTAGACTCATGTGACTCGTGGAGGCTATAAAATTAAAAATATAATGATAATGATGAGCTAAATGGATATGTCCATTTATTATTAGCACATGTAACACATTATTGAAAATATTTCTAAACAGGTGACGTTAAAGGCGACACCCTGATTGGATTTACCTGTGGTCCTTATATCTACTACACTCTCCCAGCCTGTGAGTATTTCAATGAGATCACCTTTGGCTGCTCAGATGACAGATCCATTCAGGAGGTACAGAAATGGCTGAAGAATGAACCGGGTGCCATGGACTGGAGTGACGCAATAAAGAAAATCTGTGAGCTTAAGGGCAGTGGGTAAGGACCCAGCATTCTAATAAATCAGTCCTACTTACTTTTTCAATTCAGACTTTCATCTTAAATCCCTTAGAAAGAATGTGAATGCCCAAGAGGAGAGTTTAAGAAAATGAAAGTATTGAAATCACTGACCAGATAGAAGTTTGAAAGTATGAAAATCTTCTTTGCAATATACCTGATCATAGGTGATACCTATATATATATATATATATATATATATATATCATAATAACACAATTGAGTGATAAATGGTAAACTCAATGTAACGCGGAAGTCTGTTTGCAGTGTCTATGAAGCACTATGTCCCATGGTTTATTTAAGTTTTTTTGAACTACAACAATGGTTACTTGTGAGCAAGGAGTGTCGACTCCCAAACGAGTAGAGTTGTTGTGCCACCATTTAAATAACATCTTTGCAAAATAAGTTGAGTCCACGGCATGCTGTTTTATTGACATTTCCAGCAGCGTTTGAGAGGATTTGTCGGGACTCGCCACCCCGCCGCACGAACGAGTCACAAGAGGCTTGGGTAAGAGCGAACTTCGTTGTTCGTATATATATATATATATACATTTATATATACATATATATATACATACATAATTCAGACAAGGCTTAATTAATGTTGGAGGAGGGCCACGCGGCCCCCCTCATGGAGCCGCAGATGACACTGGGGACTGCCACCTCCAGGGCCGGCATCAGCAATGTCCCGGGGTGCCCACCCCATGCACATTGCAGTTTGCTATGGCATGGCGGGAGAAGTGCTCCCGACATGCCATAGCAAAGAGTGCTCCGATTGCAATAAGCAAGAGCAGAAAATGCTCTCACTTGTTAAAAGCAGAGCATGTCTGGTTCCCTGCTCACTTGAGTTGAAGTGAGCAGGGAAACAGACATTGTTTTGGGTCCCAAGGAGCTGCATATTCAGCAGCTCCCTGGTTCTCAAAGCAATGTCGCTTCCATAGGACGCACCCACACTACAGGCCAACATCCCTGATGACATCATCCAGTGACTGTGAATGTTTTTAAAAAGGTTTTGAATGGTAAACATATATGCCAAGGTGTATTGGTGAATCAGTGGACATATGAGTGCCTGTACAGATGATTCAGTGGGTGGGTGACTGACTGTATTAGTGAGGGATTAGATGTCTCAGTGAATGTATGGATGAGTGACTAGGTTGTTTGAAAGTCTGTATCAGTCGGTCAGTTGGTTTCTAAGTGGCTGCATGGGTTCATAAGTGGGTACATGATTGGCAGTATGGGTGATTGATTGGTTGTCTGAGTACCTGTATGGGTGTATGAGTGTATGGGTGGGTGGGTGAGTAGGTGTGTGACTGCCTGCATAGATGAGTGAGTAGGTGAGTTAGTGGCTGTATGGGTTAGTGAATGCATCTGTGAGGGGCTGTATGGTTGATTGAGTGTGTGTATGGCTATATCAGTGAGTAAATGGATGTGTCACTGGTACAGGGGTAGGTGACTGCACATGCTAAAGGCAGTATAGTCGAGTGTTGGAGTACATGAGTGACTGAGAGAGTAGCTGTATGGTTGAATGTGTGCTTGTGTCAGTGACTGTATAGGTGAGGGAGTATGTGTTAATATCGGTATTAATAAGTAAGTGAGTGTGTTTATAACTGTATAGGTTTGTAAGTGGCTGTATGATTGACTCTATGGGTGAGTGAGTAGGTACGTGAGTAGCTATAGGGGTGACTGACTGCGTGTGAGTGGCTTTATGGGTGTATGAGTGGATATATCAGTGGCTATATTAGTGAGTGAGTTGGTGTATGTGTGGCTGTATGGGTGACTGAGTGGATATGAGTGTAGACCTATGAATCAGTGAGTGGCTCTGCAAGTACAGGTATGGGTGTCTCTATGGTTTTGAGAATTTTAGTGTGGAAGTTGGAGTGGGTGAATGAAAGATTATATTTGGGTGTGAGTTGGTGCATCAGAGATTCTGTGGATGGCGTCATGAGTGATGTCATTTGAGATGTCGGAAGACATGGCTTGGCAGTTCTGGCTGGACTGTTCCCATGAGGCACAGGGTCAATACTGATTTGCATATAGCTGTGTCTGAACTGGGGTGGCAAAGTGAGCTAAACAACAATGATTGATTAAACCCAGATCTGTGACTGGGGGTGAGTGTCTGAAAAGTTTCAGCGCTCCGTCCATCATCTCCATGTGTTTGCTTTGTTCGCCCTAAGTTGGCAGGGTATGCCCAGACGTGGGTCCCTTGCTCACTTTGCCACTGGATTCAAGCTAGCCTGGCTGATGAGGGCTGTTAGCCCGAAACCGGTCCCAGGATGCTTGTTTCCGGTCGAGGGAAGACATGGCTTGGCAGTTCAGGCTGGACTGTTCCCATGACGAACAGGGTTAAAACTGATTTGCATATAGCTGTGTCTGAACTGGGGTGGCAAAGTGAGATAAAGAAAGATGATGGATTCAACCCAGATCTGTGACTGGAGGTGAGTGTCTGAAAAGTTTCAGCGCTCCGTCCATCATCTCCTTGTATTTGCTTTGTTCGCCCTAAGTTGGCAGGGTATGCCCAGACGTGGGTCCCTTGCTCACTTTGCCACTGGATTCAAGCTAGCCTGGCTGATGAGGGCTGTTAGCCCGAAACCGGTCCAAGGATGCTTGTTTCTGGTCCAGGGAAGACATGGCTTGGCAGTTCGGGCTGGACTGTTCCCATGAGGCACAGGGTCAAGACTGATTTGCATATAGCTGTGTCTGAACTGGGGTGGCAAATCAATCAATCAATCAGGGGATTATTAAGTGCGCTACTCACCTGTGAGGGTCTCAAGGCACTGGGGGGGGCAGCTCTGGATCAGTCGAAGAGCCAGGTCTTGAGGTCCTTCCTGAACGTGTGCAGGGTCGGGGAGCGTCTGATGTTCATGGGGAGCTCGTTCAAGGTCTTGGCTGCGATGTAGAAGAAGGCTCTCCCGCCTGTTCTGTTTCTGCGGATGCAGGGGACCTCTGCCAGGGCGAGGTCGGCAGAGCGGAAGTTCCTCTTGGGTTCGTGGAAGGATACTCTCTCGTTGAGGTATTTTGGTCCGATGTTGTTGAAGGATTTGTAGGCGTTGGTGAGGAGTTTGAAGGTGACCCTTTTCTTGACGGGGAGCCAGTGGAGGTCTCGTAGGTGTTGGGTCATGTGTTCATGACGCGGTGTCCCAAGGACGAGTCTGGCAGCGGCGTTCTGGATGGTTTGGAGTTTGTGTAGTAGAGCTCTGTTGATTCCGGCATATAGGGCGTTGCCGTTGTCCAGTCTGCTGGTTATGAGCGCGTGGGTGACGATCTTTCTGCAGTCGGGGGTATCCAATTGAAGTTCTTGCGGAGGATGTGGAGGCAGTTGAAAGTGAGCTAAAGAACGATGATGGATTCAACCCAGATCTGTGACTGGGGGTGAGTGTCTGAAAAGTTTCAGCGCTCCGTCCATCATCTCCTTGTGTTTGCTTTGTTCGCCCTAAGTTGGCAGGGTATGCCCAGACGTGGGTCCCTTGCTCACTTTGCCACTGGAATCAAGCTAGCGTGACTGATGAGGGCAGTTAGCCCAAAACTGGTCCCAGGACGCTTGTTTACGGTCCAGGGAAGACATGGCTTGGCAGTTCAAGCTGGACTGTTCCCATGAGGCACAGGGTCAAGACTGATTTGCATATAGCTGTGTCTGAACTGGGGTGGCAAAGTGAGCTAAAGAACAATGATGGATTCAACACAGATCTGTGACTGGGGGTGAGTGTCTGAAAAGTATCAGCGCTCCGTCCATCATCTCCTTGTGTTTGCTTTGTTTGCCCTAAGTTGGCAGGGTATGCCCAGACGTGGGTCCCTTGCTCACTTTGCACTGGATTCAAGCTAGCCTGGCTGATGAGGGCTGCTAGCCCGAAACCAGTCCGAGGATGCTTATTTCCTGTCCAGGGAAGACATGGCTTGGCAGTTCGGGCTGGACTGTTCCCATGAGGCACAGGGTCAAGACTGATTTGCATATAGCTGTGTCTGAACTGGGGTGGCAAAGTGAGCTAAAGAACGATGATGGATTCAACCCACATCTGCGACTGGGGGTGAGTGTCTGAAAAGTTTCAGCGCTCCGTCCATCATCTCCTTGTGTTTGCTTGGTTCGCCCTAAGTTGGCAGGGTATGCCCAGACATGGGTCCCTTACTCACTTTGCCACTGGATTCAAGCTAGCCTGGCTGATGAGGCCTGCTAGCCCGAAACCAGTCTGAGGATGCTTATTTCCTGTCCAGGGAAGACATGGCTTGGCAGTTCGGGCTGGACTGTTCCCATGAGGCACAGGGTCAAGACTGATTTGCATATAGCTGTGTCTGAACTGGGGTGGCAAAGTGAGCTAAAGAACGATGATGGATTCAACCCAGATCTGTGACTGGGGGTGAGTGTCTGAAAAGTTTCAGCGCTCCGTCCATCATCTCCTTGTGTTTTCTTTGTTCGCCCTAAGTTGGCAGGGTATGCCCAGACGTGGGTCCCTTGCTCACTTTGCCACTGGATTCAAGTTAGCCTGGCTGATGAGGGCTGTTAGCCCGAAACCGGTCCCAGGATGCTTTCTTCTGGTCCAGGGAAGACATGGCTTGGCAGTTTGGGCTGGACTGTTCCCATGAGGCACAGGGTCTTGATTGATTTGCATATAGCTGTGTCTGAACTGGGGTGGCAAAGTGAGCTAAAGAACGATGATGGATTCAACCCAGATCTGTGACTGGGGGTGAGTGTCTCAAACGTTTCAGCGCTCCGTCCATCATCTCCTTGTGTTTGATTTGTTCGCCCTAAGTTGGCAGGGTATGCCCAGACGTGGGACCCTTGCTCACTTTGCCACTGGATTCAAGATAGCCTGGCTGATGAGGGCTGATAGCCCGAAAACGGTCCCAGGATGCTTGTTTCTGGATAAGGGAAGACATGGCTTGGCAGTTCGGGCTGGACTGTTCCCATGAGGCGCAGGGTCAAGACTGATTTGCATATAGCTGTGTCTGAACTTTGGTGGCAAAGTGAGCTAAAGAACGATGATGGATTCAACCCAGATCTGTGACTGGGGGTGAATGTCTGAAAAGTTTCAGCGCTCTGTCCATCATCTCCTTGTGTTTGCTTTGTTCGCCCTAAGTTGGCAGGATATCCCCAGACGTGGGTCCCTTGCTCACTTTGCCACTGGATTCAAGCAAGCCTGGCTGATGAGGGCTGTTAGCCTGGAACCGGTCCCATGATGCTTGTTTCCGGTCCAGGGAAGACATGGCTTGGCAGTATGGGCTGGACTGTTCACATGAGGCACAGGGTCAAGATTGATTTGCATATAGCTGTGTCTGAACTGGGGTGGCAAAGTGAGCTAAAGAACTATGATGGATTCAACCCATATCTGTGACTGGGGGTGAGTGTCTGAAACGTTTCTGCGCTCTGTCCATCATCTCCTTGTGTTTAGCTTTGTTCGCTTTAAGTTGGCAGGGTATGCCCAGACGTAGGTCCCTTGCTCACTTTGCCACTGGATTCAAGCTAGCCTGGCTGATGAGGGCTGTTAGCCAGAAACCGGTCCCAGGATGCTTGTTTCCAGTCCAGGGAAGACATGGCTTGGCAGTTCGGGCTGAACTATTCCCATGAGGCACAGGGTCAAGACTGATTTGCATATAGCTGTGTCTGAACTGGGGTGGGAAAGTGAGCTAAAGAATGATGATGGATTCAACTCAGATCTGTGACTGGGGTGAGTGTCTAAAAAGTTTCAGCACTCTGTCCATCATCTCCTTGTGTTTGCTTTGTCATTTGAGATGTCATCTGTGATGTTATGAGTGGTATAATATGTGAGGTCAAAAACAGTGCACTGCGGTGGCACGGGTTATAGTTAGCTCAACTAACTATAATGGCTGAATTTTTCTGGTTTTGTACAAGTGAAACCTGAGCCTAACTATAATGTTTCTGTATCCTTTATTTTCCAGTGAATTTCTAAGATTTATTCAATTTCCTAACTATAACGTCCCTGTAACCTTTGTTGGGAATTTCGAAGGTTTTTTAAATGCTAATTCCTACCTATAATTTGCCTATAACCTTTCAATTTCTTTAGTGAATTTCTATGTTTTCTTTTAACTAGTAGTCGTGTTTGCAGAGCGATGGAGAAAGGGGGCTGGACCTCCCACCCATTCTCAGGAATCACTCTTTGTAGGACTTCCAGGAGGTACCATGAGGGCTACTTGACCCCGAAGGTCCCTCAGGAGTAAAGTGTACTTCATCCCCCAAACAGTAGTGCACCATGAGCCACATTTGCAGAGTGGTGGAGAAAGGGGCCATGGCCTCCTAATACCCCTTAACAATCCCACAGTGTGGGACTTATTACTGGAGATAAAAGGAGGGATAATTGGCCCCCAAGGATGTCCTTGGGGGCCAACTACCCCTCCTGTTACCTCCAATAAGCCCCACACAGCAGGATTGCTGAGACCTGGTTGCAGGCCATGTCCCCTTTTTCCATCACTCTGCAAACATGCTTTCTGGTGCACTACTAGTTGAGGGATTAAATCCCTTTTGGCTCTTGAGGGTCCTTTGTTGCCAACTAGCCCTCCTGTTACCTCCAGTAAGCCCCACACAGCTTGACTGCTGAGAGTTTGTCAGAGGCCAACCCCCCTTTCTCCACCACTTTACAAAGTGCCTCCTGGTGCACTGCTGCTTGGAGGATGAAGTCCAGTTTAGTCCTGAGGCCCTCAGGTGGCAAGGGGACACCATCCCTACCAGGAGTGTGCTGAGAGACGCGTTTGCAAATTGGTGGAGAAAGGAGGCATGCCCTCCAACTAACTTTCAGCAATCCCACTTTGTGGGGCACACTGGAAATAACAGGAGGTCTTGTTGGCCCCTAAGGACTCTCAGCAGCCAAGGGAAGTTTATCCCCCCACCAGCAATGCGCCAGGAGGTGTGTTTGTAGACTGGTGGAGAAAGGGGGCGGGGCCTCCAGTGAGTTGCTGGATTTTTTTTTTTTTTTTTATAGTACTTCTATTTTTCAGGAAGGGGGGCCACTTGGTCCCTTCCCTGGGCAAATTTTGGCTCTGGGAATGGCATCCCCCAAGCCCAGCCTTTGCAATCATTTTTTTTAAATACCAAGGTGAGGGGGGCATGCGGCCCCCTTTCTGGGCCGATTTTGGCCCCAAGGACCCCATCCCCTGGGGACCATCCCTTTTTTATTTTGATCCACCAGGTCACTGCCTTTCTTTATTTAATATTTTTTATTTATTAAAGGGAGGGAGGCCATGCACCCCCCTCCTAGGCCAGTTTTTGCCCCAGGGACCCCATCCCCTGGGGCCTGGCCATTTGCTTATTATTTTTTTGTAAAGGAGTGGAGGGGGGCCCTATCCCCTGGGGCCCTGCCTTTTAGAGATGGGGAGGGGGTTGTGCCACCATACTCCCTGGGCTCAATGGGGCCCCGGGGACCCCATCCTCTGGGGCATGACCATTTAAATTGGGTGCCTCCAGGGTACCCACACACCAATGGGACCCTGGGGGTAGCCCCATGGCCCCGTGGTCCCTGCCAGGTTTCTGCCTCCTGCGGGAGTGGGTGTGCACGTATGTGATTGAGTGTGTGAGTACATGTGTGACTGGCTCTTTGGGTGTGTGATTGCTTTTGTGGGTCTCTGAGTGTGTGTGTGAGTGGCTGTATACTTGTGTAAGTGGTTGTGTTGATGTGTACATGGATGTATGTGTGAAGTGTGTGAGTGGTTGCATGGGTCTGTGAGTGGGTGTTTGACCATTTGCATGGGTCTCTGAGTGGGTGTGTGAGTGGCTTTATGGGTGTATGAGTGGATATATCAGTGGCTGTATTAGTGAGTCAGTTGGTGTATGAGTGGTTGTATGGGTGACTGAGTGGATATGAGTGTTTACCTATGAATCAGTGAGTGGCTGTGTAAGTATTGGTATGGGTGTCTCAATAGTTTTGAGAATGGTAGTGTGGAAGTTGTAGTGGGTGAATGAAAGATTATATTTGGGTGTAAGTTGGTGCATCAGAGATTCTGTGGATGGCGTCTTGAGGGATGTCATTTGAGATGTAATCAGTGATGTTACTGACCATGTCATGAGTGGTGTAATATGTGAGGTCATAAGCAGTGCATTGTGGGGGCACGGCTTATAATTAGCTCAACTAACTATAACTGCTGAATTTCTCTGGTTTGTATGAGTAAAACCAGAGCCTAACTATAACTTCCCTGTAACCTTTGTTTCTTTCAGTGAATTTCTAAGGTTTTTTAAATGATAATTCCTACCTATAATTTGCCTATAACCTTCAATTTTTTTAGTGAATTTTTATGTTTTCTTTTAACTAGTAGTCGTGTTTGCAGAGCGATGGAGAAAGGGGGCTGGACCTCCCACCCATTCTCAGGAATCACTCTTTGTAGGACTTCCAGGAGGTACCATGAGGGCTACTTGACCCCGAAGGTCCCTCAGGAGTAAAGTGTACTTCATCCCCCAAACAGTAGTGCACCATGAGCCACATTTGCAGAGTGGTGGAGAAAGGGGGCATGGCCTCCTAATACCGCTTAGCAATCCCACAGTGTGGGACTTATTACTGGAGATAAAAGGAGGGATAGTTGGCCCCCAAGGATGTCCTTGGGGGCCAACTACCCCTCCTGTTACCTCCAATAAGCCCCACACAGCAGGATTGCTGAGACCTGGTTGCAGGCCATGTCCCCTTTTTCCATCACTCTGCAAACATGCCTTCTGGCACACTACTAGTTGAAGGATTACATCCCTTTTGGCTCTTGATGGTCCTTTGGTGCCAACTAGCCCTCCTGTTACCTCCGGTAAGCCCCACACAGCTTGACTGCTGAGAGTTTGTCAGAGGCCAACCCCCCTTTCTCCACCACTTTACAAAGTGCCTCCTGGTGCACTGCTGCTTGGAGGATGAAGTCCAGTTTAGTCCTGAGGCCCTCAGGTGGCAAGGGGACACCATCCCTACCAGGAGTGCGCTGGGAGACGCGTTTGCAAAGTGGTGGAGAAAGGAGGCATGCCCTCCAAACAACTTTCAGCAATCCCACTTTGTGGGGCACACTGGAAATAACAGGAGGTCTTGTTGGCCCCTAAGGACTCTCAGCAGCCAAGGGAATTTTATCCCCCCACCAGCAACCCGCCAGGAGGTGTGTTTGTAAACTGGTGGAGAAAGAGTGCGGGGCCTCCAGTGAGTTGCTGGATTTTTAATTATTTTTATATTATTTCTATATTTTGGGAAATACCAAGGTGAGGGGGTCATGCAGCCCCCTTCCTGGACTGGTTTTGGCCCCAGGGACCACATCCCCTGGGGACCATCCCTTTTTTATTTTGATCCACCAGGGCACTGCCTTCCTTTTTTTATATGGTTTTATTTATTAAAGGGAGGGAGGCCACGCACCCCCCTCCTAGCTCAGTTTTTGCCCCAGGGACCCCATCCCCTGGGGCCTGGCCATTTGCTTATTATTTTTTTTGTAAATGAGTGGAGGGGTGCCCTATCCCCTGGGGCCTGGCTTTTTAGAGAAGGGGAGGGGGTTGCGTGGCCATTCTCCCTGGGCTGAATGGGGCCCCGGGGACCCCATCCGCAGGGGCCTTTTCATTTAAATTGGGTACCACCAGGATACCCACTCACCAATGGGACTGTGGGGCAGCCTCAAGGCCCGGTGGTCCCTGCCAGCTCTCTGCCTCCTGCAGGAGTGGGTGTGCGCATATGTGATTGGGTATGTGAGTGCATGTGTGACTGGCTTTATGGGTTATGTGATTGGTTTTGTCGGTCTCTGAGTGTGTGTGTGAGTGGCTGTATACATGTGTAAGTGGTGGTTTTGATGTGTACATGGATGTATGTCTGAGTGTGTGAGTGGTTGTATGGGTCTGTGAGTGGGTGTTTGACCAGTTACATGGGTCTCTGAGTGGGTGTGTGAGTGGCTGTCTGCAGGCCCAAAGCCAGAGGTATATTTTTAGGGGGCATGGCCCTCAGCTATGATAAAAAATTAAAGCTGTGCTCTATAAGTGCATTCTTTTCCAAATACTGGTTGTACTACTAAATATCAACACCCAGAATACCGTATTAAAGAATATTACGGACAGAGTATCGAAAGGTAAGTGCATATAGGGAAGTATAGATTTACTATTTCTAACTCCACATCTATAAACTTTGAAGATATATATATATATATGGGCACTGGCCCATAATTGTTTGACCGAAGCGCAACCGAGTTATAACTGCAGAAGATAGGGTTTATCAATATACTCAAATTTTACAATAAAAGAATTGCTTGCCACATTCTTGAATACATCTTAAAAATTTGGAACAATAAAGTTTTTTGAAAAAGTAAATTCACACAGCTATGTAGGGTCGGATGTAGGAAGGGATTTACAAACCATAATTGAAGGTTATGTACAAGTTATGTTGTTTGTTTAAGTAATCTCAGCATAAAAATAATGTGAAATACATTCGAAGGGAGTTTGATTAATATTTACGAGTGCGGGCTATCTTGTTGTCATGTAAAGCTGTGATGTAACGCTTTCTACATAGTCTGTTGTCCATGTCAATGGGGGTGTGTGCATCACGTGGGTATCAACAGTAAACACTATAAAACTAAAAATGGGAATGTGGCTCCGTTGTGTGAACAAGGCAGGGGATCCTGCCGAAACGCGTCATAGCCCGATAAAAATAATGGAATAAACGTTATGGACTTAATTTTGCTGGTGTCACCGTGTCTCTGTTCGGTGCGACGCAAGGAGGTGCCGATTTGTGTGGATATATATATATATATATATATATATATATATATTGCGTAGGTACATATATGTGGAGTAAGGTATGAAAAAATCTATGCTTACTTACCTGTTGATACTTTGGGTTTGATATTCTGTACCATCGATATTCAGGTTTCAATGTTCAACTTTCCCCATCCAACTTTAAATCCTGTAAACTAGTTGGGATTTAAAGTAGATGACACTAAAGTTGTAATGTAGGCTGTCTCTCAACTGTGTTTATTTTCTAAATCTTTCAAACTTTGTGAAATAAAAAAGTTTATGAGGTTCTTTTCTTTAAAAAAAAATAAGCTGGCTTTATCTCAGAGCCCTCCCACACCTCGTACCTCAGTTTGTAGATGTCCAGCCTCCACACTCAATATTTTTTTACTGGAGGATGTCCTACCCGAGACATTTAGCATCAGGAAATCATGACACCTGTAAGGTCTGAAAGGATAAACCTTACCTCACGTAAAGTTAGGAAACTCTATCTGCTTCAAGGAGCTTTCTATTTCCATCTACCTGTGTAAGTGTGGTTTCAATTTAACTCATCACGAAATTTAAAATAACTTTAAAGAGAGCTTAGACCATATCCATTATGAACATTTGGGGAAAATATTTACCTTTTAAACACTTTAGTACTGCAACAATGGTGAAAACTAAATAGAATTTAGATGTGAGTTTACTGGGGAAGTTGGGGAGGTCCAACAATTAATTTCACTAATGCTATAAGCTTATGCTAAAGATGAATCATTCATTTACATGTGATCAAAAGCACCTGTCCAAACTGCATGGACTTGAAGCAGACTCCGACATTGGCACACACCTCTCATAGTTACAGGCAGGATTGTACAAAAGGAGACTTTTTTTAAACATCAAGACAGATAGATATGATAAAGGATAGATGATTGTGTTAGAGGAACAGTAGAAAGACAGGCAGCAGCACTGCCTTCAAGGATCTGAGTGGTGGTTTTATCCAAAAATCCTGTTCTGTGATGCTGCGTACATGGTACCTCTCATTTGGAAGCTACAGAGCCCTCGACCTCTGGAATTGTGGACATACTGCTATCTTTGACATCCAGTAGACTCTAGGCTTAGAATCCTCAAGGTGGTATCCTGTGTGGCTAATATTGCTTTGACATTCATGCACTTTTCTGAGTGGTGAATGTACAAAGCATCGAGCCCAGCCTTGTGTACTAGAAATTGAAAATATTTACTTCCAAGGGGATACTTTGGCATTGCTACAGGTGCAGGTAAAAGTTAAGTTTCATGTTTTGAAACAGTTAATAGGCTGCCTTTTTTCAACATACAATAGAAAGCCAAATCACCCATTTAATAGAACTTAGACTTCTCAGCAAGTAGGTTGTACTTTCCAGCAACTCTACACGCAAATGTAGACATGGCTGATAAGCATTAAGGGGCTCATTTATGAAAAGTGACGCATAGCTGCGTGAAAACAGCGATGCGTCACTTTTCATTGCGCCCTCCTTGCGACACCAATGATGTGTCATATTTACAGTATGACGCATCATGTCGCAAGGAGTTACAGATACGTCAGTATTTCTGACGTATCTGTAGGTGCAAAAATGACGCATTACTGGAGTTTGTCAGCAATGTGTCCTTTCACATGGGGCAAGCCCCATGTGAAAGGGCCTGCGTCAGTCTTACGCCTGCCATGAGGCAGGCGTAAGATATTGACGCATTAGGGTCAAAGAAATGGCGCAGTGAAATCTTATAGATTTCACTGCGTCACTTCTACGACCCTTTCTTGCGTCGGAATGCCCCCCTTGCATACATTATACCTGGCGCAGGTATAATGTGGCGCAGGGGTTTACAAAGTGACGCATCTACCGAGATGCGTCACTTTGTAAATATGACGCACCATGGCGCATTTTTTACACTGCTGGTGCGTCACAAAAAGTGACGCACCGGCAGCGCAAAAGTGACGCAAGGGCTCATAAATAAGCCCCTAAAAGAGAAGGTGTCAGTACTTCTCTCTCATCAAGAATATATAGTAACAAATAACCAGGGGATGCCATTGTTGGGAAATTTGCAAAATGCAAGTAACAATGATTAGACCTTATTAGGACTTTACAGACCACTCTGCTAGGTGATTTTTGGCTCTTACACTACGAACCCTTTATGCTTTATGGTAAATGACGGCCCTTTGATGTCCACCACATTACCTTCACAGCGTGGTAGACTTCAACAGGTCATCCACAGTACCGGAAAAGAAATTGTTTCTGGTTAAAACACAAGAAACATTTTCTTTTTTGAAAATTAAAGTTGGGACATGAGGGAAATGCATCCCATGTGTACAGTTTGCTTTTTTGTTTTGCTGTATTGCGTAGCAGGCTGTGCGCGCTGACATTACACAGCAAACAAAAGTGAAAGCAGACCACACTAATGGAATCTGAAGGGATGCCCAAATGTCCTACTACAAAACATCCCCAAACTTCTCCTGATAAAAAGAGTACCCCACTTTTGTGCCTGAGCTCTTGCCAGTGAAAGAAAGGCCTCTATAAACACCTCTAAGACACAAGGAAACATCAATATTGTGTCTTGCAAATTGACCCATTCTGGCAATGTGGGCAGCTGTGGTGCATCCAAGGAAACCTGCCAGGCCCAGATATTTCCAAAGAGAAGGCAGCTAGAGTAGTCAGGGGTGGTGTGGCCTATGTGGATTCCAATATATCTTATTGCCCTGCAAACACCAAATGGTGGCTAAATCACAGATTTTCTTCATATTTCTGTGGAGGAAAATTCCAGAATCTGTGAAAATCCATAGCATTCCTACCACCCAACATTCCCATACTTCTCCTAATAGATACGCTACCACACATGTTCACCAACTATTATGCATTTAGTGTATTAACAACAGAGGACCTCATTACAGCAATTTATTTACTATGACCGTAAATTAGATAACAAAAGACACACAATTGATGGACGGAATGCAGAACAAATCAAAACATTCACCCTCAGTCAAGAGATCTGGGTTAAATCCATCATTCTTTTGCTCACCATGCCACCCCAGTTTAGACCTGACCATATGCAAATCAGTCTTGACCCTGTGCCTCATGGGAACAGTCCAGCCCGAACTGCCAAGCCAGGTTCTCCCTAGACCGGAAACAAGCATCCTAGGATCGGTTTCAGGGTTTCACCACTTTTCAGCCAGGATAGCTTGATTCCAGTGGCACAGTGAGCCCAGGACCCACGTCTGGGCATACCTGGCGCACTTAGGGCGAGAAAGCAAAAGACACACAATTAATGGACGGAATGCAGGACAAATCAAAACATTCACCCCCAGTCAAGAGATCTGGGTTAAATCCATCATTCTTTTGCTCACCATGCCACCCAGTTTAGACCTAGCCATATGCAAATCAGTTGTGACCCTGTGCCTCACGGGAACAGTCCAGCCCAAACTGCCAAGCCAGGTCCTCCGTGGACTGGAAACAGGCATCCTAGGACCGGTTTCAGGGTTTCACCCCTCTTCAGCCAGGATAGCTTGATTCCAGTGGCACAGTGAGCCCAGGACCCACGTCTGGGCATACCTAACACACTTAGGGCGAGAAAGCAAAAGACACACAATTGATGGACGGAATGCAGAACAATACAGAACATTTACCCCCAGTCAAGAGATTTGGGTTAAATCCATCATTATTTTGCTCACAATGCCAGCCCAGTTTAGACCTGGCCATATACAAATCAGTCTTGACCCTGTGCCTCATGGGAACAGTCCAGCCCGAACTGCCAAGCCAGGTCCTCCCTGGACTGGAAACGAGCATACTTGGACCGGTTTCAGGGTTTCACCCCTCTTCAGCCACTATAGCTTGATTCCAGTGGCACAGTGAGCCCAGGACCCACGTCTGGGCATACCCGGCGCACTTAGGGCGAGAAAGCAAAAGACACACAATTGATGGACGGAATGCAGAACAAATCAAAACATTCACCCCCAGTCAAGAGATCTGGGTTAAATCCATCATTCTTTTGCTCACCATGCCACCGCAGTTTAGACCTGGCCATATGCAAATCAGTCTTGACCCTGTGCCTCATGGGAACAGTCCAGCCCGAACTGCCAAGCCAGGTCCTCCCTGGACCGGAAACAAGCATCCTAGGACTGGTTTCAGGGTTTCACCCCTCTTCAGCCAAGATAGTATGATTCCAGCGGCACAGTGAGCCCAGGACCCACGTCTGGGCATACCTGGCGCACTTAGAGCGAGAAAGCAAAAGATACACAATTGATGGACGGAATGCAAAACAAATCAAAACATTCACCCCCAGTCAAGAGATCTGGGTTAAATCCATCATTCTTTTGCTCACAATGCCACCCCAGTTTAGACCTGGCCATATGCAAATCAGTCTTGACCCTGTGCCTCATGGGAACAGTCCAGCCCAAACTGCCAAGCCAGGTCCTCCCTGGACCGGAAACAAGCATCCTAGGACCGGTTTCAGGGTTTCACCCCTCTTCAGCCAGTAAATTAGATAAAGCAGAATTTCAAAGGAGACAATTTATTTCAAAAGCAGATTCATACTATGCAGGTCTTGAATCACATACATAAACATCTGAAAAGTTGAGTTGATGTTCTGCAGAGAGGCCAATTAGAAAACAAATGCTTTCTGCCTCAGATTCCTTGAATATATTTTCCAGAATACTTGGTTCAAAGAGATGAATACTCATCATTTTGACCCTGGCAGAATTATCTAGATATTAAACTATTTGAGAAAGATAAATATTCTGTTATAGCAGCCCTTTGTGACGTGGCAGGCTGTCATTTCAGGTTCACAATCCTGCTAGTTTGGGTATTTGCAGTCTTCTGTAGCAGGCACATTATCCTAAAAAACTATCTGACTCCTGCAAACAAACTAAAGATCTCTAGAGCAGATATGTTATTTCACTAGACTGTATTTCACTTCAGGCCACAATATGCTAGAACAATGTCAGTCATATGTAAGTCGTTCCTGACTTATGATGACCCTGTGATAGCACAATAGACCAATCAAAGCACTATGCCATTTTGGAATCTAGAGTTTCCTCTTGATTCAACATTGCTTCTGAATGGCTATCAGGTTTAGGTCATTATGTTGCTGGATTAAGAACACCATGTCTCAATGTCCTGTACAGTTGTGCAATCTTTTTCACAGAGCAATGTTTGGCACATCATAAGTGAAAGGTGGGAAGTTAGTTCAGCCAATGCTCGTTGAATTTTCGACCTCTCAGTTTAGACTGTGAACTAGTGTTGGTAACAGCTTTCACATCAGCTCTTCATACAGAGCACTGTGGCATCCCTCAGTGGTCCATCATATCAGCTCTATTAATTAACATCTATAAAACCTCCTTACCAAACGTGAATAAATCATTCACACACATCTGTTACAACTATGCAGATGACCCCAAATCATTTAAAAAATGGATGCAAAAGCTTCATGAAAGGGTTTCAATGCTTTTGCATTTGACTCGTGAGGGACATCTAGTAACGACTAGTTGAACTGCAGCTCTTTGTAGAATTATTTGATATTGGACACTATAATATTCACTGCCCACTGCTAATATCGTCCCATAATGCTTTGCAGGGCCTTTGGTTGGGATTGTATTTTTGCCCATAACTGTGCTTGGGGTGGTCCTAGGAGGAAGGGACCACCACTGAATCGTTCAGCATGATATGCTCTTTGTGTTCAAGGCATCTGCTTGGTCCTCCCCCTAGGTTAGGGGGGACCCCAAAATCATCACCTCTCTCATTGCCTGATACTTTTATTCACAAAGTTCATTTTTGTGAACTGGTTATATGCTTTTTAGCATGTAAAATTACTTTATCAAAGCATTTGTAGGTGTTGATGATTTTGCTGAAACGCTATGTCAATTAGCACAGTTTTTGCACTGTGCTACGTGCAATTTGTGTAGTAGCACAAACTACGCATGCTCTGTGAGCGTAGCGTAGTACTGTGCCCAGGGTTATTCACCACCTTTCTATGTACTGAATTCCATAATATGCATTTTAACTGCACCCTAGTGCTCCTTATGCACAACTTGAAAACATTTCCCACAAAGAATAAAAAAACACCCTTCCAACCACACACCACCCTATATGGCTTAGCTTGCTTTTCATGTACGTAAGTGCTTCAGTGCCCCACACAGGAGCAATAAGCAGAATATAAATGCTGCAATACAATGCAATACAATATTTATAATTTGAGCTTCAATCAAGTTTCATTTTGTTCCTATTAAAATCTTTTATTTCCATCACACTGCCACTGCTTACTTTTCAACATCACTGGACTGCCTGATGGATTGCCTGCCTTTCGCTGGGGAAGTTGTGTCACGCTATTGGGCGCTGCTGGGGACTACACTTCCATTTCGCCCTTTGCCCTGAACATGCTTAAAATCGCAATGCCGACCCTCAGCGTGGGATGCACACGGGAACGCAACCGGGCCAAGGGCATGCACGTTCATGCCTGGAGAAGCCTGGGGGAGGGGGGGCCCAGCAGCTCAAGAGAAAGGTTAATCACCCACCAGATTGAAAAAACAGCCCCTGGAGGGAAATGGGTAAGAGGAAAAACACAAACAACAACGTGGTGGGACAATAGTCAATACTCTAGACACATTTCTGTCGAGGGCCGCAAATGTGTTATCCCAGGAGATAGAACTTGCGGAGTACCGGCTCTCCTTGGTGGAGGGCAGGCAGAATATTGAATCAAGTCAATCTTTACCTCTAAACCGGCGATAATTTTAATGCCGTTCTTGATAATATGCCCCACGAGAACCACTAGAGCAACAAGAAGCACCCTGCCTAAAGTTGATGAAAGGAGTAAGCCTCAACTCCCACCTGAGAAGCATCTCCGCCTGTTAAATGATGAGACTGAATGGCAGAGACTAGAAAATATGATTAATCTTCTACTTGACCCACTGGTGCATAGATTAACAAAAATATAGGAAAGATAAAAACAGCCTAACCGGTTTGTCCTTTCCACTAATTTCCAGCCAAGGTAGAGCTCCTCAAGCACAAGGTGGTCATACAGAAGGGCTACCAGCTTTAAACCACATGGTCTCCCAAACAGCTCCTTATAGCTCCAAAATGTCCTTCGTCTCACATCCACCAGGCAAAATTGATGGGGGATAGTACATGATGTTAAGTAGAACAAATCCTTCTGATGGTTCAAATGACTCCAGGGGGTGACAAAAGACAGGCGTGGAAAGAGGGCACATAATAGGTCAAGTTGCCCAAAATAAGTAATCATATCAGACATTAGACCTCTCTCCTGCAGCTTCCTTGTTAGTTTTGGTTCTGCCAAACATTCCTGTGCTTAGGTAGGGGCAAAGGGAATAAACAGTAGAACTCATGGACAAATCACCCCATTAGAAAACCACCCATCTTCCAAATACCGGAGGAAATGAGGATTTGGCTAGGCACATCATTATGGCCAAGAAAGTGGGATGGTTGGGCCCCTAAAGCATTCCAGGGGGATTGCGTAGTAGTACATTTTAATGACAATCGTGTAATAAGGTCTCTTTTAGACCGACTGCATGATGCAGTTTTACCCAGGACACAGATCTCTGCACTACCTTTGGAGTACTTTTACAGATATACCCTGTGAGAAGTTGGCCTGGTATATGCTGCTCACTAATTAAAGTGGACACCTTGCACCAGTACAATTCGACTCTTATGGTAGATAGGTTTAAGACAACCTTTAAAGAAAGCTATCCTAGTGGTAGCTGTGGAGAGCAGCCTTCAGGCTAAGTCTTGAAGGAATGTAAAGCAGCTTGTTTTACCACACAATCTCCTGAATCACCAAATGAAAAGACACCACACAGGTATATATATCAAATATATATGTATTTATTACTAACACTCTCTACTAATCTCTTTATGAGTTTAGAAGACAAGGACATATGCACAAATCAACGTTTCACAATAAATTAAGCACAAATATGGCTGGGGCCCTAGGGGCGTACCAGACCATATACTAAGCAAGAGACTTAGAAACAACGACTTGCAAGGAGACAAGGCCTAGGGCCTTCAGAAGTGCTGGAGCCTCACGAAACCACCCAAGGCAGGTAAGTAAAGGACCCACGGGGGACGCGTGCAGTGTGGATACACAGGCACAAATCGCCGTTGACTTCAATGGGGCAAGTCGCGGTTGGAAATTAAGAGTTTTAGGAGACTTCGGGAGAACCTACAAGCAAGTCACTTACAGGATAAGTAGTTCTAGGGCCAACACCCACAGGAGCACCGTAGTGCTGGAGTTACCTCACCAAGGGAAACCGGGTGCATAGGTGTCCTTTGGTGTCGGGTCGCGGCGTCGTTTTCAATGGAGGACAATGAAGACTTGCTGCTTGTGAAGTCCGAAGAAGTGTCCGGTGGAATCCAAGCCTGGATTCAGAAGATGGAAGACCTGAAAGCAGAGGAGACAGTGTTCAAAGTCACTTGGCAGTGACTCGGGGCAAGGAAGATGGATGCCCGCCGTCGTCGCAAGATTCAGGTCATTCACGGGTGCCTTGACTCTTCAGCCACAAGGTCCAAGAGGTGTCGACAATGACCAGGAGCTGGATTTGGCGTGCCCCACAATGTTTGCAGCTTACTGCAGTGTTGGCGACTCGATTGGGGCCAACAAGCCTTGGTAACAGCAAGTCTTGGGGAAAGAAAGAAAAGTCAATGGCGCAGACCAGCAAGGTCTGAGGGACTCACCCAGCAAGGGTAAGTCAGGGCAGACCTCGAGCAACCAGGGGGGCCCTTTGGTTTCTTAGGAAAGTCTTCCGGGGACCCACAAGCCGGCTGGCAAGGGATCGCAAAGATGCCTCGGGAGGATTTGCTCAACAGGGGTCCACGGTCACTCGGGATGTGGTAGGCCTCTGATCTTCAGAGGGATTCCTGCTGGAGACTAGGATCATACGTGGCCCAAAGCACATGTTCGTAGAACGTTGTGAAGGGGTTGCACTCGACAATAGTGCACGGTACCCAGGGGTCACGGTTCCTTGTCACTCTTGGGGTTCACTGGCCTCAGCTTCGCTGGGGACTCACGATGGCCTTTGAGAAGTCAGGAAATCTACTTCTTGGGCTGCAGGGACTTCGGACTCCAGCAGGAGCGGCATAGTTTGTGACCGTTGTTTGTAGTTTTTGGTGCCTGCCAAGCAGGGGAGTCACTCCTTGACTCCAAGGGAGATTCTTCAGTCTTCCATAGGGTAGTGGAACATCGAAGGTCCAGGATTCGTCTTCAGAGCGTTGTCCAGGGATATCTAACTTTCAAGTTCAAGGGTTCCCTATCTTATACTGTAAAGAAGGGAGGGACTAGCTCTATGACCCCACCTATGGGAGGGTCAGGGGAGTGGGTGGCTACACCCACTTCCCTTTGTCCAGTTTCGCACCAGAGCAGGGGCAGGTAGCCCCTGAGCCAGATTGAACTGGCATATGCACAGAGGAGCCTTCTGCTCCCCCAGTACAGGACTTCAAAGCACTCTAAGAGTGCACCCACCCAGCCCCAATACACTAAGCCCTGTCTGGGAGGTGGTTACACCTCCCTGTGACAGGATGCCTATTGTTGGGCTTCCTTCACTGCGAGTTTCGGTCATCAGCAGGAGGGCAGCCCAGTGTCTGTGACTGGTGGCATCCATTTTGTGATGCCAGGGCTCTGCAGGATTCTACCGCGTTTCCACAGTAGGTACATGTCTATCCCTCTAGAAGAGTGGAATGCTACCCCCGCCGCCAGAACTGGCGGGGGTAGTATTCCAAGGTGTTTGACACCAAACACGACATGTTTTGATGCAGCCATTCCAAAGTTAGCATTTTACCGCGAGGATATAATGCACTTAAGAGTATATGGTTTAACCGCATCCACAAACAGCCCCAGAGAATGGACTCTGAGAGCTGCAGAGGGGCCCTGCTCAGGCAGAGGCACCCTCTCACATAGGAACCAAGCACCCTGCCCTCAGGATTGATAGGGCCTGCCTTAGGGGTGACTGATAGGTTCAAATGTGTGTGCAGGAGAGATATAGGGAACCTATATCTCAGTGAGGAGTGCTAGCACCACCTCACCCAGGCTGCAGTAGCAGGCCTGTGGTGTCAGATTTAGTCTGCTTCCCAGGGGTGGCATAATACATGCTGCAGCCCCTGGTAGGCCTGTGAAGTACCTATGCCCTTGGTACCTAAGGTACCATATACTAGGGACTCATAAGGTACCACAGTATCCAATCACTAGTGCACCTAGAGTGCACTCCAAGTCGTTTAGAGAGAACAGAGAGGCTGGGGCCCTGATTGGCAGGGTCCCAGCCTGACTATAGCTAGAAACCAGTGTAAACATCAGGAAAAAAAGTGGGGGCAACATAAGAGGCAGATCCTACTCTCCTACATACCCTTCCTCCCTCTAAAACGACTAGTGGAGTTTCGAGTGTAGGGCCGGCTGGTAATGTAATACCAGGATGTAGGGATCCGAGTGGGCTGAAAGTAGTAAATAGATCCAAGCCTCTAACATGCATAAAATACCTGGAGGCTTGTGATTGAATGCAAGTGGAGTCCTCAGTCCAGAAATAAAAATCCCCGAATGTCAGAAAGGGTGCAAGAAGCAAGTATTAAATTAGCCTCATGGAATGTGGCGGGCATTAGGTCAAAGTTGGGTAACCCTTACTGGTTAGTTTACTGGCAAAATTTGGAGATTTTATGCCTACAATAGACTTGGGCAACTGATCCCACATTTATCGAGGGGTTTTGCCCATATCAGACTGAATCACTCCCATCTTCCCCAGGAAGAGCAAGGATGGGGGGGTTTATTGACTTTAATCTTGAACACTTTGTCATTGAGAATCAAAAAATTTAAACGCCTGAGTCCGTACTTCCATATTCTACTGGTTGAGGGGGATAGTGACCGGGATTGGCTTTTAATACATTTTTACAATAATAACGTTTGGGGCAACATGCAGACAGAAGTGGCCCATTTAGATGCAGAGAAAAACAATATTAACAGAGTTACCCGCAAAAAAGGTATAAACATCCTGTGGGTGGTGATTTTAATGTCCAGCCATGCAAGTACAACCTAAATAAGGTTTGTGGCTTAGAGGATACGTTGCAGAATCCCATCCGTCACTTTAATCATCATGAATACGGTAATACGGTAATAGCCTAAACAGTCTGCCAATTGCTATAAATTTGATCGTTATCAACAAGGCAAACCCAAGGACAGGTGATCTTTTAAATACTTTCTCCCGAAATGAGTACAAATCTACCCTTGACTATGTTCTGAAGACTTTTCGGGGAATGATTGAACAAATTGAAATTCAAATTTTTTGTTTTAGTGACCACGCAATTCTCTTTACTACACTGGCAATGGCTATGCGTATTAAAACTTCAGAAACCAACTCTGACAAGGAAAACTGGCGACCTATTAAAATGTAGCCAAATTGATAAAACCAAATTAGTCCCGCAAATCATATCTAATAGCAAGAAAATTGTCTTAAATTGATTGGAATTTGACTGTACTCTCGACTCACTTGCCCATAATTTTTTGAAATTTCTGGATGAGTTAAAAAAGACTCTGACTCGCTCCAAACTGAAAACTGAAGCAAGTATGTGCAAGTATGGTTTCACTATATTTGCACACAATCCTTAAAAGCATTGCATATAGCACTTAAAATACGACCTAGAAATAGTGCCCTGATAACGTCCATGCGTGAAACCTATTTAGGAGCTAGGAAGGCAAGGGAAAGAGTCCAGATGGAGGAGGCATGGGAAAACCTAGAACAAGCAGCAATTACCAAAAGCAGTAGTAATGTTTGGAAGGTAATCAATGACAATTGTTCAAAAATCCCTGTGATCCCAAAGAGGCATGGGTGGCCCAATTTGAGAGGGTTTTAGGCTCTTTGGACACCTTACCGACCGAATACACCCACATGGTTCTACCCCTGGAAGAGCACTTAACGTCCTCAATTGACGAAATAAAGACTGGGCTAGGGAAATGTATTGGCGGGAAGGCCCCTGGCCCAATGGTTTTCCCATTGATCTCTTCCTAATACACCAGGATCTGTGGGCCCCCCTGCTAACTAATGTTTGCAATGCAATATCAATGCAATATCAAGAAATGGCCCCTTAGCATCATGGAAGTCAAGCAAGGGCGCCAAAGTGAATCCACCGAACTACAGACCCATTCATCGGCTGTTTGCTATTACATAGGATGGAACAGTGGGCCAGGGAGAAGAATATTTTTATCCATGTGCAGTATGGCTTTCAAAATGGTAAAGGCACAATAAATCAGTGCCTCAACCTAAGTCTCACCATGGACATATATTCCAGGGCAAAGGGAGACCAGACTTTCATGGCATTCATGGACTTAACAGCTGCATTTGATTCTGTGAGCCACATTAAACTATGGAACTTAATGGAGAGTATGGGGATTGAGACTGCTATAATAAATTTCATCCATCAATTGTATTCCAGCGCGACAGCCTGTGTCAGTTATGGCAAAAAAGGGGCATGAATGCGTCCATTCAAGATCACTAGGGGAGTAAGACAAGGGTGTGTCCTCGCCCCTTTTTTAATTTCAATATATACAAAAAGGGTTGAGGCAGCCCTTATGGGGTTTACTCCAGACATTCCTGTCTTCGATAAGCTCAGAGTACCAATACTGGTTTACGCGGATGATGCGGTCTTAATCACCAGAACTGGGCTGGCCGTCCAACACTTAATAAAGGAATATACAGCCTTTATGTCCTATCTGGACCTGAGGGTTAATAAATGAAATATTTTGTTCACATGACAGGGGCACCTTCAACTAAAAGAACACCTCACTTCCACATAGGAACATGGAGACTAGAGGTGGTAGAGTCCTTCCCGTATCTCGGGATTATGTTTGACAAAAATCAGTCTTGGTCAAGCATTTTTGATAACGGCCTCGGTGATGGAGAGGAGTATGGGAGCAATCTTATGCTTCATTAAGAAACTGGGAACAAAACCTATTGTATCAATCAAAAAGATATATCAAGCAAAGACAGTATCTGCTGTTTCCTATGGGGCAGGAGTGTGGGGGTAAGGCTCCTGTAGATCAACTCCAAAAACTGGAAGACAGATTTTTTAGTGTAGCTTCCTTTCCCAGATCTTCCTAAAATTATATTTGCCATCTGGAGCTGGGATTGCCTTATGAGTCAGACTGTAATAAGTTAGCACCGATTATGTTATGGCATTCCATATGGCGCAGGGACACGATAAAATTAACACAGTCTATTATAAAAAATTGCCTAAAACTAGACCACACTCACAAATTTACTTGACTCCAGTATGTGAAGACAACTTTAACCCTACTTGGGCTAATGGAACTATTTGATGACCCTAGCTCATGCCAGAAGTTCTCAAAGCATGAACTAAAAGCTGTCTATCTAAATAAGGCTGCCCTTGATCGTCGGGAAGCCAACTGTGCAAATAAATCAGTTACATTATAGTAACAAATACCCTTAATCTCAGTGGGGGAGTATTCTTATTTAGAAATCCCCAGAATACCACAGCATAGATACATCCTCGTAAGGTTCCGAACTAATTTAACTGATACTGGGCTTTCCTGCAAAGAAGTTCAGCCATTCTGATTTGTCATCTTGCCCCTGTGATAATGTATCAAAGCAGTCTGAACTCCATATAGTTATATTTTGTGGTTACTACAAGGAAGACTTTTTGGGAGTTATCCTCCCAATTGTAAGATGTTTTAACTTTAAGCAATGCTGTGTAGCACTTTATTTTGTAAAGAGTCTTCCCGATCATTTTATATGTTGTTCAATAGCTACTTTTTTTATGGGCCTGTATAAGAAGAAGGAAAACCTTGTACCCTAGTGTTCTCTAATTTGGGACTTGGACGGGGTTTGTGTTTACAAGACATTATGGTATTAAGTAATTCAGTACTGCCCAATTTGAGACTATCTGAGAAGCTCTATATTTAGAAATGGATTTTGTGTCAAATGTTTCCATATTTATTTTTTTAAATGTCTTCTTTTACTTTTATGATCTGTGTTTTAAATGGATCGAATAAAGAAAATTCACTTGACTTGACTACAAAACAAAATGAGTTTCATTTGTGCTTTCATAACTGCTGTTATATGTTGAAATATCTGTAAAGTTAATTTACAGATATTTACATGTTCTTGTGTATAAAATTAGCATCCTACAGTCTTTCTTTTTACACTCCCTGTACATATGACTCCGGAATTATGTGATTCTGCTGTGTTTTCCACATATTTAATTTGCTGCATTTGCCACATAATCCATCATCTGCTGCATAATCTGCAGGTTTTAACAAAAAAAATGTTTCTTGCTCAAACGGATCAAAAGTTACTAAAAACGCTGTAACATGTGCTGTTGTCCTATGGAAGGCCTTCGCAAAGGTTGACTGGTCATCTTTCAGTTATTTATAGCTGTATTTGAATGTGGATCTGCCAGTAATAAAGTGAAACCACTGCCCAGACAGTGGTAATGTGTAAAAATAATGAAGTAATGCTATCACAAATTGCTACATTAAGCTTCGGAATTTGTAATTGTAATTGTAATTGTAATGTGCATTTATCAAGCGCGTTATCACCAGCAGGTCTCTAAGCGCTACCAGAGGGACATAAAACCTAGTGAATGGTGAAAGCAGGGGTTAGATGATGCCCCCAGCTTCTAAGAAAAGTACTGTCTTCAGCTTCTTTCTAAAAGGGAGTAGGTACAGTTCCTTGCGTAAGTTTACCGGAAGACTATTCCACAGCCGAGGTATTGATGCTGAAAAGGCTCTTCCTCCAACTGAGGTCAAATTAAAACGAGGACAGACCATTAGGCAGGCCTCAGCAGACCGAAGCACCCTGCCAGGAACATAGTTAACGAGACGGTCTTTAATATAACTAGGGGCTTGGCCATACATGGCCTTATGGGCAATGCAGAGACCTTTGAACTTTATTCTCTGCCTGACCGGGAGCCAATGTAGCTCGTGTAGTAGAGTAGTGGCATGGACTCGCCTTGGCTTTCTAAAAATTAATCTAGCCGCATCATTCAAAACAACCTGAAGTCTAGTCAACAGTTGTTGCGGCAGACCAATATACAGAGAATTGCCATAGTCCAGGCGCGACAGTATCATAGCAGAGACTGCCCGTCTGAGTGTAGCAAAGGTAAGAAGTGGGGCCAGTTTCCGCAGCTGCCTTAGCAGGCCAACACAGGTTCCCACCACTGCTGACACCTGTTGTGACATAGAAAGCTTGGCATCAATTTTGATGCCCAAACTTTCACGGCACCAGCCGGTTCCGGAAAAGGGCCAAGTTCATGTGGCCAAAAAAGATCATTCCAAGGATTGGATGCTGTGGTGACGGCCAGTACCTCAGTCTTGGCTGGGTTAATTTTAAGTGAGTTGGCCGTCATCCAATTAACCGTGAATTTTAGAATGTTTTGCATCCTCAAATGGGCCATCGGTGAGTTGTTAATCTGGATAATGATTTGGGTATCGTCGGCGTAATTAAAAATCCTACACTCCATCATGTTTAGTGCTGATATCAAGGGCTGAAGGTACACATTAAAAAGGAGGGGTGACAAAGCCGAGCCCTGAGGTACCCCACATGAGAGTGTGCCTAGGTCAGATACTAGGTCAGCCAGCTGAACTCTCTGTGACCGATCCTTGAGAAAGGATGAAAGCCAGGCCAGGGCCGTGCCCTGGATTCCCAGACCCGAAATCCGCGACATTAATTGGTCATGATTGACCGTATCAAATGCCGCGGACAGGTCCAGTAAAACCAGGGCACAAGGCTTTTTCTTATCCGCACTTCGTCTTAATTCATCCAGCACGGATAGCATAACCAGTTCCGTGCTGTGATGTGCCCTAAACCCTGCCTGGTTAAATTCAAAGAGATTATTGTTTTCCAGATGGCCAGAGAAAGAGTGGAGTACATGCTGTTCTAGTACCTTGGCAAGGAAGGGCAGCTGCGAGATAGGCCTAAAATTCTTTAGGTTCTTGATGTCTGCCCCAGGTTTCTTTAGGAGCGGGATAACCCGGGCCTCCTTAAAGCTGACAGGGACAATCCCTGTTTCCAGTGACTGATTGAGCAGCGAGAGCACCTCGCTATCAATTCCGGGGAGAGCCATCTTAAAGATCCTAGGTGAGCAAGGATCTGCTGGTGAGCCCGATTTCACCCGTCCCATTAGGAGTGCCAATGAATCATTTGTGAGTAATGGCAGAGAAGTTAAAGGGTCCGAAACGAGGGGACTGGACAAGTAAATCCTGTAAGGCCGGGAAAAGTCGGGGTACAGTGAATTTCCTTCAGGAGGTCCTCTATTTTTTTTGTAAAAAAGGACTGAAATTTATTACAATCATCCTGACAGAAAGAGGGCACCTGTCCCTTATTTTTCTTAGCTCGTTCAAGATCCTAAAGGTCTCCTTCTGAGGATTGGTTGCTGCAGCAATCCTAGTTTCGAAGTATTCTGCTTTCCTTAACAGAATAGCCTTTTTATAAGAGGCTAACATTGACACGTAATCTATCTGTGCACAGGGTTCGTACGCTTTACGCCAGGCTCTCTCACAAATTTGTGTTTCCTTGCTGCACAATTTAGTTTACCTTGCCACACAATTTGGGCCTACCTGCCCGCTAATTAAAGTGGCCCTGCTTATACCCTAGTAACATAGTTAACTTTGGAAAATGCTATCACTTTGAACTCAGAGAAAGAAAAGTAAACAGCACCTCTACTAGTAAGCAGCAATTTTTCAGAACACATAGCCTGACATATAACGTCTGTCTTGCTATTCCTTAGGTTAAAGTGCCCCCTACAGCAAGTCGGTCTAATGACTTGCGATGTAAAGGTATTGCGTTCTAACAATGCGGTGGTTGTAACGACCATGTTGTAAAAGGAACGCGTTGTAATGGCAGTGTTGTAAACACTGTTTCCCCTCTAACCTTACCAGGGAACAAATACTTCTTGCAACCACTGAACATGACTACCCTGACCCCTCAGGGATCGCTAAGTCACTTGTGCTCTTTTCTCTCAGGGAGATACACAGAGAATACACACTGGGGTGTTTTCAATGTATTTATTAAACCAACAATATTCTCGTATAGTATACATGTGCTGCAGTAATCAGTAGACAGAAGCAGATTAAAGTGATTACAAGCACCAAAAGAGTAAATAGTAGATCTCAGTATACCATGGTGCTAAAACAGTATATATGCAGGCATATAAACAAGGCAGTAATCAGGCATACTCGTACTATGCAAGTCTTGCTCTGAGTGTTCCTAGAGTGTTTGTAGCTTTGAAGCCAAGAATACCCCCAAGGGACAACCCAACCTACCTGGTGGGAGAGAATGTAGGACCCCATCTCACTCATGAACTGGACAGCCCTCGCGGAGATGTCAGACCGCTGCGTGGTGAAGTCTCAGCATGCAGGGACCCTCGGTGTCAGCTGAAGTGCCTCCTCTGCTAATCTTTTGGTATGCTCCTTATTTATAATGGAAAGCGTCCTTTTGATGTGCATATAGATTAGCAATGTTATGGATATGTATATAGCCCTGTCGCCCCATGAATGAAGATAGAAAGACATTTGTACATAGTGCGTCAAGAGGCCTTGTACATGGTGTTCCAGGCATCGTGATAATGTTAGGTGAAGCTAGCTTGTAAATAAAGTAGTTTCAGAGAAACAAATCCAACATTGCCTTGCATGCAAATATCTGCAAAATGTAACAGCAGAACTGTTATTGTGTAAAATTAGGACAATGTAAGAAAAATGTGTAGCTCCATTACTTGGACCTAACTGGGCTTATAACAGAGGGGGACCCGTGCACACCCCTCCTACATATTATAGACATGCCCGAGGACCTGGCCCATCGGGGGGCTGATTTGAAACTAAGTACAATGAGTCTGCCGAAAATGTGAAAATCAAATGCTTTTTTGGCTCTGTGGGACCCCTAGGGGGTCAGGGTGTTTCTACCCTGCCTTCTTTTCTTTTTCAATGTTTTTTCCTGTGAGTTAGTTCAAAAGTCGGATGCCAACACTTTCTGGTTTGAAGTGTTGGCAGCTAATTAGATCTCAGCACGAGCAGGAAGTGTAGCGGATTCACTGCGTCCCTGTATATACAACTGGAAATTTATTTTAATAACTCCGAAACTACTGAGCGGATTTACACCAAATCACAAATAGACACTTTCTTGGACATACATCTACCTTCTTGCTAAATTTGGTGTAATTCCGTTCAGTTCAATTTTAAATGGTAGAGTAGAGGGGGGCATCCCGGCCGCCTATACCAGATCGGGTACTAATAGTCTATCTTAGACTATGCAATCTTTATCATGGACTTTTTATAGAAAGTGCAATCATTGAACGTACAGGATATACATGAAAGTGATCATGCACCCTTGTCTCTGAAAATAGAACTCACACGGCAACCTACTACCCCATGGCCATTAGGTTCTTTGAATGGTCATCCTAACGTAGATCATAAAAACGGTAGAATCATCTGGAATTCTAAAGCAATTGAGAGAATGAACAACGTAAACTCTGCTATGCTTCCAGACCCGTTCAATAAGGAAGTAAACCTGATAGTGAATTATGAAGAAACAGTATCCTTGGTGGTCGCATCTCTTCAGGAACACTCAAACAGACACAAAAAGAGAAGGAGACACTCTAAAGGAATGAACAAAGATCACAAATCAGTAAAATTAAATAGTCTGATTAGATCGCAATTTCTAAACTTCTCGGGCATAAAACAGGGAGAAATAAAAAAGCTGAAAAAAATTAGGACAATGGAAAAAAGCAAAAAAACAGCAAGAGGAAAAAGACAAAAACTGGATAGACATTCAATTGACAGTAAAAAGTAAAAACAGTAAAGCAATCAATCAATCAATCAAACCACTTTATTTGGTTAATAAAAAACATAAAAGTACCATATAAACCACAATACAACATAAAAATCACAATACAGTATACAGTAAAACATTTAAGATAGATCTCCATGAAGAGTGAGCGACATATAAGAGGAGAGGATACAGACCGAAATTCATTAAATTGCATAAATGTTTTGGCTGGCATTAAAACAAATAAAACAGCATTGCTGCATTAAAACAATTAATAGCTAAAAAGGCAAGTATTAAAAAGATAATAACAATAACTTGACAGATACACTTAATATAACATTGGGTGCCGTATTTTCCGAAGTCTCAGCGCTGCAACCCAAAAACTTGCAATATTAAAAATTTCCCGTGGGTCATTAAGCAACTGAAGGTACAGTAGAGTGGGTTTAACCTATAGAAAACCTTTTCCCTTTAGGATTGGAACTAAGAACCTCCTGTGAATGTCACTGTAATAATCACAGAACATTATAAAATGCATTGTATCCTGATTTGAAAAATTGCTACAGGAACAGGGGCCTAGATCACACTGCCTATTCCAGCCTTGCGAATTACCCAGAAAAAAATGAATTAAATTCAAATGAAATCTGGTCAGAAGCAGGCGATGGAATGGCTTCGTGATGATCCTCAAATAAGGTTCAATCTCGGGAGAGGTTTTTAACATAAAATTAATTTTAACTGACGGTTTTAATAACTCAATCTCCTACCGCTCTACCGACATCAGATTCAGATATTGTATTTTTACCCAAGTCAAATATTTTTTTCTTATTTTATCTGGGAGATCAAATAATTCTGGATGTCCAAGCTTAGTTAAAATAATCTTAACATAGTTTAGCCACAGAATATTATTTACTCGCTCCAGGGTGACACAATCCCTAATAATCTTATGATTCAAACTTAATTGGGGGTTAAGCCATGTTTTAAGCCAACAGACCACAGGGGCCAACCTTACCCTGTCTGCCACATAACCAACACCCAACTCCTGATGAATTGCAAAGGTTGGAGTGGATTGGGGGACAGACAGGAGAGAGTGTAAAAACTTATTTTCAACTGTCTGTATCCCCTCCATTGGTTTGTTACCCCATATGGCTGAGCCATATAATGCAATGGCTATACATTTGGACTCATAAATATTAAGCATAGCCTCTATTGGTTTGGCCCCCAAATGCTGCGCAAATCCATTCACAGCAGCCGTTGACCTTGCCATGGCATTTGCTTTTAATTTCTGTTGTGGGACCCACGAGCCTCTCTCGTCAAAAAGTACCCCTAGATAAGTAAAGGAGGTCACCCTGGTCAGTTCTTCCCCATTGCAGTAAAACGTTTTCGTTTTTTTATGTTTACGACCCATTGTCATTATATGTGATTTGGCTATATTAACCACTAGGTCTAGAGATTTCATAAAATTAGCAAAAGAATCTAAAAGCCTCTGCAGTCCTACAGCTGTGCGAGCTAATAAAACGGCATCATCTGCGTATAGGAGCACAGGGATAGACCTGTCCCCTATACGCGGTGTATCCAGACTTGCCGAATCTAAAATCTTGCCTAAATTATTAATATATAGAGTAAAAAGTAGCGGTGCTAAAATGCAACCTTGACGAACACCTCTACCAGATGTAAAGTGCATTGTGCATTTTCCATCTTGGTTGACCCGCGGCCTTGCGGAGAGGTCCTTGTGTAGGTCAGCTAGGAAATGGACTACACTTGGATCAATGCCCATATCTAGCAGGATAAGCCAAAGCTTGGATCTATTTACCAAGTCGAAAGCCGACGAGAGATCCATAAATGCCAGCTGTAACGTCTCCGCTTTAGCCATAGTTATTTTCCGGCTAATAAATATAAATTTAGACACTGATCCAAGGTACCCCTCCCTCTTCTAAAACCACATTGAAAATTAGTTAAAACCTCATTCACATCCAGCCAATCCATTAACTTAATTAAAATCACTCTCCCTAACACTTTAACTGAGGAATCTATAAGTGATATTGGACTATAGCATCGTGGGTCCCCTCTCTGTCCCTTTTTAAAAATCGGGATAATAATGGATGATGACCTAGAAGACGGGAAGCCCTGGGTACTTGACACATTAAAAACATTAGTCAAAATTTTTGCCCAGAAGGATGTGTTTTGTTTCAATAAATCCGCCGGGACACCGTCAGGGTCAGGGGCCTTGTTACTTGACATTTGCATAATGGCCGATTCCACTTCGCCTTCGTTAAAATCTATTATAGGGGAAACCCTTCTAGATTCACCACTGGCTAGTATTTCCCCGCTATCGGTGGCCTCATAAATGGCTTCAAAATGACAAAGCCATTGATCTTCTGTTATATTACATTTGATCGGGGCATTCTCTATCCCGGTGAAAAAAGGTTTATTAATATTGGCCCAGAAACTAGCGCTATCTTTTATGACCTCTAGTGATAATAGGGCACTCCAGGCTTCTTCTTTAATTTCCTTTTTCTGTATTGAAAGGACAAGCTTGTACTCCTTTCTTAACCTGGCTATGTGGTCTCGGTCTCGCGGAGTCCTTTTCAGTTCTACTATCAATTTTCGATGTGCTTCAGAACAGTTTTTGTCAAACCATCTCTCTCCTACAGTTTGCCTAGATCTTATTGATAAGGTGAGGTCTGAAGCTACCTGTGCACAAATGCCTTCAAAAGCTAAAAGAACCCCCGGCCCGTGTTTAGAATTATCGAGACAGATTGCAAACTTGTCCTCGGCCTTCACACTGAGGTCCTGGAAAAAAAGGTCCGGGAGTACCTTAGCCCATTTTAGCCTCCGACCCTGATCGGATATTTTCAAACAGATTTTACCCCCAGGTTTTCCCCAGTTCCCCTTTATGCCACAGCATTTGTCCAACGCAAGGGTAACCGGGTTATGGTCACTAAAATGAGACCACTTGGCATTATACGAGGTTACTTGAGGTAGAAGGGTAACAGTAAAGCATTTTGGATCCTAGCTGCCAAACAAATGGGTATCAGGAAAACAATACAAGCACTCCCAGTGTCTGCATCGGCCTGGGAAAAATATATCCATAATTTGGATAAACTAAACTCACAGAAGGAGGTAAAATGGGATCAGCAGACTCAAGGGAAGGATCAGTTAAATGCTGTTGCAGTAGCCTCAACAACTCAACAAATAGCTCACTTTATAAAGGCGACAAGATCTACAGCAGCAATGGGACCGGACAAGATCCTGATTAAGGCTCTTCAAGCAAATCTGGATGAGTGGAGCAAATTTCTATCCCCCCTATTTCTCTACTGTTTTGCAACAGGAGATATCCCAAAATCATGGCGGGGGAGTATTGTGGTCCCTATCTTAAAAAAAAGCTCTCGAACAGACCCAAAGTACTATCGACAAATTGCCCTACTTGACGCAATGGGAAAGGTCTTTGCTGCTTGTGTCCTGGACCATCTTTAGGACTGGGCCTTTTCCAGTGGAGCAATTCCTATGTCCCAGGCAGGATTCCGCCCAAATCAGACAATATCGCTATTTTACAAATGATACTGGACAAATATGTTGTGTCAAAATTGCAAATTGTATACCGTGCTTTTATTGGTTTTACCACTGCTTTTGATAGGGTGGACAGGCCAACGCTCTGGAAAAAACTGGTGAGGCTAGGGATCCCACAAAACTTACTTACAATAATTATATCCCTCCATACAGAAACCTGGAGCAGAGTCCAAATGGGGGGAGTAAAGGGTTTAACTAAACCAATTTCCACGTCAAACGGTCTAAAACAAGGCTGTCTCCTTGCCCCCTTGTTATGCTCTCTTTATGTAAGCAACCTAACAGAGTACTTCACCCAAGTAAAAACTTTTCCACCGAAATTAGCACTGACTGACATACATATTTTAATGTACGCTGATGACATTGTCATATTAGATCGTACACCAATAGGACTCCAAAGAAACTTAAACGCACTGAGTGCCTATGCAAAAGACAACTTTTTAGACCCAAACATCTCGTAAAACAACATTTTTACCTTTCAGGGGAAAAAGCAATTCCAACATTTTCATTGGACATTAGGGGAAAACCACTAGAGACCATCAAAGAATACACTTACTTAGGTCGGACTTTTTTCCCAAACTGTACAGAACTCCTCCCACCTACATCACATAGGTCGAAAGGCAGATGCCCACCTAGGAGCACTGTTGAGGCTATACTCCTCCTCCAGAAACAGAGACTTCCAACCTTTGTTAGAGGTCTATCGTATGAAAATCCCTCACATTCTAATGTATGGTCTAGAGTATACACACATAAAAACTTGGCAATTTGTAAAAACGAGAGAGAGGAATTCTCTACGGAAACTGGTAAGAGTAAACCAAGCTGTTCCGGCCCAAGTAATACACCTCAAACTCTCCTTAGCTAGTATATATGCAAGAACTAACTTAAATATATTAAGATGGGCATATCATCTTTTCTGACTCTGGTTCTTTAAGGCACATTTTAAAACTGGAAACTTTCAGAGATGAGTCGTTGCGGTACACTTTTAATATAAATCTTAGTACAGCTTTTAACCTGTCTAACTGCACAGTAGCACTTTTACAAACTTGGACACCAGCACTTTTAAAGCTCTTTTTAAAGAATCTGACCCCAAGATTAAGCTTTGACCTGGACGCAGAGCACTGTCTCAATTTAAAACAGTATACAGAATACACAAAAACTATAGACTATAAATCCCCTGAGAAATACGCTTATTTTTCATTAGATCATAGGGTACGGAGCTGTATTCTTTTACTGAGGTCAGAAATCCTCCCTTTGAAAGTTTACATAGCAAAGTGGAAACACTCTGAAAACACAACAGGGCTCTGTGACTTATGTAAGGGAGGCAAACAAGATCTAATTCATGTAATATTTGTCTGCCCTAATCCAACCCTAGAAGAAGCCCGGTGGAGGTATTTAAGGCCTATTAGTATTAGTTATAAAGTCTCGTCTACACAAAGTCTAATTAAGCTTTGAAAATCACCACCGGATGAATTTGCCTGTTATCAACTGTATACATTTTTAAAGAGTTTTTTAAAGTTGTTTTAAGGTCTATGATGATAATGTTTTAAAATTATAAACACACAAAGCTCAGATATAACACCACTTTTTCATAAGATCTAATTAAGCTCTGAAAAATCACCATTGGATGAATTTATATGTTATTAGTTGTATAATTCTTAAATGAGTTTTTGTAGGCCTGGGTGGTAAATTCCATTCCGCTCGCGGAATTTGGGTAATTTCGCGTTCCGCGGAGAACGCGGAATTGCCAAAAATTCCGCGGCTTCGCTGAATTTTTTGCTTGTTCACGCTTTCAAAATGCGTGTTCGCGAGATATTTCTCCCCAAGCACGCAAACAGCGTTCGCGAACAGGAAAAAAGCATCGCGAACGGGCGGAACAAGCAATTCTGCGTGTTCGCGGAACTTTTGCGTGCTCGCGGAGATTTTTTACCGTTTCGCGGAGCTTTGCATAGCGCGACTACGCAAGTTCCGCCCACCCCTAGTTTTTTCTTAAAGCTGTTTTAAAAGCTATGATGACAAAGTGTTTACATTATAAATGCTTAAAGCTGATGCTACGGGCACCATGATAAATGTTTTAAAATTATGTCTGTATATTTGTTGACCTCAGTTGAGGTCTATATCAAATGTAAATAAATGGTAAAATGGTAATTCCGTTCAGCAGTTCGAGCTGTAGCCGAGTCTTAAGGTCCGATAGGAATTAACATTGGGAAACAGTGCTTTTATGCAACCCTTGGTTCTCGGCACTCGCTTGACAGATCACCCTGAAACTTTCAAGATAGCAGCTGAAGTGAGCGTTGTATCAGTTCTGACAATCTTGTAAAGAATCGCCAAATTTATTTGCAAATCAAAAAACTCTCTTCCTATGGAAACTAGGTTCTAACTATAACTATTTCCAGGTGACCACCAGTTAAAATGTATATATAAGTTGTGCAATAATGACTTTCTCAAATTGGATAAACTTTAATAAGAACGTTATGCACTTTAGGACTACCTCAAAGTATCTGCAGAAAGATTAAGAGAAAGAATATGACTGTCTTTATAAAATACTTTATGTAGAAATTAGAATCCCAGCACTTTTGAAAAAAGCATCAAGCACATTAAATAAAAAATGCATCATGTAGAAATTAGATTCTTAGCACCTTTGAAAAAGCATCACACACTTTATGTTTTCATTGAAGTCTGAATAGAACTTAGTGCAAGTGTTCAGATTCTGCAATATACTGCTCATATTTTTTGGATTTGCAGAATATTTCATTTTAATGGTCTAGGCTTGGATTATATTGTTTGTATACATTAGAACCTTTACCCGCTTGGAAATGTAAAAATGTAATGCAGTATATCTATTGAACATTATTATTTAGAAAAATAAAAAACATGTGAGGGGGAATGTTGTGAGATATTGGTACTTTACCATTTCCTTGCCTTTTCTTTTGCGATAATCTGCATTTGATCAGGGATATGTAAATGAAAACTTGAAGCACTAAACAAAGTGGATGGACAATTTATATACAATTTACATATACTTGTATATATATGAAAAGAGGTCTTGTCTCGATTAGGCCTGGGCGGTGAACTCCACTCCGCTCGCGGAGTTTGCAGAGTTTTCTGCACTCCGCGTTACACGGAGATCGCGGAGTTCCGAAAAACTACGCTTCGCAGAGTTTTTTTCCTCGCTTGCGTTCGTCAACGTCAAGTTGGCGACCGCGAGCGAGGAAAATCAACCTCCCAGCGAGATTTTTCCTCATTCGCGATCGTCAACATCAAGTTGGCGAGCGCGAGCGTGGAAAATCAACATCCCAGTGAGATTTCTCAACGCGGGGGGTCAGGTTTCTCATTGCGAGTGGTCGCGTATGCTTGCAACCGCTCGAGTTGAGAAACTGCCCGTTCGCATTCAGAAAGCTGCCGCTCGAGTAAAAATCTACTCGAGCGGCAGAAAAGGAAAGCTTGCGCTGTGCATGGTGCCGTTCGCAATGATTGCACAGTGCGGACAAGCATCCGGCACTGTGCAATCACCATGAACGGCATTTTTCTATCATACTCCACCGCTCGCAGAGCTCTGCATAGTGCGACAGAGTTTTTTATGCACTTCGCGGTGTTCCGCGTAGTACAACTCCGCGAACTCCCAGGTTAGTCTCGATTTTGTAAATAAAGTTTTGTTGAGGTATAGGTAGGAGCATCTGCTCTGTTGAATGGGCACCCTGCACATACATCTCTATGGCTCTGTTGAAGGCTATGGCTGAAACGCTTTGACCATTTAATGCTGCTGCTGCACATGGTGGAATGAACAAGTAAACCAATTCTAGATAACTGTTTGGAGGTGCTGTGTCCTGCTTTTGAGCACCGAATGTATATACTGTTCATGATTTCAAGCACTTGTTGAACAGACTGATATATATATATATATATATATATATATATATATATATATATATATATATATATATATATATATATATTATCTACTGGCGGTCGCCAGTAGATAGTTATAGTTAGGACCTATTTTCCATAGGAAATCCGCAACATTCTATTTGAAATAACTTTGGCGCCGGTTGACGAATCTTCGCGAAATTTTCAAACTTTGTGGGGCGCTCCGGTCCGCTCCTATCCTGAAAGTCTCGGGGTGATTTGTCAAGCGGGGGCTGAGAAAAAAGGGGGGTCCCAAAACGCATTTTCCCCATGCAATTTTCCATAGGAACCTTTAGTCGCAGCTACAGCCAGAACTGCTGAACGGAATTACTCCAAATTTGGCAAATAGGTAGCCCTTGGTTCAGAGTCATGCCTTTTGCTTAAATGGTGTAAATCCGTTCAGTAGTTCCTGAGAAAATCAAAAGTAAAATCACATATATATCTATGGCCGAGTAGGGTCCGCGTACCCTCCCGATCACGAGCTGCATGCTAATTGGCTGTCAAGTGGCTGTCAACACTCCAAATCAGGAAGTGTTGGCAGCCATTTTATTCCTCGGTAGAACTGAGGCACAGAAACAAGTGCGAAAAACACACAAAGGGGGCAGGGTAGAAACACCCTGACCCCTAGGTCTGCTCAGGGGGTCCCACAAGGACCCCTGGGCAGAAAAACATATATATTTTTTTAAATCGGCGGGATGCACTTAGGGTGCGCTTATCCCGCCGAGAAAAGCAGAGCGCGGTCTCCGCGCTTCGTTGGTAATTGGCCCCGGGTGGGCCAAGTCCCGGGGGCATGCTGGGGTTTATTTATATTTTATAGGGGGGCCTCTAAGGCAAGCCCCGGGGACCGCCACCCCCCGGGGCTTTAAAAAAAATGGTGCGGGAGGGCTCTCCGCCCTCCTGTAGCCCCGGGGACCGCCACCCCCCGGGCTTCTTTTTTTAAATTTAAGTAACCTGTGTGGGGGGCTCCAGCCCCCCCACACACCCCAGGGACCGCCACCTCCCCGGGGCACTAGTATTTAAATTCGGGGGTCCGTAATGGACCCCCGGCCCTGGGGATCACCACCTCCCGGGGCTGTGCAATTGTTGGGAGGGGGGCCGTGCGGCCCCCCTCGTGGAGCCCTCCATGGCCATGGGGACCGCCACCCCCCAGGGCTGGCTCCTGCAGTGTCCCGGGGTGTCTACCCCCGGGACACTGCTGTTTGCAATGGCAGGGCGGGAGCTTCGCGGCTCCCGCCCTGTTAGTGCAAACTTGCTGCTTCATTGAAGCGAGAGCAGGAAACCTGCTCTCGCTTCAATGAAGCAAAGCAGAATTGCTTTTCCATAAGGGGAGCTGCATGTCAGCAGCTCCCTTATGGAAAAGCAATGCCGGCTCCCACAGGACGCGGGAGCCGGCGGGACCGTGCAGGGATTTGGGACCCCCCCACGGTCCCCAATGAGTGGCCAGGCCCCGGGGGATGGGGCCCCCAGGGCTATTAGTGGCCTGGGAGGGGGGCCACACAGCCCCCTCCCCAAAAATATCAAAAATTAAAAATAAAAAAAAAAGGTAAAGGCCGGCCCCGGGGGATGGGGTCCCGGGGACTTAAGTGGCCTGAGGAGGGGGTTCACGCAGCCCCCTCCAAATATTTTTATTTTTAAAAAAGAGGGCATGCCCCCGGGGATGGGGTCCCCGGGGCCAATAGAGGCCCAGGGAAGGGGGGCCACGCGGCTCCCTTCCCTTCCCGTTTTTTTTTTTTAAATGAAAATCCTCATGCCCCGGGGGATGGGGTCCCCGGGGCCAAAAGAGGCCAAGGGAAGGGGGGCCATGCAGCCCCCCTCCCATACAAAAAAAAAAAAAGACCGGCATCGTGCCGGAGGACCCGCCCTCACCCTGCAGCAGTCTGCAAACGTGCCCCCTGGTGCGTTTTAAGAAGGGGAAGTAATTCCCCTTGAATACTGGGGGTCCCTGGGGGACAACTAGCCCACCAGGAACCTCCAGTATGTGCCAGGGAGCTGCGTTGCAGAGAGGTGTACAGAGGCCATGCCCCTTTTTGCACCTCTCTGCAACGCAGCTCTGTGGCGCTTTTTGGAGGTACATGGTGGGCTAGTTGGACTCCAGGGACCCTCAGGATTCAAGGGGGCTTAATCCCCCAACTTAAAACGCGCCACGGGGTGCGTTTCCACAGTGGTGAAGGGAGGGGGCGGGGCTTCAGGTGACATGTGTGCAAACAGGCCCCGTGGCGCGTTTTAAGATGGGGAATTAAAACCTCTTCAATCCTGAGGGTCCCTGGGGGCCAACTAGCTACCAGGTACATCCAGAAAGCACCACAGAGCTGCGTTGCAGACAGGTGTAAAAAGGGGCATGGCCTCTGAACACCTCTCTGCAACGCAGCTCCCTGGCGCATACTGGCGGTACAGGGCGGGCTAGTTGGACCCCAGGGACCCTCATGATTCAAGGGGACTTAATCCCACAACTTAAAACGCACCACGGGGCGCGTTTGTACAGTGGTAAAGGGAGGGGGCGGGGCACATTATAGTTAGAAATTAGCATTTAAAAAACCTTTGAAATTCACTTAAAAAACCATAGGTTTCAGGCACGTTATAGTTAGAAATTAGCAATTAAAAAACCTTTGAAATTCACTGAAAAAAACATAGGTTTCAGACACGTTATAGTTAGAAATTAGCAATTAAAAAACCTTTGAAATTCACTGAAAAAACCATAGGTTTTAGGGACAGTTATAGTTAGTTGGACATTTCACTCGTACAAAACCCGTGAAATTCCCCGTTATAGTTAGTTCAGCTAACTAGAACTCGTGCCCCCGCAATGCACTGCTGATGACGTCACATATTACATCACTCATGACATGGTCAGTGACATCACTGATGACATCACTGATGACATCTCAAATGACATCACTGATGACATCACTGATGACATCATCCATGTGATAATTTGATGCATCTTCTCACACCCTAATATAACTTTTGATACACCCACTGTAAATTACAGACTGCCATTCTCAAAACCATAGACACTCCAACACCAATAACTACATACACACTCATTGATTCTTAGGTCTACACACACATCCACTCACTCACCAGTACTGTCACTCATACTTACGGTCACTCAGTACAGGACTATCATATGCACTCAAACACCTACATAGACACTCACACACCGCCACTCATCCATAGAGGTACTCACACACCTAGTCAGTCATGCAAATAATTAATCACACTGCCATTTACTCACCTATACAGTTATACACACAACAGCTCACTTTCTCCTACAAATACTAGCACATTCTTATGCTGTTATACAATCACTGATACAAGCACACACTCATCCACACAGCCACTGTCACAATCACACACTCTCACTTATAGCCATTTAAATACTCCAACACACATATATACTGCCTTTCACATATGTAGTTACTCACACATGTACCACTGAGATATATATTCACTCACTAACACACCCATACACACACTCACCCACCCAAGCAGATGCACTCTTGAAATCATGCACCCAGTGATTCACCCACTCACACATCTATGTACAGAGTCACACACACCCCACCCACACAAACACTCAAGCACCCATACAGATACTCAGACAACCAATAAATAACCCATATAGACACTCATGTAGCTATTCACAAACCCATGCAGCCGATTACACACCAACATAGAGACGGATACAGACATTCACACAGCTTAGTCACTAACCCATGCATTCAGTACGATATGTTTAATCACTCAGTTATAGAGTCAGTAACGCACCTACTAAATCATCCATTCAGACAGTTATACACCCACTCATTCTTCAATACGCCTTTCCCTATGTTTATTAAACATATTTAAACTTTACAGAAACACACAATCACTGGATGATGTCATCAGTGATGTCATTTGAGATGTCATCAGTGATGTCACTGACCATGTCATGAGTGATGTAATATGTGACGTCATCAGCAGTGCATTGCGGGGCGCGAGTTCTAGTTAGCTGAACTAACTATAACGGGGGAATTTCATGGGTTTTGTATGAGTGCAATGTCCAACTAACTATAACTGTGCCTAAAACCTATGGTTTTTTCAGTGAATTTCAAAGGTTTTTTAAATGCTAATTTCTAACTATAACGTGTCTCAAACCTATGGTTTTTTAAGTGAATATATATATATATATATATATATATTATCTACTGGCGGTCGCCAGTAGATAGTTATAGTTAGGACCTTTAGCCATAGGAAATCCGCAACATTCTATTCCCAATAAGTTTGGCGTCGTTTGATGAATCATCGCGAAATTTTCAAAACTAGTGGGGCGCTCCGGTCCGCTCCTGTCTTGAAAGTTTCGGGGTGATTTATTAAGCGGCGGCAGAGAAAAAAGGGGGGTCCCTGTGAGAAGTTGGCCTGGCATATGCTGTCCACTAATTATAGTGGGCACCTTGCACCAGTCCAAACAACCCCTTATTGGAGATAGGTTAAAGACAACCTTATTGAAAGCTATCCTAGTGGTAGCTATGGAGAGCAGCCTTCAGGCTAAGTCTTGAAGGAATGTAAAGCAGCTTGTTTTACCAGTCTATAATCTCTTGAGTGACCAAATGAAAGAGCACCACACCAGGTATATATTCAAAATATATGTATTTATTGCTAAACACACCCCTCTAGTCTCTTTATGAGGCTAGAGTTCAAAATACATAAGTTATAAGTTATTAAATCACAGTAATAGCACAAATACACGTTTGGGCCCTAGGGGCGTACCAAACCATATACCAATAAAGTGGTATGCGAACCACGACTGAACTAGACACTAGGCCTAGAGCCTCTAGAAGTGCTTGGACCACAAGGAACCACCCAAGGTAGTGACACAGGGGACCTACGGGAGACGCGTGCAGTGTAAATACACAACCGAGATACGCCATTGACTTCTATGGAGAAAGTCGGGATCGGGAAATTAGAGAAAAGGGACACTTAAAAGAGGACTAGGACAAAACCCTTTGAGATCTAGGACTTTGAAGAGTCTCTACCCACGGGAGCACCGGAGTACTTGTGTTACCTCACCCAGGGAAGCCGGGTGCATAGGTGCCTTTCGGGGTCGGGTTTCGTCGTCGATTCGAATGGCGATCTGCTGCAAAGTGCTGCTGGCGGCCAAGAGAAAAGTGTCCGGGTGGATCCAAGAGTGGATTGGAGTTCTGAAGAACCTGAAAGCAGAGGGGACAGAGTCTGGGTCACTAGCCAGTGACCAGGAAGGCGATGGACAGATGCCCACCGATGTTGAGTGCTGCAGGTGCGTTGACGGTCATCTTGACTCTTCAGCCACGAGGTCCAGGAGGCGTTGTCGGCGACCAGGAGCAGGATTCGGGCTGGTACACAATGTCTGTCGAGTGCTGAGGTATCGGCGACTGTATTGAAGCCAACAAGCCTTGGCAACGGCAAGTCTCGGTGAAGATGTAGATCGTCGATGGTGCAGACCAGCAAGGTCTGTGGAACTCACCCAGCGAAGGTAAGTGAGGGCAGGCCTGGAGCAATCAGGATGCCAAGTAAGAAAAGGATTGGCCATCGTTAAGGGCTACTAGCCAACGGGCTAGTGACCGCGAAGGAGCCTCGTGACGCCGCACGTGGATCTGGCTTACAGGACACTCGTAGAGTGGGGGCCAGTGATCTTCGGTGCAGGTGGTGCTGGAGGCTAGGGCTACTCGGAGCCCGAAGCACGACTTCTTGGGAGACCCAGAAGAGGATGCACTTGCAAATGTGCTCAGTGTGCAGGGGTCACGGTCTCAAGTCACCCACGATAGCCACGGGAATCAGCTTTATTGGGGACTCAGGGTAGCCTTGTGGAAGTCTGAAAATCCACCTCTGGTGATGCGCTGACTTCAGCGTCCTACGGGAGCTTCAGAAATGCGAACCAGACAGATGCTTCTTTGGTGCCTGCCAAGCAGGGGAGTCACTCCTTGACCCCAAGGGAGATTCTTCTGTCCTCTCATCGTGAGTAGAGCGTCGAAGGTCCAGGATTCAGTTTCAGAGTTTCGTCCAGGGATAATCTAAAGTCCTAAGGACTGGGTTCCTATCTTTATACTAAAGATAGGGGTTGGACTACTCTGTGGCCCCACCTATGGGTGGGTCAGGGCAGAGGGTGGCTACACCCCTTTCCCTTTGTCCAGTTCGCGCCAAATCAGGGGCTGCAAGCCCCTGATCCGGTTTGAACTGGGGTATGCACTAGGGACACCAAATGTGCCCCCAGTGCAGGACTTCAAAGCACCCGAAAGTGCTCCCGCCCAGCCCCAATACACATTATCCTGTCTGGGGAGGTGGTCACACCTCCCTGGGACAGGAAACCTATTGTCCAGGCCTCCCCTGCAGGAGTTTCGTCCAGCAGCAGGAGGCCAGACTCGTGTCTGTGGCAGCAGCATCCATTTTGTGATGCCAGGGCTCTGGAAAGAAGTTACCGGACTAGTCAGAGTTAACATGTCTTTCCCTCTAGAAGGGTGGAATGCTACCCCCGCCACCAGGATTGGCGGGGGGTAGTATTCCAAGATGTTTGACACCAAACACAACATGTTTAGGTGCAGCCATTCCAAAGTTAGCATTTTACTGCGAGGATATAATGCGCTTAAGAGTATATGGTCAGGCTGCACTACAAACAGCATCAGAGATGGTCTCCGAACGCTGCAGAGGGGCCCTGCTCATGCAGGGGCACCCTCTCACATAGGAACCCTGCACTCTGCCTTTAGGATTGATAAGGCCTGCCTTAGGAGTGACTTATAGGTTTATATGTGTGTATGTATTTCGTGATATAGGTAACCTATATCACAGTAAGAGGTGCATGCACCACCTTACCCAGGCTGCAGTAGCAGACCTGTGGTGTCAGTTTGGATGGCCTTCCAGGGGTGGCATAATACATGCTGCAGCCCCTGGCAGGCCTCTGAGGTACCTATGCCCTTGGTATATAGTATACCATATACTAGGGACTTATAAGGGCACTCCAGATCCCAATCAGTGATGTGCCTAAGGCACATGGAAACCATTTTAGAGAGGAAGCAGCTAGGCTGGGGTTCTGATTAGCAGGGCCCCAGCCAGACTAATGTCGAAAAACAGTGAAGCATCAGCAAAAAGTGGGGGTACCCATGTGAAGCAGATCCTACTCTCCTACACAACCCCCCAAACATAGGGACATTAAACTAACCTTGCCCAGTTAAGTCTTCATGTTCTAAGTGGAAATACCTAGAGAGTCCATCTGCATTCGCATGGTTACTCCCAGGCCTATGTTCCACTGTAAAGTCCATCCCCTGTAGGGAAATGGACCACCTAAGCAGTTTGGGGTTTTCACCCTTCATTTGTTTTAGCCATAAGAGGGGCTTATGGTCTGTCTGAACCAGGAAGTGTGTACCAAACAGGTATGGCCTCAACTTCTTCAGAGCCCAGACCACAGCAAAGGCCTCCCTCTCTATGGCTGACCAACGTTTCTCTCTAGGGGTCAGCCTTCTGCTAATAAAAGCTACTGGCTGATCCTGACCTTCTTCATTCAATTGTGACAGTACAGCCCCTACCCCCAATTCAGATGCATCAGTTTGAACAATGAACTTCTTGGAGTAATCAGGACTCTGCAGAATTGGAGCAGTGCACATGGCCTGCTTGAGGTCATCAAATGCCTTTTGACAGCTAACTGTCCACTGAACCTTTTTGGGCATTTTCTTAGAAGTTAAGTCATTCAGGGGTGTCACTATTGATCCATACCCCTTGACAAATCTCCTATAGTACCCAGTCAGGCCTAAGAAGGCTCTCACCTGAGTCTGGGTAGTGGGGGCAGTCCAGTCCATGATGGTCTGGATCTTGCTCTGCAAAGGTTGAACCTGGCCTCCACCCACAAGGTGGCCCAGGTACACAACCTGACTCTGCCCTATCTGGCACTTAGTGGCCTTGATAGTCAAGCCTGCCTTTTGCAGGGCCTGTAAAACATTCCTGAGGTGGGCCAGGTGATCCTCCCAGGTGGAGCTAAAGACAGCAATATCATCTAGATAAGCTGCACTATAGGCTTCCAGTCCTGTGAGAACTGTATTCACCAACCTCTGGAAAGTGGCAGGTGCATTCTTCAGACCAAAGGGCATTACCACAAATTGATAATGTCCACTAGGGGTCGAGAATGCTGTTTTGGGCTTTGCAGTATCAGCTAGTCTGATCTGCCAGTAGCCAACTGTTAGGTCAAATGTGCTGAGATATTTGGCAGAGGCCAAAGTATCTATGAGCTCATCTGCCCTGGGTATTGGATGGGCATCAGTCCTAGTGACTGCATTGAGACCCCTGTAGTCCACACAAAACCTCATCTCTCTTTTTCCACCACTGGTGTGAGGTTTCGGTACAAGGACTACTGGACTAGCCCAAGGGCTATCTGAGGGTTCAATAACTCCCAATTCCAACATTTTCTGGACTTCAGTCCTGATACAGTCCCTGACATGGTCAGGTTGCCTATAAATCTTGTTTTTAATAGGCAGACTGTCCCCAGTGTCCACTTCATGAGTGCACCAGGTGGTCTGACGGGGTGTCAGTGAAAACATATGTCTAAACTGATTGAGGACTTGCCTGCAGTCAGTTTGTTGCTGGGTAGTGAGGCTGCCTGCCAAGGCTGCACCATCAACTGACCCATCGTCAGGGTTCTGTGAGAGCAGGTCAGGGAGTGGGTCACTCTCTTCCTCCTGCCCTTCATCAGTAGCCATGAGCAAGCCCATGTCTGCCCTGTCCACATATGGTTTTAACCTGTTGACATGGAGAACCCTGTGGGGACTCCTGGGTGTTCCTAGGTCTACTAAATAAGTGACCTCACCCTTCTGCTCAACAATAGTGTGGGGTCCACTCCATTTATCTTGGAGAGCTGCTGGGGCCACTGGCTCCAACACCCACACCTTCTGTCCTGGCTGGTAAACAGTCAGAACAGCCTTTTGGTCATGCCAGGCCTTCTGAAGTTCCTGGCTAGCCTCAAGGTTTTTGGTTGCCTTTTTCATGTACTCAGCCATCCTGGAGCGGAGACCAAGTACATAGTCCACTATATCTTGCTTTGGGGGCTTGAGAGGTAACTCCCATCCTTCCTTCACCAAGCACAGTGGACCCCTCACAGGGTGGCCAAACAGAAGTTCAAAAGGGCTGTAACCAACCCCCTTCTGAGGCACCTCCCTATATGCGAATAAAAGGCAGGGCAAGAGTATGTCCCATCTATGCCTAAGCTTTTCTGGGAGCCCTTTAATCATGCCCTTCAAGGTTTTGTTGAATCTCTCAACTAAACCATTGCATTGTGGGTGATAGGGTGTGGTGAACTTATAAGTCACTCCACACTCCTTCCACATTGCTTTTAAGTACCCAGACATGAAGTTAGCACCCCTGTCTGATACTACCTCCTCAGGAAAGCCCACTCTTGAGAAGATTCCCAGGAGGGCCCTTGCCACCACAGGTGCTGTAGTGGTCCTGAGGGGAATAGCTTCTGGGTACCTGGTGGCATGATCCACTACCACCAGGATAAACCTGTGCCCAGAGGCTGTTTGGGGATCCATGGGACCAACAATGTCAATCCCTACCCTTTCAAAGGGCACCCCCACCACAGGTAGTGGTATCAGGGGGGCCTTTGTAGTGCCACCTGCTTTGCCTCTAGCTTGGCAGGTTACACAGGAGCGACAAAACTCCTTACTGTCTTCAGACATGTGGGGCCAGTGAAAGTGAGGGACAATTCTGTCCCAAGTCTTGTTCTGGCCCAGGTGACCTGCTAAGGGAATATCATGGGCTAGGGTCAATAGGAAGCCCCTGAACTTCAAAGGTATTACCAACCTCCTGGTAGCACCAGGCTTGGGGTCTCTACTCTCTGAGTACAGGAGTCCATCATCCCAATACACTGTATGGGGACCACTAGCTTTCCCAGCAGCCTCAGCAGCAGCTTGCTGTCTGAGGGGTTCAAGGGAGGGGCAGCTCTGCTGCTCCTGGCTCAGATCTGCCCTAGAAGGTCCCCCTGTCCCCAAGAACTCAACCTGGTCAGGTTCAAGTTCCTCTGGGACAGTTCCTTCTTCAGGGCTGAGATCATCCCCCTCAAGGGACTGATCTTCCTCCAGAGCCAAGGGGGAAGGCACTGCCTTAACCCTACTACTCCTCCTCTTGGAAGGCACTTGGTCCATTCTTCCTGAATCCAAGGCCTGTTCAGTGCTAGACATTTTGGCTTGTGACCTGGTCACAGCAAACACATCTGCAGGGATCCCCAGCATTTCTGCATGGGTCCTGAGCTCCACTTCTGCCCAAGCAGAAGTCTCTAAGTCATTGCCAAGCAAGCATTCGACTGGTAGGTTTGCACTTACCACAACCTTCTTAAGGCCAGTTACCCCTCCCCAGGAGAAGTTAACAACTGCCAGAGTATGGTCTGTTCTGACATTGCTAGCATTGGTCACTTGGTACATCTCACCAAGCATAACTTGCCCAGGAAGCACAAGGTCTTGTGTCACCATTGTGACACTTGCCCCTGTGTCCCTAAATGCCAAAGCCTCACGTCCATTGATTAAAGGCTGTTGTCTGTACTTGCCCAGATTACTGGGACTCACAGTGGAGGTCACATCCATGCCTCCATCACAGACTAACACAGCCTGAGTCAGTTCCCTGACTAAGTCAGAGCCCAACTCAGTTCCCAGGGTGAACCCTACTAAACCCTTTGCTGGAGCACTTCCACCAACTGTACTAGGGGGAACAGGTGCCTTAGGGGCATTGGTGGGTGCTGGACTGGAGTCTTTGGACTTGGTGCAATCACTGGTCCAGTGGGTCTTTTGCTTACAGACCTTGCACCATGGTTTTCTTTGGCCTTTCCCTTTGGTAGACTGTGAATCCCCACCAGAAGAAGATTTTTGGGGGCCTGATGAAGACTTTTGATCTTTACCCTTCTCCCCACCCTTGTCAGAGTTCTTAGCATCTTGCTTCTTGGTTTCCCCACCTTGGTTCTGTACCTTCTGCTTCACCCTGGTTCTGACCCATTTGTCTGCCTTCTTTCCCAATTCTTGGGGAGAGGTCAGATCAGAGTCTACCAGGTATTGATGCAACAGCTGATTTTGACAGTTATTAAGAATCTGCTCCCTCATTATCAGATTGTACAATCCTGAGAAGTCACACACCTTACTGCCCCTCAACCAGCCTTCCAGAGCCTTGGCAGAACAATCCACATAGTCTACCCAGTCTTGAGTCTGTGCTTTTTGGGTGTCTCTGAACTTCAACCTGTACTGTTCAGTGGTTAGGCCAAACCCATCAATAAGAGCACTCTTCAAGACCTTGTAATTATCAGCATCCTCCTCTCTAACAGTGAGGAGCTTATCTCTACCTTTGTCAGCAAAGGAGAGCCACAAGATTGCTGCCCACTGCTCCTGGGGGACCTTCTGTACCTTACAGGCCCTCTCTAATGCAGTTATCCATTTGTGGATATCATCCCCACTCTGGTAGGGAGGGACAATCTTGCTCAGGTTCCTATGGTCATAGGACCTTTCCCTGTCTCTAGGGATATGGCTGCCACCATGGGACTCTAGTCCCAACTTTCTTCTCTCTCTAAGGAGATCTAGGGATTCCCTATCTAAAGCCAATTGTTTTTTTCTGATTTCCAGCTGAGTTTTCTCATACTGGACCAGTCTGGCTCTCCTCTCATGAGAGGATTCCCTCCTGTGAGAAGAGACAGAGCTCCCTATAGAGGTGCCAGAGTGGTTAGACTCCTGAGAAGGAGATCTAGACTTCCTGGGCACACTCTTAATCCTTCCTGGGGGGACAAAGAGGGTGTCATCCTGATCATCCTCATCATCGTCCACAGGAGGGATTGGGTTATCCAGGTCAGGGTCATTGTCACCCTCCTGACCAGTTTCAGAGGGGGGCTGGGGGTATTGGTACCCCGGGCCTCCTCCTCTTCTCCTGCCCCACCCTCAGCTCCTACCCCTTCAGTCCCCACGGGCTTACTAAGGTCATAAGCCACCAACAACTCCTTGAGGTGTTGGGTGGTGGAGCTTTGGCCTGTCCTTATTTTTCTCAAGTTACATAAAGCTCTCAATTCCAAGAATGGGAGTGTATCATACTTGGAGGGTGGAAGCTCAATGGCTTCCTGCAAGGATTCTTTGGATCCTGCCCTTAAAGACATTACTAGTGTGGTGTGGTGTATGCACTACCTACTCTAGTGTGGCCTACTAAACTCTCTTGAGTTGTAGAAAGGGTTGTGCTATCCCTTAACACACAACTCTAAGTTCAGTAGAACTTACTGTATTCTAAGCTTAAATTATATGTACCTTAGGTCCCTTTAGTGGTTTTCAGTTGATCAATTCAATTGAGATTATCTGGTAAAACAATAGCAAGCTGGAATCCCACACGCTGCACACCAATGTGGTAAGTTGGCCAGGCATATGCTGTCCACTAATTATAGTGGGCACCTTGCACCAGTCCAAACAACCCCTTATTGGAGATAGGTTAAAGACAACCTTATTGAAAGCTGATCCTAGTGGTAGCTATGGAGAGCAGCCTTCAGGCTAAGTCTTGAAGGAATGTAAAGCAGCTTGTTTTACCAGTCTATAATCTCTTGAGTGACCAAATGAAAGAGCACCACACCAGGTATATATTCAAAATATATGTATTTATTGCTAAACACACCCCTCTAGTCTCTTTATGAGGCTAGAGTTCGAAATACATAAGTTATAAGTTATTAAATCACAGTAATAGCACAAATACACGTTTGGGCCCTAGGGGCGTACCAAACCATATACCAATAAAGTGGTATGCGAACCACGACTGAACTAGACACTAGGCCTAGAGCCTCTAGAAGTGCTTGGACCACAAGGAACCACCCAAGGTAGTGACACAGGGGACCTACGGGAGACGCGTGCAGTGTAAATACACAACCGCGATACGCCGTTGACTTCTATGGAGAAAGTCGGGATCGGGAAATTAGAGAAAAGGGACACTTAAAAGAGGACTAGGACAAAACCCTTTGAGATCTAGGACTTTGAAGAGTCTCTACCCACGGGAGCACCGGAGTACTCGTGTTACCTCACCCAGGGAAGCCGGGTGCATAGGTGCCTTTCGGGGTCGGATTTCGTCGTCGATTCGAATGGCGATCTGCTGCAAAGTGCTGCTGGCGGCCAAGAGAAAAGTGTCCGGGTGGATCCAAGAGTGGATCGGAGTTCTGAAGAACCTGAAAGCAGAGGGGACAGAGTCTGGGTCACTATCCAGTGACCAGGAAGGCGATGGACAGATGCCCACCGATGTCGAGTGCTTCAGGTGCATTGATGGTCGTCTTGACTCTTCAGCCAAGAGGTCCAGGAGGCGTTGTCGGCAACCAGGAGCAGGATTCGGGCTGGTACACGATGTCTGTCGAGTGCTGAGGTGTCGGCGACCGGATTAGCCCCAATAAGCCTTGGCAACGGCAAGTCTCTGTGAAGATGTAGATCGTCGATGGTGCAGAACAGCAAGGTCTGTGGAACTCACCCAGCGAGGGTAAGTGAGGGCAGGCCTGGAGCAACCAGGATGCCAAGTAAGAAAAGGATTGGCCTTCGTTAAGGGCTACTAGCCAACGGGCTAGCGACCGCGAAGGAGCCTCGTGATGCCGCACGTGGATCTGGCTTACAGGACACTCGTGGAGTGGGGGCCAGTGATCTTCGGTGCAGGTGGTGCTGGAGGCTAGGGCTACTCAAAGCCCGAAGCACGACTTCTTGGGAGACCCAAAAGAGGATGCACTTGCAAATGTGCTCAGTGTCCAGGGGTCACGGTCTCAAGTCACCCACGATAGCCACGGGCCTCAGCTTTGCTGGGGACTCAGGCTAGCCTCGGGGAAGTCTGAGAATTCACCTCTGGTGATGCGATGACTTCGGCGTCCGACGGGAGCTTCAGAAATGCGAACCGGACAGATGCTTCTTTGGTGCCTGCCAAGCAGGGGAGTCACTCCTTGACCCCAAGGGAGATTCTTCTGTCCTCTAATCGTGAGTAGAGCGTCGAAGGTCCAGGATTCAGTTTCAGAGTTTCGTCCAGGGATAATCTAAAGTCCTAAGGACTGGGTTCCTATCTTTATACTAAAGATAGGGGTTGGACTACTCTGTGGCCCTACCTATGGGTGGGTCAGGGCAGAGGGGTGGCTACACCCCTTTCCCTTTGTCCAGTTCGTGCCAAAGCAGGGGCTGCAAGCCCCTGATCCGGTTTGAACTGGGGTATGCACAGGGACACCAAATGTGCCCCCAGTGCAGGACTTCAAAGCACCCGAAAGTGCTCCCGCCCAGCCCCAATACACATTATCCTGTCTGGGGAGGTGGTCACACCTCCCTGGGACAGGAAACCTATTGTCCAGGCCTCCCCTGCCGGAGTTTCGTCCAGCAGCAGGAGGCCAGACTCATGTCTGTGGCAGCAGCATCCATTTTGTGATGCCAGGGCTCTGGAAAGAAGTTACCGGACTAGTCAGAGTTAACATGTCTTTCCCTCTAGAAGGGTGGAATGCTACCCCCGCCACCAGGATTGGCGGGGGGGTAGTATTCCAAGATGTTTGACACCAAACACGACATGTTTAGGTGCAGCCATTCCAAAGTTAGCATTTTACCGCGAGGATATAATGCGCTTAAGAGTATATGGTCAGGCTGCACTACAAACAGCATCAGAGATGGCCTCCGAACGCTGCAGAGGGGCCCTGCTCATGCAGGGGCACCCTCTCACATAGGAACCCTGCACTCTGCCTTTAGGATTGATAAGGCCTGCCTTAGGAGTGACTTATAGGTTTATATGTGTGTATGTATTTCGTGATATAGGTAACCTATATCACAGTAAGGGGTGCATGCACCACCTTACCCAGGCTGCAGTAGCAGACCTGTGGTGTCAGTTTGGATGGCCTTCCAGGGGTGGCATAATACATGCTGCAGCCCCTGGCAGGCCTCTGAGGTACCTATGCCCTTGGTACATAGTATACCATATACTAGGGACTTATAAGGGCACTCCAGATCCCAATCAGTGATGTGCCTAAGGCACATGGAAACCATTTTAGAGAGGAAGCAGCTAGGCTGGGGTTCTGATTAGCAGGGCCCCAGCCAGACTAATGTCGAAAAACAGTGAAGCATCAGCAAAAAGTGGGGGTACCCATGTGAAGCAGATCCTACTCTCCTACAGTCCCAACACGCGTTTTCTCCGTTTTCTCCATGTTAATTCCCATAGGAAATTTTAGCCACGGCTACAGCCCGAACTGCTGAACGGAATTACACCAAATTTTGCAAAAAGGTAGCGCTTGGTTCAGAAAGCAACCTTTTTTTAAAATGGTGTAAATCCGTTGAGTAGTTGCGGAGAAATTCAAAAAATAAGAGTGAAAAAATCGATTTCCCATAGGAAACGTTATGCAAGGCTACAGCAAAAACTGCTGAACGGAATTACACCAAATTTGGCAAAAAGGTAGTGCTTGGTTCAGAAAGCACCCTTTTTATAAATGGTGTAAATCCGTTCAGTAGTTGCTGAGAAAATCCAAAATAAAAGTTTCGATATTTAGAGGCACGGAGGATCCGCGCACCCTCCCAACCACGAGCTGCATGCTAATTGGCTGTCAACACTCCAAACCAGGAAGTGTTGGCAGCCATCTTGTTCCTCGGTAGAACCGAGGGACAAGAAAAGACAAAAACAAGGGCGCAAAACGCAAAAAGGGGGCAGGGTAGAAACACCCTGACCCCTTAGTCCTGCTCAGGGGGTCCTACAAGGACCCCCAGGGCCCCAAATTATTATTATTTTTTTTAAATCGGCAGAAAACACGCTGGGTGCGTGGATCCTGCAGATAAAAAAAAAAACGAAGCGCGGGCTACCGCGCTTCGTGGTTAATTGGCCCCCGGGTGGGCCAAGTCCCGGGGGCATGCAGGGCTTTATTATTAATTATATGGGGGGCCTCTAAGGCCCCCCCAAGCCCCGGGGTCTGCCACCCCCCGGGGCTTTAAACAAAATGGTGCGGGAGGGCTCTGAGCCCTCCCGCAGCCCCGGGGAATGCCACCCCCCGGGGCTTCTTTTTTTAAAATTAAATAACCTGTGTGGGGGGATCCAGCCCCCACACACCCCGGAGACCACCACCTACCCGGGGCTTCTTTTTAAAATTAAATAACCTGTGTGGGGGCTCCAGCCCCCACACGCCCGAGGACCGCCACCTCCCGGGGCCCTAACACATTTAAAATGGGGGTCCGTTTTGGACCCTCGAAGCCCGGGGACCACCACCTCCCCGGGGCTTTGCAGATGTGGGGAGGGGGCCGCGCGGCCCCCTCCTGGAGCCATTGATGGCCCTGGGGACCGCCACCCCCAGGCCCGGCTACTGCAGTGTCCCGGGGTGCTCACCCCCGGGACACTGTAGTTTGCAATGACAGGACGGGAGCCTCGCGGCTCCTGTCCTGTCATTACAAACTGCTGCTTCATTGAAGCGAGAGCAGGGAAACCTGCTCTCGCTTCAATGAAGCAAAGCAGATTGCTTTCCACATGGGGAGCTGCATGTCAGCAGCTCCCCATGTGGAAAAGGAATGCCGGCTCCCGAGGGACGCGGGAGCCGGCTGGGACCGTGGGGGGATTGGGGACCCCCATGGTCCCCAACGGAGAGGGCCAGCCACGGGGATGGGGTCCCGGGGCAAGTAGTGGCCCGGGAGGGGGCCACGCGGCCCCCTCCCCCCAAAAAAGAGAAAAAAATAAAATAAAATAAAGGCCTGCCCCGGGGGATGGGGTCCCCGGGGCAAAAGGAGGCCTGAGGAGGGGGCCACGCAGCCCCCTCCTTAAAAAAATAATAAAAGAGTGGCTATGCCCCGGGGGATGGGGTCCCCGGGGCCGGAATCGGCCACGGGAGGGGGCCACGTGGCCCCCTTCCCGTTTTTTTAAGAAAAAAAAGGGGTAAGGCCCTGGGGGATGGCGTCCCCAGGGCACAAAAAAAGGAAAAAGGAAGGGGGTCCACACAGCCCCCCTTCGGGAAAAAAACAAAAAACGATCGGGCCGCAGGCCCCGCCCCCTTCCTTTACCACGAATTCCCCTTGAATACTGGGGGTCCCTGGGGGCCAACTAGCCCACCAGGAACCTCCAGTAAGCACCAGGGGCTTGCGTTGCAGAGAGCTGTACAGAGGCCACGCCCCTTTTTACACCTCTCTGCAACGCAGCTCTGTGGCGCTTACTGGAGGTACCTGGTGGGATAGTTGGACCCCATGGACCCTCAGGATTCAAGGGGACTTAATCCCCCAACTTAAAACGCTCCACGGGTGCGTTTGCACAGTGGTGAAGGGAGGGGGCAGGGCTTCAGGTGACATGTGTGCAAACAGGCCCCGAGGAACGTTTTAAGATGGGGAATTAAATCCCCTTCAATCCTGAGGGTCCCTGGGGGCCAACTAGCCCACCAGGTACCTCCAGTAAGCGCCACGGAGCTGTGTTGCAGAGTGTTGTAAAAAGGGTCGTGGCCTCTGAACACCTCTCTGCAACGCAGCTCTCTGGCGCATACTGGAGGTATATGGTGGGCCAGTTGGCCCCTAGGGACCTTCGGGATTGAGGAGGAATTAATTCTCCAACTTAAAACGCGCCACAGGGCGTGTTTGCAGACATGTCACCTCAGGCCCCACCCCCTTCCTTCACCATTGTGCAAATATTCCTCTAAAATCAGCCGAACTACGTATTCTGATTTACTCACCTGTTATCAGGAGAGACCTCAGTGCTGCATCTTTGATCCCAGTACTGATCCTGAAAAGTAATTTTAACCGTACTTATCAGTAACTTGAATTTCCTTCCATAGGCTAACATTGACTGGTTTCACTTGGAAATTCTTCTAAGTGTTGAGTTTTGGAACTTTATAATATTCCTCTAAAATTAGCTGAACTACGAATTCCGATTTACTCACCTGTTATCAGGAGAGAACCCAGTGCTGCATCTTTTAGCCCAGCACTGACCCTGAAAAGTAATTCTAACCGTACTTACCAGTAACTTGAATTTCCTTCCATAGGCTAACATTGACTGGTTTCACTTGGAAATTCTTCTAAGTGTTGAGTTTTGGAACTTTATAATATTCCTCTAAAATTAGCTGAACTACGAATTCCGATTTACTCACCTGTTATCAGGAGAGAACCCAGTGCTGCATCTTTTAGCCCAGCACTGACCCTGAAAAGTAATTCTAACCGTACTTACCAGTAACTTGAATTTCCTTCCTTAGGCTAACATTGACTGGTTTCACTTGGAAATTCTTCTAAGTGTTGAGTTTTGGAACTTTATAATATTCCTCTAAAATTAGCTGAACTACGAATTCCGATTTACTCACCTGTTATCAGGAGAGAACCCAGTGCTGCATCTTTTAGCCCAGCACTGACCCTGAAAAGTAATTCTAACCGTACTTACCAGTAACTTGAATTTCCTTCCATAGGCTAACATTGACTGGTTTCACTTGGAAATTCTTCTAAGTGTGGAGTTTTGGAACTTTATAATATTCCTCTAAAATCAGCCGAACTACGAATTCCGATTTACTCACCTGTTATCAGGAGAGAACCCAGTGCTGCATCTTTTAGCCCAGCACTGACCCTGATAAGTAACTCTAACCGTACTTACCAGTAACTTGTATTTCCTTCCATTGGAATCCATTGTCTGGTTTGCCGCAGAAAAGTTTCAAAGTGTCGTTTTTCACAAACTACAAATATTCCTTAAAAATCGCCTGTATGACTTAAACGCATTCTTTCAACTGTTTACAGGAGATGCACCAGTGCTGGATCCAGGATCCACCACTGAGTAAGAAAAAGTAACGGTAACACTACTTACATGCTAAGTGAATTTCCTGCCATAGGATAACATTGGTGATTCTATGTGAAAAAGTTTCTAAGTGTCAACTTTTAAAGTACAATAATATTCCTTAAAAATCAGTACTGTAACCAAAATGCTTTACTCAACTGTTTACAGGAGATGTCCCAGGACTGAATCTAGGATCCAGTCCTGTGGTTATAAAAGTAATCCATAAAGTAACTAATTGCATTTAACTAGAAATTCACATTGAGCTCAATGTTGCATTGTGTTTGAAATTGTGTTGCCCATTGCAACAACTTTGCCTGTTTGCAAAGAATTTAAACTAAAGTAATTCATTCTAATTAATTATAAATAAAAGTTTTCCTTTAAGTGTTTGTCTAAATTTATTAATACAAGTATTTTTAAAGTATTATTTTCAATATAATTTCGACGAAAAATTATTCGATTATTATTGGATTCAGAGGTTAGGAGGGATGGCCATTTTGCTCGATCTGTTTTGCAAGATTTTTTGGTCTAGTCAGGTGGACACCCTCCTCCAGGTGAGGTACGGCTTGAGGATTCTATTCAAAAGGTGAGGAATCAACAGGCGGAAGTATCCATCAGAAGAGCAAGTTACGTACCTTCGGTAACACTTTTTCTGGTGGATACAGTATCTGCCTGTGGATTCCTCACTGTCCCATCCGACTCCCCGTTGTCCACCTGTTTCTACCAAAAAGATGCTTTTACTGTTTGGCATGAATGTTTTTAATATGTCTTAATCATGCTTATGTTTTAATAGTGAGAAATGCTTGATCTGTTGCTATTTCTTTATGCCTTTATTGGTTATGCATTTGTATATATTATCTAATGGCGGTCGCCAGTAGATAGTTATAGTTAAAACCTATTTTCCATAGGAAATTCACAACATTCTATTTCCAATAACTTTGGCGCCGGTCGACGAATCTTGGCGACATTTTCAAAACTTATGGCCCGCTCCGGTCTGCTCCTATCCTGAAAGTCTCGGGGTGATTCGTCAAGTGGGGGCCGAGAAAAAAGGGGGGTCCCAAAACGTGTTTTCCCCATGCAATTTTCCATAGGAACCTTTAGTCACAGCTACAGCCCGAACTGCTGAACGGAATTACCCCAAATTTGCCAAAAAGGTAGCCCTTGGTTCAGAGTCGTGCCTTTTTGTTAAATGGTGTAAATCCGTTCAGTAGTTCCTGAGAAAATCAAAAGTAAAATCACATATATATCTGGGCGGAGCCTAACCACACATGTCATTGTGAGATCTGATTGGCTGTCAGCACTTCATCCTGGAATTGCTGGCAGCCATCTTGGGACCAATATACATGATAGTACCGCATTGAAATGCATTGTAGTGAATCAAAGATTTTGAGGGTTACCAAAAGGAGAACTATAAAGGGTGATAACAGACTTTAGTTACATTCGAATTCATTTGTTGATGGTACCATACTAATTTCAGGAATTGTGGTGTGTTCTAAGGTGATTTTACCCTGTGAAAAACCTTCTGCTGGGATATAATGAATCATGTTTGAGAGAAAACTATTTTCACATGCTTGTCCCATAAAGTTTTGGAAGGTGCTCCAGAAGCTAAAATGAGAGCATATTTTCTGTAAATTCACATTATCTTTCTCAGTCATGTGAGAATGAAGTCTGACATTCTCAGTAAAACATGTACATCCAACAAGGGCAGAGACTGTCAGTTGATGCCTTTGTGTTCTACTGCAGCTTCCCAGAGTGTTCTAAAGAACAACTAGAGAGCTAACAGTCTTACTTATGACAAAATTATGGCACACCTGAAGCCATCTTGATTGGAATAAACTGGTAACGCTTAAAACATTTAATTTAAAAAGGAACAAAATGAGGGGTTCATTTTGCCATAGAAATGAACAACATTCCCAGCAGGACCCCTACACTACACAAGCACCACTGCACTACCCTAAACCCTAAAACACTACCCCCAGCATGACCCCCTTCACTACCTAAACACAACTGCACAACCCTAAACCCTAAAACACTACCTCCAGCATGACCCCCTACACTACACAAACACCACTGCACTAACATAAACCCTAAAACACTACCCCAGCACGACCCCCTACACTACCCAAACACCACTGCACTACCCTAAACCATAAAACACTACCCCCAGCACGACCCCCTACACTACCCAAACACCACTGCCATACCCTAAACCCTAAAACACTCCCCCAGCATGAACCCCTACACTACCCAAACACCACTGCACTACCCTAAACCCTAAAACACTAGCCCCAGCACAACACCCTACACTACACAAACACCACTGCACTACCCTAAACCCTAAAACACTATCCCAGCACTACCCCGTACACTACCCAAACACCACTGCACTAACATAAACCCTAAAACACTACCCCCAGCACAACCCTCTACACTACACAAACACCATTGCACTACCCTAAACCCTAAAACACTACCCCCAGCATGACTCCCTACACTACCCAAACACCACTGCACTACCCTAAACCATAAATCTACCCCCAGCACGACCCCCTACACTACCCAAACACCACTGCACTACCCTAAACCATAAAACACTACCCCCAGCATGACCCCCTACACTACACAAACACCACTGCACTACCCTAAACCCTAAAACACTACCACCAGCATGACCCCCTACACTACTCAAACACCACTGCACTACCCTAAACCCTAAAACACTACCCCAGCACGACCCCTACACCACCCAAACACCACAGCACTACCCTAAACCCAAAAACACTACCCCCAGCACGACCCCTACACTACCCAAACACCACGACACGACCCTAAACCCTAAAACACGACCCCCTACACTACACAAACACCACTGCACTACCCTAAACCCTAAAACACTAGAACCCAGCACGACCCCCTACAGTACACCAACACCACTGCACTACCCTAAACCATAAAACACTACCCCCTACACTACACAAACACCACTACACTACCCTAAACCCTAAAACACTACCCCCAGCACGACCCCCTACACTACACAAACACCACTGCACTACCGTAAACCCAAAACACTACCCCAGCACTACCCCCTATACTACCCAAACACCACTGCACTACCCTAAACCCTAAAACACTACCCCCAGCATGACCCCCTACACTACACAAACACCACTGCACTACCCTAAACCCTAAAACACTACCCCCAGCACGACCCCCTACACTACCCAAACACCACTGCACTACGCTAAACCCTAAAACACTACCCCCAGCATGACTCCCTACACTACACAAACACCACTGGACTACCCTAAACCCTAAAGAACTACCCCCAGCATGACTCCCTACACTACCAAAACACCACTGCACTACACTAAACCCTAAATCTACCCCCAGCATGACCTCCCACACTACACAAACACCACTGCACTACCCTAACCCCAAAAACACTACCCCCAGCGTGACCCCTACACTACCCAAACACCACTGCACTACCCTAAACCCTAAAACACTAACCCCAGCATGACCCCCTACACTACCCAAACACCACTGCACTACCCTATACCCTAAAACATGACCCCCTACACTACACAAACACGACTTCACTACCCTAAACCCTAAAACACTACCCACAGCATGACCCCTACACTACACAAACACCACTGCACTACCCTAAACCCTAAAACACTACCCCCTACAGTACACAAACACCACTGCACTACCCTAAACCCTAAAACACTACCCCCAGCATGACCCCTACACTACACAAACACCACTGCACTACCCTAAACCCCCTACACTATACAAACACCACTGCACTACTCTAAACCCTAAAACACTACCCCCAGCACGACCCCCTCACAACACAAACACCACTGCACTACCCTAAACCCTAAATCTACCCCCAGCACGACCCCCTACACTACCCAAACACCACTGCCATACCCTAAATCCTAAAACACTACCCCCGGCATGAATCCCTACACTACCCAAACACCACTGCACTACCCTAAACCCTAAAACACTACCCCCAGCACTAACCCCTACACTACACAAACACCACTGCACTACCCTAAACCCTAAAACACTACCCCAGCACTACCCCTACACTACCCAAACACCACTGCACTAACATAAACCCTAAAACACTACCCCAGCACAACCCCTACACTACACAAACACCACTGCACTACCCTAAACCCTAAAACACTACCCCCAGCACGACTCCCTACACTACCCAAACACCACTGCACTACCCTAAACCCTAAATCTACCCCAGCACGACCCCTACACTACCCAAACACCACTGCACTACCCTAAACCATAAAACACTACCCCCAGCATGAGCCCCTACACTACACAAACACCACTGCACTACCCTAAACCCTAAAACACTACCACCAGCATGACCCCCTTCTCTACTCAAACACCACTGCACTACGCTAAACCCTAAAACACTACCCCAGCATGACCCCCTACACTACCCATACACCACTGCACTACCCTAAACCCTAAAACACTACCCCCAGCACGACCCCCTACTCTACCCAAACACCACTGCACTACCCTAAACCCTAAAACACTACCCCCAGCACGACCCCCTACACCACCCAAACACCACTGCACTACCCTAAACCCTAGAAAAGAAACCCCTACGCCATGCCCAATCCCCCTTACCTCTCACTCCTCGTGGTTCCTCTCTCCTCGTGGTTCCTGCTTCACGTCGTCTCTGAGGGGCGGTGCACGTCGTTGTGAGGAAACGGAACAGCATCTGTTTCCTTAAAACGACGTGGATCATCTGCATGTTTTTTAGAACGCATGGTCATTTACCATACATACCTTTACAACTAAATTTGTTGTAAAGGCATTCATGGTAAATGACCATGCGTTCTAAAAAAATGCGTAGTAATGACTTCGCGATGTACAACGCATGCGTGGTAATGCATGCGTTGTAATGGTATCGCGAAATAAAAAAGTCGTTGTAACGGCTGCTTACCGATCGAAGCTGGCCCCTGTTCTTTATTTGATTAATTAGGAGGAAGGAATGTGTTTTTTTTACCGAAAAGTGCATTCCCGGCTGTTCTATTGTGAAAGTGTCTGCGTGGCCTGGTTTCACTTCCGGTGAGAGAGTGAAAGAGTCTGGATCTAAAGGAGTTCTGTTGTTGGACGGGGCCGGCGCGAAACGTCATCAGAAAACATAGCTAATGGAAAGCGTCCTCCCTGAAGTGTGGAGCAGTGCCATGAGAGGTCAACGAGTGTGCGTCCCACCGCAGTATGACCATACTGCGTGACCCATGTGCCGCCTCCAGGGTACGGGAGGCAGAAGCGGCATCGCAGGTCCTCTTGAAGACCGTTGTAGCATTAATTCTACATTTTGGTACTAGGGCATTTTAACTTTGTTGTTCCTGCCAGATACAAAGAGAAGATCCTGTGTTATTCAGTGCCCTCGTTACCTTTTTTGTGGGTTGTGGTGCTTGTCACTTCGCTGCCCCGCCGGTGCACATGACTGGGCACCCCACCTCGTGTGCCATCTGCAGGGCCTCTGCCCTCTGATCACTGGTTTTGGTTTCTGGAGTGACAACATAAACAGTTGCTCCCAAAGGACTAGCCTGAACACTTAGGTGAATATCCCCTGCACCAGCATTCCACGGAAATTCTTTCCTAGCTCTCCCACGTCAACGAGGACGTCATAATAGCACGGCTCCGCTTGCGACACCGTATAACGTCATCGGAGCCATAAGAGGACCTCGTCGGCGTGCTGACGTCAGTTCCACCCATTTTTTCCGTGCCACCGAGGCAAACAGGCGGACCGAGACATTTTCACATGTATACATAGTATAATAAATATATATATATATTCACTGAAAAAACCATAGGTTTCAGGCACGTTATAGTTAGAAATTAGCATTTAAAAAACCTTAGAAATTCACTGAAAAAACCTTAGGTTTCAGGCACGTTATAGTTAGAAATTAGCATTTAAAAAACCTTAGAAATTCACTGAAAAAACCATAGGTTTCAGGGGCGTTATAGTTAGTTGGACATTTCACTCATACAAAACCATAGAAATTCCCCCGTTATAGTTAGTTCAGCTAACTATAACTTGCGCACCCGCAATGCACTGCTGATGACGTCACATATTACATCACTCATGACATGGTCAGTGACATCACTCATGACATCACTGATGACATCTCAAGTGACAACACTGATGACATCACTGATGACATCATCCTTGTGATAGAGTGGCAGACCTCCTCTCACCCTAATATAACCTTTGATACACACATTCAAAAATACAAACTGACATTTTCAAAACAATGGACATACTAATACCAGTTACAACACACCTATTCAGTAATTCCAAGATCTACACACACATCCACTCATTCACCAACAGTCCCGATACAGTCACTCATACATGTACTCACTCATCATTTGTACTCATACACCTATACATCCTGTTACACACCACCACTCATCCTTAGAGTTACTCACACACATAGTCACACATGCAAACAAAGTATCAAACATCCATTTACTTGCATATATAGTTATATACACACTACCACACTTACTTCTACAGAAACTTACAGAAACTAATAATCACGCCAAGGTTCTTAGCTTTGGTGACTGGAATCGGAGCCGATCCCAGTTCATCCGGCCACCAGCTCTGTGACCAGTTAGGTAGAAAATTGCCAAGAACCCTCCCGATCTTGTGCATGCAATCTGATTGGCTGCCAACACTTCAAAATATGAAGTGTTTGCAGCCATCTTGTGACTCTGTTAAACGAGTCACAAGAAAAAAGGTTAAAAAAAAGAGAAAAAACAAGAAAAGGGGTCAGTGTAGACAACCAGCGACACCCTAGGCCTGCTCAGGGGGTCCCAAGGCCAAAGAATCATTATTTTTTAAAGATTTCGGTGGGATTTGCGGTGGATCCACAAATATGGCCGTACATTTTTTTTTTTTTTAAATGAAGCGCGGACTCCTGTGCTTTGTTTCCTTGAAGCCCACAGGTGGGCTAGGTCCCGGTGGCAATTTAAAAACTGAGATATGGGGACCGCCACCTCCCTGGGGCTTATATACTCCATGAAAGGGGCTACGAACGCCCCCAGTCCCAGGGACCACCACCTCACCGGGACTATATTTTAAAAAAAACAATGCGTGGGGGGTTTCTGCCCCCCGCAGCCCCAGTGACCGCCACCTCCCCAGGAATATTTAGATAATCAGATGTGGGAGGCTCCTGCCCCCATGCAGCCCTGGGGACCGCCACCTCCCTTTGGCAATGTTCTAAATAATGTGTGGGGGCATCAAGCCCTCCCACACAACTTCAGTAAGTCACGCACCCACTGAATCATCCATACAAGCACTTATACAACAATTGATTCATCAATAAACCTTCGTATATATATTTAACACTCAGAAACATTAAAAAACACTCACAGTCACTGGATAATGTCATCAGTGATGTCATCAGTGATGTCACTGACCATGTCATGAGTGAAGCAGTGCATTGTGGGGGCACGGGTTATCGTTAGCTCAGCTAACTATAACTGCTGAATTTCTGCTGAATTTCTCTGATTTTGTATGAGTGAAGTGTCAGCCCAACTATAACACCCCTGTAACTTTTGGTTTTTTCAATGAATTTCTATGGTTTTTCTAATTCTATTTCCCAGCTATTACGTCCAAGTAACCTATGAATTTTTTATTGAATTTTTAAGGTTTTTAAATTGTATTTTCTTTCTAAAATGGCTCTATAAGCTGTATTTTTATAAGCTTGTATTTTCTGCAGTGGATTAATACGTGATTTTTTCTTTACATTTTCTACATTCACGACAGCGTCGTGATCCCCACGTTTATGTCACAAAAATGGAAAACAAAAGCAGACATTCAATGACCAACAACACATATAATAATATGTAAAAAATCTATTCTGAATATTACCCTACACATATTCCTATATACATACTTCTTTCAAAACATGTTTAAACTCAGATTTCTGCACTGCGTTTCTTTAAAACCCATCTCTCAGACCTATTTTCCATTTTCCCTGTTATTCGGGTCATCATGATGATGTTGTTACCCGCAACGATCGCGCACATATTATAGCATTTTTACAAACGAGAGGTTTCTTACAGTATTTTCTAAAGTCATGTTTTTGTATAGAGTTTCTATAAAAACAATCTCTAAAACCTATTTTATATTTTTGCGGTGATGTTGTTGTGTAGTTCCTACAAATATATATAGGATCTGTGCATTTAGACAACATAAACTGAGGGATTGGTGTCCAGACTGATTCCAGACACCCCCAAAGGATATGTTAGTCTGTAGACCAGCCAGCTCACAGCGCCATTATAAGCCCCACAACCTTACCAAGGAGCAAATAGTTTCTTGCAACTATCAAACATGACAACCCTGATCCATTAGGGATGATGGAAACAGTACAGTACTTTTTGCTCAATCACTCATGCTCAATTGGGCTCAGAGAGATACACTGAATAAACAGTGGGGCGTTATCAATAAGCATTTATTGAACCAGCGTCATTCTAGTATAAAATATGTGTGCTGCAACAAACATTAGACAGCAACAGATATATACGATAACATGTACCAACAGAGTAAATAAAAGGTAGCATTCTACCATTGTGCCAAAACAGTGAATATATGCAGGCATATAGATACATTGTAGTAATCATGCGTACTCCTAAGATGCTAACCCTAGCTAAGTGTGCCTAAGTGTACCTGATCTGTATGTAGGTGGAAAGCCAAGAATCCCCCTTGGAAAGAGGCAACCCCATTACCTGATGGGAGAGAACAAATGACCCCGTCTCTGCATGCAGGGGCTTCAGCGTCTCATGTCAGTATGGAAGCTTCCTCCCCTGGCTTGCCCAGCGAAGATGTGGTACTTATATACCTAAAAGGTACCCTCAGGGTTTCTACCTAGATGTGTCATGGTACTGTGGGCTTGTCAGACAAGGATGACGTTAGCGGTGACTTTTGTACAGAGTTATTATGCAGAAGATGATAATCCTTCTGTGATACTAAGAATCCTCATGCATAATAAATAAGGCTAAGTTTCAAAGAAAACCACATGACATTCATACGGCACCTAATGAGGTAAAAGGTCAACACCAGAACCGTAATGTAGAGCAAGGTAGGAAAAATGTAGGTAAAACTACCTAGGCCTATATTCGGGTACGTTGGGGCTCATAACAATATCCGTAATTGCAATCCTCCGGGAACGTTGTGAAAACAGTAAACAAAAGCAGGCATTCAATAGCCACCACCACATTCAAAAATTTAAAATATATAAATAATTCTAACCATCACAGTAAATAACTCACTATATAAATAACTCTATAAAACACTTATCAGAATCTCAATATCTTTATAACAATGCGTATTAATGATTCACTGATATATTTTTGATATTTCCACCAATGTTCACAATGACGTTGATATTCGTGATGTACCCATGATGGTACATGGGGGGCCATGGTGGCGGTTGCGGCGTCATTGTGAAAATCGCATGCAATTAAAAAAATCTATTTTGGACACATAACTTGTGTCACTAACACCCCCAATTCTCGACCATGGGTCAGAGTATCTCCACCCTGACCCCTTATGTGGTCTTTTACGCAAATTTTCAGGCCCGGGAACCATTCCTGATAGATAAAATGGCAGTCACAACTCTCTGTTCAGGTTCCGTCCAGCCAATCAGAGCACTTCCATTGGCGCGTGCTTTTGTGATTAATCTCGAAACCAGCGCCAAATATCCGCAGCCAGAGATATCACTATAAGATTCAGCTTAAATTTCTCAAAAACTAACAAACAGATTTACACAAAATAGGCAAAGGGCACTTTCTTGAACCAACATTTACATCCCTGCCAAATTTGGTGTAAGTCCGTTCAGCGGTTCAGGTTGGAGGTGTGGCTAAATGTTCCTATGGCAACAAACATTTCAAACACACCCTTAATTCACTCCCCAAATTCTCATTCTCCACTGCACGGATCAGCCCCAAACTTTCCATGACAACCAGAACCTGCCTTGACACTTTCCATGAAGATTTGTCAAACAACACCAAACCTATAGGCAAGTTAAAAATGCTTTTCCAATAGAAACATGGTCCTAACTATATATATATTCACTGAAAAAAACATAGGTTTCAGGCACATTATAGTTAGAAATTAGCATTTAAAAAACCTTAGAAATTCACTCGTACAAAACAATAGAAATTCCCCCGTTATAGTTAGTTCAGCTAACTATAACTTGCGCGCCCGCAATGCACTGCTGATGACGTCACATATTACATCACTCATGACATGGTCAGTGACATCACTCATGACATCACTGATGACATGTCAAATGACATCACTGATGACATCATCCAGTGAATGTGTGTTTTTCAGAACATTAAATATGTTTTATGTATGTATATCTGAAGGTCGATGGAAGAATAAATGGGTATATAAGTGTCTAAATCGATGATTTTTTTTTGTAAAATTGATTGTATAACTGACTGATTAAGTGTATCTTAGTGAATACATGGGTTAGTAAGTAATGTTTAAATATGTAAATATCTGTATCAGTCTCTCACTTTGTGTATAAGTAGCTGCATGGGTTGGTGAGTAGCTACATGAGTGTCTATATGGGTTATTAGTTGGTTTTTTGAGTATCAGTATGAGTGTCTGAGTGTCTGTATGGTTCGGTGGGGGGTATTACTTAGTGCATAGATGCATGAATGAGTGACTCACTGTTTGTATGTGTTGAAGACAGCATGTGTGCAGGACTGTATGGGTGCATGAGTGTGTGTATGGGTGTGTTAGTGAGTGAATGACTGTCTCAGTGTCTTTATGAGTAACTACATATGTTTAAACTAGTATATGTGAGTATTGGTGTATGTGAGAGTGAGAGATTGGAAGAGTTCCTGTATAAATAAATATGTGTTTCTATAAGTGATTGTTTAAGAGAGTAAGTATGTGTAAGTTTCTGTAGAAGTAAGTGTGGTGGTGTGTGTATAACTGTATATGCAAATAAATGGATGTTTGATACTTTGTTTGCATGTGTGACTATGTGTGTGAGTAACTCTATGGATGAGTGTCGGTGTGTAACAGGATGTATAGGTGTATGAGTACATATGATGAGTGAGTACATGTATGAGTGACTGTATAGGACTGTTGGTGAATGAGTGGATGTGTGTAGATCTTGGAATTACTGAATAGGTGTGTTCTAACTGGTATTGGTATGTCCATTGTTTTGAAAATGTTAGTTTCTATTTTTGAGTGTGTGTATCAAAGGTTATATTAGGGTGAGAGGAGGTCTGCCACTCTATCACAAGGATGATGTCATCAGTGATGTCATGAGTGATGTCACTGACCATGTCATGAGTGATGTAATATGTGACGTCATCAGCAGTGCATTGCGGGTGCACGAGTTATAGTTAGCTGAACTAACTATAACGGGGGAATTTCTATGGTTTTGTACGAGTGAATTTCTAAGGTTTTTTAAATGCTAATTTCTAACTATAACGTGCCTGAAACCTATGGTTTTTTCAGTGAATTTCAAAGGTTTTTAAATGCTAATTTCTAACTATAATGTGCCTGAAACCTATGGTTTTTTCTGTGAATTTCAATGGTTTTTTAAATGCTAATTCCTAACTATAACGTGCCTGAAACCTATGGTTTTTTAAGTGAATTTCAAAGGTTTTTTAAATGCTAGTTTCTAACTATGCCTACAGAGGTAGGACATGTGAAGAAAGAAGAAAAAACGCATAGAAAGAAGCAAAAGAAATGCAGAAAGAAGCAACAGAAGTCCTCAAAGACGAAGAAAAGTGCAGGAAGAAGCAAGAAATGTGCAGAAGGAACCAACAGAGGAGCAGAAAGAGGCCTTGTTACAAAATCATCCTGTGCCCACAACTTTTTCAGATGGGTACTTGTGGTAACTGACTCTGACTAACCAGGCCTAGAGGCAGTGCTATGCTAAAAGACCCTTAGAATACAGTGAAAACACCTACATACAGTAGGGGACACTATGCATTGGGGTACCCCTGTCATTAGCATGTCCTCCTCTGTAAGGCCCTAGTAAATAATAGGGCAGGGGATTAAAACTACCTCTTAAAATGCGCCACGGGGTGCGTTTGCACAGTGGTGAAGGGAGGGGGGCCTTAGGTGACATGTGTGCAAACACGCCCTGTGGCTGTTTTAAGTTGGGGGATAAAGTCCCCTTGAATCCTGAGGGTCCCTGGGGGCCAACTAACCCACCAGGTATGTCCAGTAAGTGCCACAGAGTTGCATTGCAAAGAGGTGTAAAATGGGGCATGGCCTCCGACCACCTCTCTGCAACGCAGCTCTGTGGTGCTTACTGGAGGTACATGGTGGGCTAGTTGGACCCAGGGACTCTCAGGATTAAAGGGGACTTAATTCCCCAACTTAAAACGTACCACAGGGCATGTTTGCACACGTCACCTCTGGCCCCGCCCCTTCCCTTTACCACTGCGCAAAGGCGCCCTGTGTCACATTTTAAGTTGGGGGATTAAGTCCCCTTGAATCCTGAGAGTCCCTGGGTCCAACTAGCCCACCATGTACCTCCAGTAAGCACCACAGAGCTGCGTTGCAGAGAGGTGGTCCGAGGCCACGCCCCATTTTACACCTCGCTGCAATGCAACTCTGTAGCACTTACTGGACATACATGGTTGGTTAGTTGGCCCCCAGGGACCCTCAGGATTCAAGGGGACTTAATTCCCCAACTTAAAATGCGCCACAGGGCACATTTCCACACATGTCACCTCAGGCCACACCCCCTCCCTTCACCACTGTGCAAATGCACCCCATGGCGCGTTTTGAGTTGGGGGATAAAGTCCCCTTGAATCCTGAGGGTCCCTGGGATCCAACTAGCTCACCAGGTACCTCCAGTAAGCGCCACAAAGCTGTGTTGCAGAGAGGTGTAAAAAGCGGCGTGGCTTCTGAACACCTCTCTGCAACGCAGCTCCCTGGCGTATACTGGAGGTACCTGGTAGGCTAGTTGGCCCCCAGGGACCCTTAGTATTCAAGGGGAATTAATTCCCCAACTTAAAACGCACCACAGGGCGTGATTGCACACATGTCACCTCAGGCCCCGCCCCCTCCCTTCACCACTGTGCAAACGCGCCCCGTGGTGCATTTTAAGTTGGGGGATTAAGTCCCCTTGAATACTGAGGGTCCCTGGGGTCCAACTAGCCCACCAGGTACCTCCAGTAAGCGCCACAGAGCTGCGTTGCAGAGAGGTGTAAAAAAGGGCGTGGCCTCTGAACAACTCTCTGCAACGCAGCTCCCTGGCGCATACTGGGGGTTCCTGGTGGGTTAGTTGGCCCCCAGGGACCCCCAGTATTCAAGGGGAATTACTTCCCCATCTTACAACGCGCCAGGGGGCGTGTTTGCAGAGTGCTGCAGGGAGGGGGCAGGGCCTCCGGCGCGATGCCGGTCTTTTTTTTAATTCATTTTTTTAAGAAGGGGAGCTGTGTGGCCCCCCTTCTTTTCCTATTTTATTGGCCCTGGGGACCCCATCCCCCAGGGCCTGACCCCTATATATATATATTTTTTTAATACTGGAAGGGGGCCGCGTGGCCTCCCTCCCAAGGCCATATTCGGCCCCGGGGACCCCATCCCCCGGGGCATGGCCAGTGTTTTTTTTAGATTAAAATTATTGGAGGGGGGCTGCGTGGCCCCCCTCCCGGGCCAATCATGGCCCCGGGGACCCCATCCCCCGGGGCATGGCCTCTCGTTGGGGACCGTGGGGGGAGCCCCAATGCCCCCACGGTCCCAGCTAGCTCCCAGCCTCCTGCGGGAGCCGGCATTGCTTTTTCACATGGGGGGCTGCTAAGATGCAGCTCCCCATGTGGTCTTGGTCCAGAAAGCACGCTTTTGTTTAAATGGGGTAAATCTGTTTGTAGTTTTAGAGAAATATCAAATTTTCCAGATATCGATATTTAAGAATTCTGACATCTGATTGGCTGAGGCGTTACGAGCACGAGCTTGCGGCTGATTGGCTGCGAACTGTTGAAACTAGGAAGTGTTGGCAACCTTTTTGTGATTCGGTCCGTCAGCGCACAACTCTCCCTCTACAAGACATCAGGTCCGTAGTTCTACCTCTGCGAGGCAACACTACAAATATACCGCAGCTCTGTGTGTGCGAGATACCCCTTTCACGGTCCCTTTCCCCACATCACCAGCTCACGGATATGCCTTTAGAAGCCAGTCCGCCGCCTCGCAGCTCTGCGACTGTGAGCTGTCAGCCATTTTGTGACTCAGTCCGTCAGCTCGCATCTCTCCCTCTAAAAGGCATCGGATCTGTAATTCTACCTCTGCGAGGCAATACTGAAAATATCCCACAGGTCTGTCTGTGCGAGATACTCCTTTTACGCTCCCTCTCCCCACATCATCAGCTCGCAGCTATGCCTTTAGAAGCCAGTCCGTCCGCTCGCAGCTCTGTGTCTGCGAGCCGTCGGGCCCGCAGCTCTACCTCTGTGAGCCACCTAGTTAGCTCGTAGCTGTGTCTGTGCTAGCAGGCCCGTCGGCCCGTTACTATCCCTCTGCGAGTTAGCCCGTCGGGTTGCAGATCGGAGGGCTCGCAGCTGTATGTCTGTGAGCCAGCCCATTAACTGATAGCTGTGTCTCTGCTAGCAGGCGTGTTGGCCCGTTGGTCTCCCTCTGCGAGTCAGACCACAGCTCTCTCTCTGCGAGCCAGTACGGTGCTGTGCTTTTGCGAGCCAATGGCTCATAGGTCTCCCTCTGCGAGCTGAGCCCACGGGCCACAGCTCTTCCTCTGCGAGCCTGCCCGACGGCCCGCAGGTGTCCCTCTGCTAGCCGAACCGCAGTGGACACTCTGCGAGCCGAAATTGGGAATATAAGGCGGCTCTAAAAAGAGCCCTTGTGTTTATTAGCAGGAGCTACATATAAGTGCGGATGCACAGCTTCAGGTTAATCAGGAAAACTCGGTTTCCCTCATCTGTGAAGTGTACTCCATCACTTCTGTAGATATCAGCCATATCAAAACGTATGTTGTTGTTGTAGATCGACCCCATTCTATGGTCTCTGAGGTATGCAGACACAGCTTTGTTGACATTCTTCCTAGATTTTTCAATCTTATGACAAAATTGGTTTGACCATTTCCACTTCTGTCTTTGGCATATATTGGAATATACAAAGACAGTTTGAGGCTAAAGTAACATCAATTGTCCAAAGGTGTCCTTCATAAGCATTTCCAAACCTACCCCAGTCAATGTGCCTAGGTTGTTACCACCACAGTGCACAACCATGAGATCAGGGTGTTGGAGATGCAAACAGGTTTTAACCAAAGGGAGCAATTGGTGCCACTTCAATCCTCTCTGTGCAAACCATTTAATGTGCACATTTTGTAAACCTAGGTCTAAGTCAATACGTCTCTGTTCTGCATACCTCTTGCAACAGAAAACATAGCTATGTCCTACAATCCACACTAGCATTTTGAAGGTATGGCTAGAAGATATGAATAAATGTCTGTAGCTCATGCAGTCCATTCGTAGAATGAGAGATATGTTTAAACATGGGGAACTACTTTTTTTCACATACAAAACGTTAACCGATTGGGAGATGAAATGTATTGTGCCCTAAAAAGTAGGGTGTATTTTAGTTTTGATGAAAAGCATCTTTGTGATTGGTTAATAAAAAGCAGTTTATACGTGGAGTACATATTATAGGATGAAATTTGCTCAGCTCAACCACGGCTGCTACTTGTATTTGGAAGGTGCAGTTCAAACTTGAAAGAATGGTGAACTTTTTACCTGCACGTGCCGTTAAATGTTGGAGAAAATGTTGCAAAAAAATATATCGGTAGGTTTAAAAAAATGATGAACTTTTAACCTGCACATGTCGTAGAATGGTCTAGAAAGTGTTGATACAATACGTTGAACTTTTCACCTGTATGTGTCCTTAAAAAAACTGTTTATATAGAAAGTTCAAAAATAAGCAATAAAGAGAGGTTTTGCAATCTAAAAAAAATAAGGAACTATTCTGATTTGTTCTTTACATGGATTTATGTGTGGAGCAACAGGGAAATTGTGCCATTACTTGTTCCATTCTTGATGAAAGCGGTGCATTACATGTACTGTGTGACAAGAAAAGAGTTGTATGCGTTTGTGACATTTGAAATCTGCATACCAACTAGGAAGGTAAAGTAGAAATTAAGAAGGTGTGTTATGTGCGGGGGTGTATCCCTTTGGCAAGCTCCGCCTCTGTGAGCCAGACATTGTTTTTGCATAGGTGCTGGACGACATCAGATGCAGCCCCATCACCTACGCAGTCTGATGTGTCAGGGGAACACAGCCATGCAGCCATCACCCCGCCACACACACCGGACACAGAACCCGTATGAGGGGAGTTTTGTACCACATTGACTTCATTGCTGATGTTCTGTGATTGATATGTGTGTGGGCTGCATTGTGGGGGAATTGCCTGTGCACGGATGGCGATGCACACACACATGTTGGTATGTGGAGCCAGGTGCCTGTGCGGCCTTGCGTTGCTTGTGCTATCTCACTCCGTCTCTCTCCCTCGCTCTCTCCCCACCTGTCATAGCAAACTTGTGAAAGCGATGGATGCGCGGCTCTCAGCGTTGCACTCGAGTACTTCTTAAGTCTTTCAAACACCGAGGGGTATATTCTCAAGGACATATCGCCGAGTTAACGGCACTTTATTGCAACCAAAATAGTGATAAATTTAATGCACCATTCACAAGCTGGAGCAAACAGCCTATATCACCAGTTTACCAGCGATAGCAGCCTCAAAAAGCATTTTCACGGATGAGTCTGGAAAATATTGCTAATGAGATGCAGGATTGGCATTCTCGTGCAAAAAGCAGCGAACACATCACTTCGCAAGTGTCTCAACCACCAGCAAGATCGTCGAAGAGAGTACAAAACAGGCGATAAGGTGCGTTAGTAGCAGAAAGTTTACACCTGCTCTGAGCTGGTTTAAAGTCAGACTACAACCTGCAATATGAAAGGGAGCCCACCCAGATCCATACGTGAATGACAACAGATGCAATGGAGCCAACGATCATGCAGCTCGGACACCCAACACTGCTCCGAAACCCCTGCCACCAGCCCCTTGTTTGCCATCCCCCCTCACCTCCCCCCCACACAAACAAATATGACAGCAACGTTAGGAAATCTGGAACGTAACAAATTGGCTGATTTCGCACAATTATAGTAAAGAAGATGCATGTGAGGTTGGACAAATAAGAATCTCAGTCATCTATGGATTTACATATAAAACATTTTATTTAAACAAAACAACAAAATAAAAGTAGGTACAGGTATGGCGTGTCATCCCTCGACAATGTGTGAATCACAGCCTGCAAGACAAAAAGAAAGATAAGATTGTGCATCATGCGTCCATGAAAGGAGAGAGAGAGAGAAAGAGAGAAAGAGTGAGAGAGAGGAAGAGACAGAGAAAGAAAGAGTGAGACAGAGAGGAAGACAGAGAAAGAGAGAAAGAGAGAGAGGAAGAGATAGAGAAAGAGAGAAAGAGTGAGATACAAGGAAGTGAGAGAGAAAGAGAGAAACAGTGTGAGAGAGAGGTAGAGAGAGAGAAAGAGTGAGACAGAGAGGAAGAGAGAGAGAAAGAAAGAATGAGAGAAAGAGGAAGAGACATAGAAAGAGAGAAAGAGTGTGAGAGAGAGAAAGGAAGAGATACAGAGTGAGAGAGAGAGAAAGAGAGTGAGTGACAGAAAGGAAGAGATGGAGAGGGAGAGTGAGTGTTGACACTGTGGAGAAAATCCTTACAGCTCACCTTTCTGCCACCGGTGTGTCTCCAACCACGTGCCGGGACATAGTGGAGTCTTGAAGTTTAGTCATCTGAAACATAGTATAGAATCAGTAATGGCAGAGTACATACAACTGCACACGCCTTATTCTCTGTTTCGCCCCTGCGCACCCAGGCTGCTGCACCCCATTGACTCCTGCCCCCCAGAGGTGTCTGCCCGCCTCTGCGCACCTGGGCTGGTGCACTCCATCCAGTCCCACTGCCCGGAGGTGACTGCCCGCTCTTGTGCACCCAGGGTGCTGCACACTATCCATTCCCACCGCCCAGAGGTGACTGCTCGCTGCTGCGGAAACAAGGCTCTCTGCTCACCTTTCGCCACTGGCGTGTGTCGAAGAGGGTCCACCACGTGCTGAAGCAACCTCCTCAGGCGCAAGTTGCATACACGCAGTCAAGCCGAGCTCACAATTCAGAGCGGGTATTGATTGCAGGATGGACACACATCATCGCAGGCTGCACACGTGCTCAGCTCTGGTGGCACTAACTCAGTGGAACTGAAGTCATCGCCTTGTGGCGGGAGGTCCGTGTCGGGGGGGGCGTCAATCTGTGAATCACAGCCTGCAAGACAAAAAGCAAGATAAGATTGTGTGCCATGCGTCCATCAAAGGAGAGAGAGAGAGAGGAAGAGAGAGAGAAAGAAAGAAAGAGTGAGAGGTAGACAGAGAGAAAGAGAGAAAGAGTGAGAGAGAGAGGAAGAGAGAGAGAAACAGTGAGAGAGAGGAAGAGAGAGAGAAAGAGAGAAACAGTGTGAGAAAAAGAGAAACAGAGGAAGAGTGAGAGAGAGATAAAGAGAGAGAGAGGTACAGAGAGAAAGAAAAAAACAGTGTGAGAGAGAGGAAGAGATAGAGTGAGAGAGAGAGGAAGGGAGAGAGAAAGAGTGTGAGGGAGAGAAAGGAAGAGATGGAGAGGGACAGTGAGTGCCGACACTGTGGACAAAACCCTCCCAACTCACATTTCTGTCAAAGGTGTGTCTCCAACCACGTGCCGGGACATAGTGGAGCCCTCAAGCTTAGTCATCTGAAATGTAGTATGGAATCAGTAATAGCACAGTACATACAGCTGCACACGCCTAATTCTCTGTCCCGCCTTTGTGCATCCAGGCTGCTGCACCCCATCCACTTCCACTGCCAAGAGGTGTCTGCTCGCCGCTGCGCACCCAGGCTGCTGCACCCCATCCACTTCCACTGCCCAGAGGTGTCTTCCCGCTGTTGCGCACCCAGGCTGCTGCACCCCATCCACTCCCACTGCCCGGAGGTGACTGTCCACCGATGCTCACCCAGGGTGCTGCACCCCATCCACTTCCACTGCCCGGAGGTGACTGCCCGCCGCTGCACTAACAAGCCTCTCTGCTCACCTTTCGCAACTTGCGTGTAGAAAAGAGGCCCTACTTTGTGCCGCTGCAAGCCCCAAGCCCTGGGCCCGCGGACATGCACCCTGCATGTCATGCAGCCCCTATCCGCAGGCCACCAGGTCTCACATTTGGTGCTGGGTCTTGATTTCGCCATGGCAGAGGACATACCAGTGCACCGGGCTTTTCATCACGTGCTGCACACCCGCTCAGCCCTTGCGGTGCCACTAACTCTGTGACCAGCGAGGCGACACCACGTGGTGGTAGGCCTGTGCTGTCTGATGGCTCAGGCCTTCACTGCGGTCCAGCAGGGCACACAAAACCTGAGCTGTCCAGGCCGCTGGGACGGGCCATCACCGCAGACTGCACACCCGCTCAGCAGTTACGGTACCCGTACCTCAGTGGACTGAAAGTCACCGTCCTATGCTGGTGTGCCTGTGCCGGCCGCAGTATATCCGGTGTGAGCAACTCTGAAATGGCGTCGAGCACGTGCGCCCGGTCTTTTTTATTGGCAGGGTCACGTGTCTTGTGATACGTGTGCTGGATGGGTGTGGTGTGGGTGTATACTAGCGGTGAGGGAGTGGCTGTGGCATACTGATAACTAGGGTGTGACCAGCAGATCAGTGTAATGAAAATCTGGGCCATGTAGCGTTGTTGTCCTTCCCTGTAAGCGTAAGCGGAGTGGGCTGGCCTGGCGTATGCCAGTCTAGCGTGAGGCTGTGAAGAATGAATCCGGAGCTATGGGCGTGGCTCCGTCCTGGTCTGTATGAGGAATCAACTGATGCGGGTGTCCCTGTTGTAGTGCTGATGTCACCCGGGTCGCAAGCGTCAATGTGTCACTCTGTGAGCCAAGTCCCACAACATGGCCAACATGGAAGGTACGGGGAATAACTGACCCTGCATTCATCCATAGTTCCACACATGAAAGATGGTGGACATGACACATATGTGTGGATATGAATGTTTATTGCACATTCAGTGGAGTGTTGCAGCTGTAGCAATACAGGGCCATGGAAAGTTTAAGTTTCAGTTTTTGGCACATGGAGGGCAGCCAATTAGAGCCAAGCTTGTGTCGGGGTTAGGCTGCGCCAACATATGTACTTATAGAATTACTCCGCCAATCCCCAAGCACTTATACATTCACTATACACTCTCCTTGCAGTACTGTAATGATCCAGTCTCTACGTACGTACTTGTACAATGACCGAGAGAAAGTTACATAACCGAAGTTTTCCCCACTGCCAGAGTAACATGGTTGCATACGCTGTCCACAGCACAATGTAATCTGGTAGGGCCCAGGGGCAGCATCTTGCATACATAATGAACACACGGACACAGATAGATAGTGGAACTGGGTACGGGCACGTGCGCTCGACTCATTTTTATTACCAGGGTCACATGTCCAGTGACGTCTGTGCTGGATGCGTGTGGGGTGAGTGTAAGCCAGCCCTCCGGGAATGGATGGTGCTGGCAACAAGTACAACAGTAATCATTGGATCAGACACATAGATTCAATGATAAAGGGTCAATGATTTGTGCTCACTAAGGTAGGGGCAACAGATGTGAAATAATACATGGAAGATTGTATCGTAAAGGGTCCATGACTTGTGGTACACTGAGGTAGGGGCAGCAGATGTGAAATTATACAGGAAACATTGTATCATAAAGGGTCCATGAGTTGTGCTGCACTGAGATAGGGGCATGAGAAACATTCAGCGTGTGCGCAGCCAGCGATGATGCGTGGTGCGGGCGAGCCGCACTGGGAGCAATGTCTGTTGCCTACTGGACTGAGTAATCTGCAATCGCGACTCGATGTGAACTGTGAGCCCTGCTATCCGCAGTGTAGATCGAAGGCAGTAGTCAGCACAGACATCGAAGAATGCTTTTAGTCACTTCCTGTTTACAAAATTCGAGGACATAGAGTACAATTCTGTTGGCAATAAATAAATCATGTCTCATTTTAAATTGTGAGCTCTGCTAACCGCAGTGTAGGTGTATCGAACAAAAGATGAAACATTTATGGAATACACTGTCGAAATATGTAGGTTTCAGGGACATTATATTTAGTTGCCTACTGGACTCTGAAATTAATGAATGAAGACTGAATTTGAATTGTGAGCCCTGCTGAGCACAGTGTAGGCCGGAGGCAGCGGTCAGGAAGGGTCTACCGCCATGTGGCGTTGACTTGAGCTGCATACAGTTAGTGGTAGGTGTGGCGCTAAGCGTGTGCGCAGCCAGCGATGATGTAATGTCTCTTGCCTACTGGACTGCGTCATATGCAATCGCGACTCGATCTGAATTGTGAGCCCTGCTGACCGCAGTGTAGGCTGGAGGCAGTGGTCAGGAAGAGTCCACAGCCACGTGGCGTTCACTTGAGCTGCATAGAGTTAGTGGTAGGTGTGGCACTCAGCATGTGCGCAGCCAGCGATGATTCAATGTGTCCTGCCTACTGTACTGCGTCATCTGCAATCGCGACTCGATCTGAATTGTGAGCCCTGCTGACTGCAGTGTAGATCGAAGGCAGTAGTCATCACAGACATCAAGGAATGCTTTTTGTCACTTCCTCTTGACAAAATTCGAGGACATAGAGTACAATTCTGTCTGCAATTAATAAATCAAGACTGAATTCAAATTGTGAGCTCTGCTGTCCGCAGTGTAGATTGCCATTCAGTGTTCCTTTGGACTTGCAAGATGAAGTTGGTCATTGTACTAAAGCTATAACTGATATAAAACAAGTTCTTGAAGCAAGGATACTAAAAGGATATTGTGTAGGTTTTAGGGACGTAATACTTAGTTGCCTACTGGACTCTGCAATTAATGAATCAAGAGTCAATTTTAAATGTGAGCCCTGATGACCGCAGTGTAGGCCTGAGGCGGCGGTCAGCAAGGGCTCACAGCCACGTGGCGTTGAGTTGAGCTGTACAGTTAGTGTCAGCTGAAGCAACCAGCGTGTGTGGAGCCTGCAATGATGCGTGGTCCGGGCAGGCCGCACTGGTAGCAATGTCTTTTGCCTAATGAATTCTGTCTTAATAAGTCCACGTGGCATTGAATTGTGGTGCACTGAGTTAGTGGTACCTGAAGCACTCAGCGTGTGCGCAGCCTGCGATGATGCGTGGTTCGGCCAGGTCACACTGGTAGCAATGTCTTTTGTCTAATGAATTCTGCCTTAATAAGGCTACGTGGCGATGACTTGTGGTGCACTGAGTTAGTTTCACCTGAAACACTCAGCTTGTGCGCAGCCTGCGATGATGCGTCGTCCAGGCGGGCCGCACTGGGAGCAATGTCTCTTGCCTACTGGACTCCATCATCTGCAATCGGGACTCGATCTGAATTGTGAGCCCTGCTGTCCGCAGTGTAGATCAAAGGCAGTAGTCTGTACAGACATTAGTCTGTGGTGCTCTGCTGCTGGGTTCGCAGGGGGCCTGTGTCGAGGAGGCCGGCGGTCACAGCGGAGGCCTCGTGGCAGGGTGAGGGCTGCCGCCCTGGCAGACGTTTTGGCCTTCCCACAAGTGAACCACGCCCAGAGCCCAAGCCTATTTAATCATATTCCTACGCTGGAGTGGGGTACGTTGGACCAGCCCACTCCTCTTCCGCTTCCAGGGGGGGACAACACAGCTACATGACCGAGATCTTCCCCACTGCCTGAAGTAACATGGTTGCGTCTATTGTCCACAACACTACAAGTACCAGCAGTATATGTCCACATGGAGAGGTTTGTGCTCTGCATAGTGAGGTCTGTCCAGCACATCACCACTACACTTGGTATTGTGTGCATTTTTATTGATGGGTGACATGCGTCCTTCACACATACTTGGTTGCAGCATCTCCCAACATTCAGCTATTGTGTGGCTGAGGGACCATGCCGATTTTGGAGGGTGCGCTGTCCTGTTCTGCGCTGCCTCGGTGGTAGTAGGGAGGGTGGGTCGGGGGAGAGGTCCTGAGGGTGATGGCAGTGGGTGTTGTGGCCTTCTTGGGTGTCCGAGCTGCATGGTCCGTAGCTCTATGACATGTGTTGGTCTTTAGATGTGGTTATGGGCTGGGCTCCCTTTCACACTGTAGGTAGTCGTCCTGCTTTACACCAGTAAAAGGCAGATGTTAAATTCTTACTGCTAACGCAGCTTATCGCCTGCTTTTGGATCGCACCCCAGATTTGGCTGCTCGTTGAAAATATCGGGAAGTGGTGTTTTCGTGGTTTTTTTGCACGGGAACGCCAACTCTGCATATTATTAGCGTTAGTTGTCGCTCTCATTTGTGGCGAATTTTTTTGCGGAAGCTATTGTTGGAAAACTGGCGGTATCGGCTGTTTTCACTAGGTTGAGAATGGAATGATAATTTAAAATCACTGAAAAAACCATAGGTTTAATGAACATTATAATTATAAATTAGCATTTAAAAAACGTTTGAAATTCACTGAAGAAACCATAGGTTTCAGGCACGTTATAGTTAGAAATTAGCATTTAAAAAACCTTAGTAATTCACTGAAAAAACCATAGGTTTCAGGCACGTTATAGTTAGAAATTAGCATTTAAAAAAGCTTTGAAATTCACTGAAAAAACCATAGGTTTCAGGGACGTTATAGTTAGAAATTAGCATTTAAAAAACCTTTGAAATTCACTGAAAAAAACATAAGTTTCAGGGACGTTATAGTTAGGTGGACATTTCACTCGTTCAAAACCATAGAAATTCCACCGTTATAGTTAGTTCAGTTAACTATAACTCGCGCCCCCGGAATGCACTGCTCATGACGTCACATATTACATCATTCATGGCATGGTCAGTGACATCACTGATGACATCACTTATGACATCTCAAATGAAACAGGCAGATTTTATTGCATTTTTCAAAAGCGCTGGCGTTTCTTAATCCCTGATGCATTTCGGTCTTCCAGACCTTTTTCAAAGGGGGAGCCCGGAGCATCCAAGAGGCTGCAAAAACGAACAAAACCAAATTGCTGCTTTTTAAGGTGTTTGCCCCCTGGTGGGCGCCACAATAGACTTTCATTCAAGCATTATGGTTCCTGTAGTTCGTTCTCAGTCCCGCAATATATATATATGTATGATCTGCAGTTCTGATAATGATCTAGAATTTTGTCAAGGAGAAGCCAAAGAAAGATTTTTGGAATGGGGATATAGCAATAAGGTCATAGAACAGGCACTTTCTAAAGCAAATAAATTACTTAGGGAGAACATGCTGTTGCTAGCACAACCTAGCCCTGATTCCAATTAAAAGACTAGTACTGCTAGTAAAGACAAGGAATCTAAGATCAGGCTTATTACCACCTTTAGCCCATAGGAAAAGGAGATAAGGTCCATTATGAATAACAAAATGGCCGAATATTTTAACGGATGCGGTCTTGGGCTAACTACTAGCTGACAAGCCAACACTCACTTTCAGGTGAGAAAAACATTGGTCAAATGTAGTCCTGAACAAAGAACTACGACAACTTGGTTTACACCCAAGAAGGGGCTTTACAAATGCAGCTCCTGCAGGGCGTGTACATTTGGTATCAATACTTTTCAATATACAACACCAGTCCTGAACCTGTGAATTTGAAGGGAACCTACAAATGTCAAACTGAGTTCACTGTGTAAGTCCTTGAGTGCACCTGTGGGCTGCCCTATGTGGGTAGCACAAAGGTATAGGTGCACATGAGAATCCTGTAACATCTAAGGGCAATAGTGAATTCTAATACAAACCTTTACATCGGATGCGTTTGCAACGCATGCGATTACAACGCAGTCATTACAACGACTGCGTTGTTACATCACAGTATCATTACAACGCAAGTCATTACAACGACTTGCGGTAGGAGGCGCGCTGGACTTAGGAATAGTATAATTTACTATTCCAACTCCAGCGTGCGCAACAGTAGGGAAGGTGTTGGAATAGTAGATTATACTATTCCTTAGTTTAGAGCACCCCCTACAGCAAGTCGTTGTAACGACTTGCATTGTAATTGTACTGCGATGTAACAACGCGGTCATTGTAACAACCCTGTTGTAATCGCTTGCGTTGTTATGCATGCAATTTGATGGCTGTTTCCCAGTGAGTTCAGATCCCACATACCCAGTTGCAAGACATTGTAAACATAAACATAACAATGATCTTAAATAGCCTGACATTTTTTGTAATTGGTTCAGTGCCACCTCTGAGAAGAGGTGGGAATAGAGATAGAATGCTCGGCCAATTTGAGTCACGCTTCATTTTAGATCTAGATTTCAAATCACCAATGGCCTGAACAAAATAGTAAAGATTTGCACAATTTCTTATGAAAAATAATTTATCTATAACTATTTTTGTAACTGCCATGATATATTTATAAACATAAGTACAATATTTGTTAAGTTAGTGATATAACATGTTATATCTAAGGGATGATGCATTGTCTAGGATCCGTATGGAACAACAATGGATGTTATTAAGAACACTAGAATATTAAGTTTGTACTATTTGTACTATATTAATGAATGTTTTCATATCTATGAATTAGATAAAGTTTCCTCTGCTGCTTGACACCTTCCCTTAGGTAATATGTACTTTATTAGCACTCAGCACTTTAGTAGCACATTGCACTTTTTCAAATTTAGCACTTTATTTGCAAGCAAAGGCTTTGATGATACTAGCCCTTTTGAATCAGGAACATCATGATGTTTGTTATCATTAATTGCAAATGTGCATTACGTCGAGCATTGGTGCTTTACAGTGATTATGATTTTAAGTGTATACAAATTCAAATGAGAATCCAATTCTGAGAATTTATAACTCATTTTTGTTTTGCAACAACAGACAAATGTAATCAAACTGAAATACATTCATAAACAAATGGATCAATTATACAATCGGCACTTTTTTACATTAGAGCATTTTAGGCTCTGTAGATAATTTTTAGGTATGCCTACCAGCATTATTTGTTATGCAGTTTGTAATGTAACTAAGCCCAGAAAAGATGCAATTGAAGAACATTAGCAGTCTCTCTTCTTAACTATGATAGGGTTTGTGTAATAGTCTTTTTTCAATGCCTATCATATGGGAATATGATGTGTTAGTTTTAAATGCGAACAATGCCACAGAGTGTTTGTATGTGATCAAGGCGACTCGAGGTCATGACATAGAATGAGCAATACCATTTAAAAGCGCCAGATCCTTGGAGTCTGTGCCCGTTTGTATCCTGGATATCTGAATACATTATGGATTGTTGTTAATATATATATATACATGATACCCGTGAGCAAGGCGGAGAACACCGAAATGCGTAGGGTTTTGTTCAGCTGGATATTTGCTGAGTAATGGAATAAATATTTCCTGCACAAATTAGATGAAGTGAACCTTTATTCCATAGTTGGAGTGTGCGTACTTAGCTTTGTTGCTGTTTGGTGGACTGGTATATATATATACATATATATATATATATATATATATTACCTACCACCGGTCGCCAGTAGGTAGTTATAGTTAGGACCTTGTTTCTATTCAAAAATATTTTTTTCTTTTGCCAATATCTTTGGCGCCATTTGACGAATGTTCGCAAAATTTTCTAAACTAATGACCAGCTCAGGTCAGCTCTTGTCTTGAAAGTTTGTGGGTGATTCATCAAGCGGGGGCCGAGAAAAAAAGGAGGGCCATAACGCATTTTTCCCATGTTAATTGCCATAGGAAACTTTAGACAAAGCTCCAGCCCGAACTGCTGAACGGAATTACACCAAATTTGGCAAAAAGGTAGGTCTTGGTCCAGTAAGTGTGCTTTTTTTTTTAAATGGTGTAAATCCATTCAGTAGTTGCTAAGGAATTAAAAAAATAAAACTATATCTATATCTGAGCACCGAGGAGGATTTGCGAACCCTCCCGAGCACGAGCTTCATTCTGATTGGCTTTCAACACTCTAAACCAAAAAGTGTTGGCAGCCATCTTGTGATTCGGTTGAACCGAGTCACAAGAAAAAAGGTGAAAAAAGAAGAAAAGGGGGCAGGGTAGAAACACCCTGACCCCCCTATGTCTGCTCAGGGGGTCCCACAGGGACCACCAGGCCCAAAAAAAGCATTTTTCTTAAAATATTCGGCAGGATTTGCATAGGCTCAGCAAACCCGGCAGAATCTTTTTTTAAAAATGAATTGCGGTCTCCTGCGCTTCTTTTAATTAAGCCACCGGCAGATGGGCAGCCTGTAGACCGAAGCAAAACAGGGCTGGCAGCTTCAGGTTCTGCAACCAGTCCTCAGAAAACACCGGCATTCACTGCAGGGCATCATGATCCTTAGAAAAACAAAATACTGAGAATGCAGACCTGCGCCCGGGCGCACTTTCACAGCGGCAGGGCGAGTGTGCTGGCTGGCCAGGGCAGACGGTGCCTGCAGACTGACGGGCGGGCAGCAGCGGGCTTATTTCAGTCTCATCGTCCATGATCTGACAGAAGGGGGTGAAGGAAGGGCCCTGCTCTCTGCTCCAGTGAGAGGTGGCTTGCAGCGAGAGATGCCGGTTTTCAGGGAGTGTTTGCTGCATTCAGAGATCTAATCTCCCCTGACTGGCAGCCGAGCGCTGCTGCATCCCCACATCGCCACCACAAGCTGCTTCTATTCTGCACTTCTCTCCCAGACTTCTCAAGTGGTTATGCAGTGCAAAAAAGGGGGGTTGTTCCGGAATCCCTACGTTGAAGGGATCCAATGATGAGAAAATGCTGCAATGATGATGAAAGGAGTGACAGCGATTTATGCTAGCAGAACACAGTTCTGGGTACCTTAAAAGGTAGTTTCATTCTAGATGTGATCTGCAGGCAGAATGTGCTCTGGGGTTGTTCCAGTCTGTAATTTTGATCCACACATGCACAACACCAATTTAGGTACATGCAGTTTCTCCTCTCGTTAGATGTTTCCACTTATATCCAATACTTTACAACTTTTAAATATTTTTTATTAAAGATGAAACAACGGAATAAAAGGATTCAGGCAGTCCTCTGTAATGTATTTCCTCTTCTGCCCCGCATGCTGTAAAGTCCATGAAGCGGTGTCAGTTGGTATGAGGTGGCTGTAGTCTCTGTGTGCTGGCTGGGTGGGCAAGGGGTGGGGTGGGTCAGTGCAGCCAGTGGTGTGGGGGATGCCTCAGGGCAAACACTTGCGGCTCTGCAGCTTGATGCCCCGCTCCCCCTCAGCCCTCCTGCACCTATCGGTGACTGACTTGGCGCGCCCCTAAGTCTATGCTTAAACATTGATCCTGCGCCCTGGTAGCCAATACGCTCCCTGGGCCAGGCCTGATGCGGGTGTAACCTGGGCTACACCGGGAGCAGCTGGTGCTGTCTGCTGCCAGGGGACTGGTGGTCTGCCTGCTGCAGAGATGCAGTGCTTGCTGGCTCTGCCCCATGCCGGAAGAAGGTGGGTGGGCTGTCAGAGCCTGGCAGGTTGACTCTCCTGCATTGTACCCACATGCAAGCCTGCTAATGTCAGGTGCAAGGAGAGTGCATTAACGATGATGTGTCTCAGTGGATGGGTCACCTGTGGTGAGAGCACTGGGGGCATTTCATATAGCAATACACCCCAGCGGAACAGCATTGGATAGCGTTCCTCTTCAAACCTGCTACTTTACATTGTATTACCTTTGCGTTCCTCTTGTCCAATTACCTGTTCATTCCCTCTCCATTTGCCCATATGTGACACCTGCCTTTCTGCGCTTAGCCACTCCTCCCATTCATCTAAATCCTTTTGCCTAGCCACCTATTTCCACTTCTGTATGTTTACATTTACTCCTGTCAGTTATTATGTCCTAGTCAACTCTTTCTATTTCTTCTCCTGAGAACTACTGTTTCTATGGTTTTAAACCCATACCCCTTACCCCTTCTGACTTTTCCTCTGTTCACAGTCATCTATCCCAAATCCCCATACATTTTGCTATCTCCGTATTCCTTTTACTCCTTAGGTGTCCCCTTTCTCTCCCCACCTTTATGACTCTCCTCTTCCCCAGCCCCACATCTTGTCGCCCGATCTTCTTTGTAGCCCCAGTGGTCTTATTTTCTTTTCTTTGTTTTCTCTCCATCGTTTAAATGTACCATAGTTTTTAATCCTTTGTCCCCATTAACCTTTTTCTCTACATCTCCAGATTTATACACTCTCCATCATACTTCTCCTTTTTCCTTTCTCACCCAGGCCCCTCCTGCCATGCACCCCACCTCTCAAACCTGCAAGTCTGCTTAATAGATTTCGTCACCGTCATCCCTGGAACACCCTTCGCGCTCTTTACAACCCACAGAGACTAGAGGTTGCATAAAGTGAAATAAAGTGCAAAGTAGGTGGCGCGTGACGTGGCCTCTCTCCTCATTAAGCCTCCTGTCCCCGCGAACAGACAGGGACACACACTGTGCCAGCCAAGTGTTGTTGTGTCTGGAATCAGTAGTGCACTTCCAGCGTGCTGCACACACGTTATTAGATCAAACTACCCTACACTTCTGCAACGGTTTCCAACCCGTACTTCAAGAACTGGAACCGCATGTGTATGGGAGTCAGGCGTGGGGTACCAGTGTGAGGAAGCAATGGCGAGACTTGTGACTGCGACTGACAGTCAGGGGGTCGCGGGGTCGGACTGACCTATAGGTCAATCTGGCAGTACCAGAAGGGCTGGTCTGATATAGCTAGGTCAGTGTGTGGGCCATTTATGGCAGTTTGTGTGCCTGTTTATGGCCTGGTGAGATGTTTGGTACTCTTAATTTCCACTATATCACACACAAAATTTGCATGCAGCAAGCGCAAATGCATGCAGTCTCCAATACCTTGCAAAACACCTATACAGTGTGTCTCTGCAAGTTTAACTCTTCCCAATTTGAAAATGTGGAACACTTTTTAAGCTATCTGCTTATTAATGGGTGCCACTTTTATTTTGGTTCCCTTTCTCTGTCCCAGTCCGACCCTGGAGCGTTGACCATACATATCTTGGGTGGGGCTACCACAAAACTACTCTGGCCTAACAGATGGTACCCGTCTGGCAGAATAGTTGCACTGCGGACCATGGCTGGCAGCTAGGCAGGGCCGGTAGTGTTTTCCATTCAATGGTGCGGCTACCACCAGATGGCACTAAGCTAATATGGCTGTCTGCCTGAGGGCAGTTAAGGGGAGCATTGCAGCCCTGCTGGCTATCACTGTTCTACAGTGGACTGCCACATGGTATCTGCCAACATTTATTGCCCTTCAGACCCAGGCAGGAAAGAACAAGGAATGCCGGTAGGTGGAGGGAGAGCAAGAGGTTTCTGGCTGGGGCTTCCCAGACAGTTCTAGGTAGTCACGCGCTCTCCATATGTCTGCATTTTGGTATCTGGGACCACTGACAGCCACCAGAAGGACTGGCCGAGTGATGCACAGAACAATGGTTAGAAGACTGCTCTGGTGTGTGTGCCAGTGTGTGTGTGTGTGCGCCAGTGTGTGTGTGTGTGCCAGTGCGTGTGTGTGCATGCCAGTGTGTGTGTGCACCAGTGTGTGTGTGCCAGTGCATGTATGTGTGCGCCAGTGAGTGTGTGTGTGCATGCCAGTGTGTGTGCCAGTGTGTGTACACACCAGTGTGCATGTGCACGCCAGTGTGTGTGTGCATGCCAGTGTGGTTGTGTGCGCCAGTGTGTGTGTGCGCACCAGTATGTGTGTGCACTAGTGTGTATGTGCGCACCAATGCATATGTGTGTGTGCACCAGTGTGTGTGCATGCCAAGTGCGTATGTGCCAGTGTGTGTGCACCAGTGTGTGTGTGTGTGCCAGTGCATGTGTGTGTGTGCATGCCAGTGTGTGTGTGTGCACACCAGTGCGCGTGTGTGTGTGTGTGCGCACCAGTGTGTGTGCGCCAGTGTATGTGTGTGCCCCAGTGTGTATGTGTACACCAATGTGTGTGTGCGTACCAATGTGTGTGTGCACCAGTGTGTGTGCGTGCCAGTGTGTGTGTGTGTGACAGTGTATGTGTGTATGCCAGTGTGTGCACAAGTGTGTGTGCACCAGTGTATGTGCATGTGCACCAATGTGTGTGCGTGCCAGTGTGTGTGTGTTTGTGCACCAGTGTGTGTGTGTGCACCAGTGTGTGTGTGCGAGCCAGCATGTGTGTGCGTGCAAGTGTGTTGGTGGCAGCAGCTCAGACTACTGTTTGGTTCAATTGGCCAAAATGTGTCAGATTCGGTTATCAAGATTGGGTGCCGCAGGTGTGGTGGGTGTTCGAGGTGGCTGTAGTTTGATGCATGCAGTCGCATGAGCTGGCACCAGACCAACGTAGGCTACCACATGTCACCTGTCTGCCACCATCCCTCGTATAGGTGCCCAGGACTGATATCTACGCCAGGACAGGTAGATTCATAAATGTAGAGATGGAGGTTACAGTCAGTTTTGTTTGAGTGGTGGTGTCCGCTCCGTCGGCTCAGTCACCATTACCCTTTAACTGGTCATTATTTGGCTACTGATGTTCGAGAACCAAATTATGAATAAATAACCCCGCTTGTTTTCCAGATTTCACGCAACCTTTCATTGAAACACCCATTCAATTAAGAAGAACTTTGTAAAAAAGGTAATTCGTTTTCTCTTTAGCTAGAGTGGGCTCAGCCTTAGTGAAATATTTATGTATTGAAATAAAAAAGGTGAACGCTTTCATTGGCTCGCTATTGATCCCAATTCATTAATACTAAAGCCGAGCTTCCATTTATAAATTGTGCATGACTGACGTCTAAGTGTTACCATGAATCATTTAATGTTTGGAGAGAATCAAAGCCGCTGAGATTAAGAAAAACATTGTTGCGTGTTGTTCTATTAGACAGTTGTGTAAAGTTGAAGGCTGGGCAGTTGTGCTCTCTGGTTCGCAGGACAGCCCATGCATCTTCTTACGGCAATGAAAGGCTCGCAGATGTTATTCAGATAAGTCACAGGCTACCAGTACTCCTGTTTCACACTCCTTCATTGAGGAATTCGGCATCGCTTTCAGCCCTTCCGATGCGCAGGTGACTACGAAGAACCCCCGTGTTGCCTAAAACTGTCCCTGAAGATGTTTAGCAAAACATGAAAGATTTGTTATTGGGAGCCTCTAGCAAATGTCTTTAAATTATGTTTGCCTGCATCTTACATAATGCTAATATTGGGGCTTAATTTTGTTTGCTACTTTGTAGGTCGATTTTTGAAGAACCTATCAATTTGGGACACATAGGTCTTTCTTCGTGTGGCTGTGTGCTAGCCTGTTGCTAAACTATTTTGTCTTTAATTGTATTGCAAGTGGAGTACACAACTGGAAATCCACGACGTGCTCAGTTTAATAGCTAGTGTTTCATGGATGGCCCCTGCAGCAAGGAACAAAATGGGCCCCGTCTGGCCGCTGTTTGAACTGAGAAATACAGCAATAATCATGGTTCAGTCAGCCCCTCAGTCCTCCGGGCCCCAGTGTCACAGCACCTGCTGCACCAGTGGAGGCTACGCACCTGGGAGTGCAGTTGTTTCGTCTTCAAAGTTTTCACGTACCTTTCTTCTTGAGTAATTTGTGTGATCCTGGGCACATGGTGGTCTCTCTCTCTTTTTTGAGTGCCCTCTCTGCTCAACCTCCCCCTGTAATCCTCTATTATAAAGGAAAATAAATGCAAGATGGCAAGTTAATCTAATCTAAAACTACCCCTCCTGTTACCTGCAGGAAGTCCCACAAAGTGGAATTGCCAAGAGGTCTTCAAGGCCACACCACCATTCTCCACCACTCTGCAAACTTGTCTCCTGGCACAGTAATGGTTGGGGGATGAAGTTCACTACAGTCCTGAGGGACTTTGCGGGCCAGGAAGCCCTCCTGGTACCTCGTGTAAGTCCTACGCAGCGGAATTCCTGAGCGCTGGTCGGAGGCCAAGCCCCCTTTTTCCACCACTCTTGAAATGCGACTACTAATTAAAGAAGCATTTGTTGTGGAATTATGTGGTATGTTGTGCAGTCAAATTATGTGGATAGAAAGTATGTGGTATTTAATGCATAGGAATTATGTAGAGTGGGATTATGTGTTATGGAGAGTAATTATGTTGTATGGTAGTCTGTGTTGTGGAGTGGTAACCTCAGGTTTAGTCTTCCTCGCTATCATAGAAGCTAAACTATAAACTCAATGAGACAAAAGAAAGAAGGAACCACTGAGGAACACTTCTGGACCTAGTCAGAGGTATGAGCAGGACCACTGGAATTATGCGACTGTTTGGCTGAACAGTCTTTCACACAATTATACATTTCCGCATATGACACATAATCCATCATCTGCTGCATAATCTGCAGATTTGAACAAAAAAGACTTGTTTCTAGCTCAAACTGCTCAAACGCTACCAAAAATGCAGCGACAAGTGTTACAGGGTGGTGGAAGGCCCTTTGCAAACCTAGACTGTTCAGCTGTTACTTATTGCTAAATGTGGCTGTTAAGTTAGTACTACTGGTATGCAAACCACTCTTGCTTCTTTTTGTGCCTCTCTTGCCACTTTCTGCATTTCTGTTGCTTCTCTCTGCACCTTTCCTTTTGTGCACTTCTTTTGCCTCTTTCTGCTCATCTCTTCCACTTTATGCACCTCTCTTGCCTCTTTCTGCACCTCTCTTGCCTCTTTCTGCATCTCACTTGCTTCTTCCTGTACCCCTCTTGCCTGTTTCTGTACCCCTGTTCCCTCTTTCTACACCTCTCCTGCCTGTTGCTGCACCTCTCTTGCATCTTTCTACACTTCTCTTGTCTCTTTTGGCACCTCTGTTGCTTCTTTCTGCTCTTCTCTTGCCTCTTTCTGCGCCCCTCTTGCCTCTTTCTGCACCTAAGTTGATTCTTTCTGGATTTCTCTTGCTTCTTTCTGCACCTCTGTTGCTTCTTTCTGCACCTCTCTTGCCTCTTTCTGCACCTCTCTTCCCTCTTTCTGCACCTCTCTTGCCTCAGTCTGCCCACCTGTTCCCTCTTTCTGCACCCTTTTTGCCTTTTTCTTCAATCTATGCCTCATTCTGCACCTCACTTGCCTCTTTCTGCAACTCTCTTGCCTCTTCCTGCAGTTCTCTTGACTCCTTCTGCACCTCTTTTGCCTCTTTCAACACTTCTCTTGCCTGTTTCTGCATCTCTCTTGCCTTTCTACACCTCACTTGCTTTTGTCTGCACCCCTTTTGCCTGTTTCTGCACCCCTCTTCCCTCTTTGTGGAACTCTCTTACCTCTTTCTATACCTCTCTTCCCTCTTTTTGCACCACTCTTGCCTCTTTCTGTACCTCTGTTGCTTCTTTATGCACTTCTCTTGCCTCTTTCTGCACCGTTTGTGCCTCTTTCAGCACCTCCTGCCTCTTTCTGTATCCCTCTAGCCTCTTTGTGCACCTCTCGTATCCCTTTCTTGACCCCTCTTGCCTCTTTTTGCTCCTCTGTTGGTTCTTTATGCACCTCTTTTGCTTCATCTGCACTTCACTTGCCTCTTTCTGTACCCCTCTTGCCTCTTTCTGCACCTCTGTTGGTTCTTTCTGCACTGCTCTTGCTTCTTTCTGCACCTCTGTTCCACATGTCTGCATCCCTCTTGCCTTTTCTGCACCCTCTTCCTGCTTACTGCACCTCTCTTGCCTCAGTCTGCCCACCTGTTCCCTCTTTCTGCAACCCTTTTGCCTGTTTCTGAAACTCTCTTACCTATTTCTGCAGTTCTCTTGCCTCCTCTGCACCTCACTTGCCTCTTTTTGCACCTCTGTTGGTTCTTTTGCACTGCTCTTGCTTCTTTTTGCACCTCTCTTGCAAATTTCTGCACCCCTCTTGCCTCTTTCTGCACCCCTCTTACCTGTTTCTGCACCTCTCTTGCCTCTGTCTGCACCACTGTTCCCTCTTTCTGTGCCTCTTTTGCCTGTTTCTGCAACTCTCTTGCCTCTTTCTGCAGTTCTCGTGCCTCCTTCTGCACCTCTGTTGCTTCTTTTTGCACTTCTCTTGCCTCTTTCTGTACCCCTTTGCTTCATTCTGCACTTCCCATGCTTCTTTCTGCACCTGTCTAGCTTCTTTCTGCACCCCTGTTGTCTCTTTCTGCACTCATCTTCCCTCTTTCTGCACCTCTCGTGCCTTTTTCTGTACCTCGCTTGCCTCTTTCTGCACTTCTCTTGATTCTTTCTGCACCTCTCTTGCCTCTTTCTGTACCCTCTTGCCTCTTTCTACACCCCTCTTCCCTCTTTGTGCAGCTCTCTTGCCTCTTTCAACACCTCTCTTCCCTCTTTCTGCACCACTCTTGCCTCTTTCTGTACCTCTGTAGCTTCTTTCTGCACTTCTCTTGCCTCTTTCTGCACCCTTCATGCCTCTTTCAGCACCTCTGTTGCTTCTATCTGCACTTCTCTTCCTTCTTTGTGCACCCCTTGTGCCTCTTTCTGTACCCTTCTTCCCTTTTTCTGCACATCTCTTGGTTATTTCTGTACTGCTCTTGCCTCTTTCTGCACCCCTCTTGCCTCCTTCTCTACCTCTGTTGTTTCTTACTGCACTGCTCTTGCTTCTTTCTGCACCTCTATTGCAAATTTCTGCTCCCCCTTGTCTCTTTCTGCACCCCTCTTGCCTCCTTCTGCACCTCTGTTGGTTCTTTCTGCACTGCTCTTGCTTCTTTCTGCAGCTCCTTTGCCTGTTTCTGCAACTCTCTTGCCTCTTTCTGCACTTCTCTTGCTTCTGTCTGCACTTCTGTTGCTTCTTTATGCACCCCTCCTGCCTCTTTCTGCGCCCTTCTTCCCTCTTTCTACACCTCTCTTCCCTCTTTCTGCACCTCTCTTGCCTCTTTCTGCACCCCTGTTCCCTCTTTCTGCACATCTCTTGCCTGTTTCTGCAACTCTCTTGCCTTATTCTTTAGTTCTCTTGTCTCTTTCTGCACCTCTATCGCTTCTTTCTGAACTTCTCTTGCCTCTTTTTGCACCCCTCTTGCCTCTTTTTGCACATCTCTTGGTTGTTTCTGAACTGCTCTTGTTTCTTGCTGCACCTGTCTTGCAAATTTCTGCATCCCTCTTCCCTCTTTCTGCACCATTCTTGCCTCTGTCTGTATCCCTCTTGCCTCTCTCTGCACCTCTGTTCCTTCTTTCTGCACTTCTCTTGCTTCTTTCTGCACCCCTCTTGCCTCTTTCTGCATCTCTGTTGCTTCTTTCTGCACTTCTCTTGCTTCTTTCTGCACCTCTCTTGCAAATGTCTGCACCCCTTGTGCCTCTGTGTACCTCTCTTGCCTCTTTCTGCTCCTCTCTTGCCTCTTTGGCACCCCTATTGCCTCTTTCTGCACCTCTTTTGCTTTTTTCTGCACTTCTCTTGCCTCTCTCTGCACCCCACTTGCCTATTTCTGCAGCTGTGTTGGTTCTTTCTGCACTGCTCTTGCTTCTATCTGCTACGCTCTTGTACATTTCTGCACCTCTCTTGCCTCTTTCTGCACCACTCTTGCCTCTGTGTGTACCCCTGTTCCCTCTTCGTGTACCTCCTTTGTCTGTTTCTGCACCCCTCTTACCTCTTTCTGCACCTGTTTTGCTTCTTTCTGCACCTCTTTTGTTTCTTTCTGCACTTCTATTGCCTCTTTCTGCACCCCTCTTGCCTCTTTCTGCACCTCTGTTGGTTCTGTCTGCACTGCTCTTGCTTCTTTCTGCACCTCTCTTGCTTCTTTCTACACCTCTCTTGCCTCTTTCTGCACACACAGGTCTACTTTTAGACTGACCTCAGGCTCAGCAGTGCACACATGCAAGTGCAGAAAAGGCCTGCTGGCTTCTAAACTGCCATGCCCTATTATATGCTAGGGACTTAGAGGTAGTTTTAATCCCCCTACCATATTATGTACTAGGGCCTTACAGGGGAGGTCATGCCAATCACAGGTCATGCCAATCATAGTGTACCCTAGTGTATGTAGGTGTTTTCACTGTATTCTAAGTGTCTTTCAGCATAGCACTGGCTCCGGGCATGGTCAGGCAGAGCCCAGGGTCAGTCAGAGTCAGTTACCACCAGTACCAATCAGCAAAAAGTTAGGGGGTACCCAGGGCACAGGATGACTTTGCAACAAGGCCTCTTTCTGCACCTCTGTTGGTTCTTTCTGCACCTCTGTTGGTTCTTTCTGCACTGCTCTTGCTTCTATCTGCTACTCTCTTGCATATTTCTGCACCCCTCTTGCCTCTTTCTGTACCTCTGTTGGTTCTTTCTGTATCTCTCTTGCCTCTGTGTGCACCCTTGTTCCCTCTTTGTGCACCTCTTTTGCCTGTGTCTGCAACTCTCTTGCCTCTTTCTGCACTTTTATTGCCTCTTTCTGCACCTCTGTTGCTTCCTTCTGCACTTCTCTTGCCTCTTATTGTACCCCTCTTGCCTCTTTCTGCACCTCTGTTGCTTCTTCTTGCACTTCTCTTGCTTCTTTCTACACCTCTCTTGCTTCCATCTGCACCCCTCATGCCTCTTTCTGCACCCTTCTTCCCTTTTCCTGCATGTCTCTTGGTTCTTTCTGCACTGCTCTTGCCTCTTTCTGCACCCCTCTTGCCTCTTTCTGTACCTCTTTTGCTTCCTTCTGTACTTCTCTTGCCTCTTTCTGCACCCCTATTGCCTCTTTATGCACCTGTTTTTTCTTTCTGCACTGCTCTTGCTTCTTTTTGCACCTCTCTTGCTTCTTTCTGCACTTCTCTTGCTTCTTCCTACACCTCTCTTGCTTCTTTCTGCACCTCTCTTGCCTCTTTCTGCACACACAGGGCTACTTTTAAACTGACCTCAGGCTCAGCAGTGCACACATGCAAGTGCAGAAAAGAGCTTCTGGCCTCTAAACTGCCATGCCCTATTATATGCTAGGGACTGAGAGGTAGTTTTAATCACCCTGCCCTATTATGTACTAGGGCCTTACAGGGGAGGTCATGCCAATCACAGGGGTACCCCAACCCATAGTGTACCCTAGTGTATGTAGGTGTGTTCACTGTATTCTAAGTGTCTTTCAGCATAGCACTGGCTCCAGGCCTGGTTTGGCAGAGCCCAGGGTCAGTCAGAGTCAGTTACCACCAGTACCAGTCACCAAAATATTGGGGGTGCCTAGGGCACAGGATGACTTTGCAACAAGGCCTCTTTCTGCACCTCTGTTGGTTCTTTCTGCACACCTTTTGCTTCTTTCTGCACCTTTCTTCCTCTTTCTGGACTTCTTTTGCCTCTTTCTGCATTTCTCTTGATTCTTTCTGCACCTTTCTTCCTCTTTCTGCACATCTCCTACTAATATAGGCATAGTTATAAATTAGCATTAAAAAAACATTAGAAATTCACTGAAAAAACCAACCGTTTCAGGGATGTTATAGTTAGAAATTAGCATTTAAAAAACTTTAGAAATTGACCCAAAAAACCATAGGTTTCAGGGACGTTATAGTTAGAAATGAGCATTTTAAAAAAAACTTAGAAATTTATTGAAAAAACCATAGGTTTCAGGGACATTATAATTAGTTAGACATTTCACTCATACAAAACCAGAGAAATGTGTCTGTTATAGTTAGTTGAGCTAACTATAACTCGCGCCCCCGCAATGCGCTGCTGATGACGTCACATATTACATCATTCATGACATGGTCAGAGACATCACTGATGACATCTCATATGACATCACTATATATGTTACTTGAGGGTGGACTCACATTATGAATAGTAGGTAATTATAGTTAGGACCATGTTTCCATAGGAAAAGTGTTTTTTAACCTGCCTATAACTTTGCCGCCGTTTGACGAATCTTCACAACGTTTTCCAAAAGAAGTACTCCTGTGATTCTTGTTCCACATGTAAAGTTTCTGGGGGATTTGTGAAGCGGGGCTGAGAACAATTGGGTTGAAAAGGGGTGTGTTTGCCATGTTATTTCCCATAGTAACATGTCAATATGACTACAGCCTGGACCACTGAATGCAATGACACCAAATTTGGCAGAAATTTAGGTGTTGTTATGCAGATTGTTTTATTTTGTTATTTGGTGCAAATCCATTCAGTAGTTTCTGAGAAATGTAAGTTGAAAATAATAATGATATCCCTGGCTGCGGATATTTCAAGATGATATTGCAAATAATCACAAATGTATGCGCCAACATGAATGCTGTGATTGGCTGGGCTCAACCTGAACAGACAGTTGTAGCAGCCATAGTATTGGTCAAGAACAGTTCACAGGGCTGAGAATTTCTGTGAAAGCTAACATAAGGGCTCAGGTTTGAGATACTCTGACCCCTTCTATGAGAAATGGGGGTGTTAATGACACATGTAATGTGTCCAAAATTATTTTTTTTAATCGCTTGAGATATTCACAATGATGCCCTGACTGCCAGTGAGTCCCCCCCCCAAGTACCATCATGGGGACATCACAAATATTGTGATGTCTTCACAAATATTGGTGAAAATATAAAACAAAAAGTATCTATATACACCTCCTCACTAGTCACAGAATCATGTACCTAGTCGCAGATCCACTCAGACACTCATACAACCACTCACATAGCCACTCAGACACTAATGCACCCACTTACAGACTCACTCAGAGACCCATGTGTGTATTCATATAAGAGTTTAGATGCTAATGCACCCTTCTTAGATATACTCAGAGACTCATGCACCCACTCACATATACAGTCAAAGACTTATACACCCAGTCACAGAGCAACTCAGAGACTCATGCACCCACTCATACACACACTAAGACACTCACACGCCCACTCAGAGACACACTGAGAGACTTATGCTTCCAGTCATTCACCCACTGATAGATTGGTGTACCCACTCAAAAGACATACTGAAAGACTCATGCACCCACTCACAGACCCATTCAGACACTCAATTACCAACTCACAGACTCACAGAGAGACTTACGCTCCAACTCACACACCCATTAATAGACAGACCCACTCTGACACTTTTGCACCCACTCATAGATCCAGTCACAGACAGATGTACCCATTTACATACCTACACATACACTCATATACCCATTCACATACCCACTCAGACACTCACACAGTCACTCACATACCCATTCAGAAACTTATACACCCACTCACAAACTCACTCAGACTTATGCACCCATTCATATACCCACTCAGAGACTTATGCACCTATTTATACACCTACTTAAGGACTCATGCAGCTAGTCACAGACCCACTCAGAGAGTTATGTGCCCACTCATATATACCCTCAAAGACTCATGCACTGTCTCTCTGATCCATACAAAAAACTCAAGCAATCAGTCGTATACCTACTAAAAAACTCATCCACGCAATCACATACCCACTTAGAGACTTATGCTCCTAGTCACAGGCCCACTCAAGCACTTATGCACCCACTGAGAGAGTTACTCTGACAGTTATACATCCAGTCAGAAACCCAGTGAAAGACTCATACACCCGCTCAGAGATCCACTTAAACAATTATGCACCCACTTGTAGATCCAGTCACAAACTGATATATCCACTCACATACCCACTAAGACAATCATACACCCATTCACGTTCCAACTCAAACACTCATATACCCACTCAGACACTTTTGCACCTAGTCAGAGAATCACTGAAAAAACATATTTAGCTACTCACATATGCACTTCGAGACTCATACACCCACTCACAGACCTACTCAAAAACTCATATACATACTCACATACCCACTTAAAGACTTATACATACACTCACAAACCAACTCAGACACTCATACACCCACTCACTTACCCATTCAAACACTTTTGCACCCACTCATAGACTTAGAAAGAGACTCCTGTGCCTGCTCATATACCCACTCATAGACTTATACACCCAGTGAGGGACTCACTCAGAGACCCATGTGCCCACTTACATACCCACTTGTATAGCCATACAGAGGCTCATGCACTCACTCATATTCCCACTCAGACAATGATGAACCTACTCACAGACCCACTCAGACACTTATGCACCCAGTCATTGATCTAGGACTCACTGACTTACCCACTCAGACACTTATATACCCACTCAGATACCCATTCAAAGAATCTTGTACCCTCTCACAGACTCAGTCAAAGACTCATGAGTTTACTCACATACTCACTCACAGACTTCCCTACTTAGTCACAGACACACTCAGGGACTTATGCACCCACTCACATAACCCAGTGAATCATTAAAACACACTGGTACAGAGATATTGAAAGATTGACACATGCTTTTATAGAGTTATTTAGATAGTGATTTATCTAGTGTGATGGTGAAAATTAACTATATAGTAATAATTTTTTAATGTGGTGGTGGCTATTAAATTCTTGCTATTGCTTTGCGTTTTTACGATGTATCTGTGATCATTGCAGGTACTGATGCCATCGTTAAATTCGGCGTTACCGCAAAAACTGAAAATAGTTTTTAGAGATAGTTTTTATAGAAACTCACTAGAAAAACTTGACTTTAGAGAATACAGTAATAAACACCTGGGTGGTCATTATGATAGCGGGCGGATCACCACCGCCCGTATGGCGGTGGCAATCCGCCCGCTATTTTATACAGCCCGCATTCCATTTCCCCCCTGCCATATTACGATGGCGGGGGACCCCAGCGGACGGAAAGACCGTACGCCGGTTTTCCGCCGGTCTGACAGGGGACCGGGCGGAAAAGGGATCTAACATGGTGGCAGTGTCTGCAAGACACCGCCATCCATATTAGGATGGTGGCGGAAAGCAGCCTTTCCATGGCGCATTGCCGCCGTGGAAAGGCATGCAGTCTTGGCTTCTGGGGGCCCGTTACGGGCCCCCAGGGTTTTGGGGGTGGGGGTGCACATGGGGGTACCTATGGTACCCCCTGCATTTGCATGCATAATGTGGCAGGCACCGCGCGGTGCCTGTCACGTTGTGCATGCAAATGCACAACATGCCTTTTCACATTGCGGCGGGTGCTGCTGACAGCACCACCCACCGCAATGTGAACAATGCGGGATGCGCCCGCCAGTGAGGTGGGCGCATCGTAATTTGTATTGCGGGACCGCTGCACATATGGCAGGTGGTCCCTTTTTCCGTTGCGATGGCGGGTGGACTTTGTCCGCCCGCCATCGTAATGGACCCCCTGGTGTGTAAAATTCTGTAATATGTGTGCACATGTACTGATGTATTCGCAGTGTATTCGCAAATAATAGAAAAAAAACTGAATGTGAGTTATGTTAGGATTTTTTTTAATATATATTTGGGGCGGTAGGATGGCTCTGATAAGAGCCTTTAGGGTTCATTTTGAGTATGTTCCAGCTACAGATAAGTTTTGATGCAGAGTTTCAGGTTGCACAGAAATACCCTATCGCCTTCATCAGTAAAGTGCACTCCATCAGTTCTTTAGATTTAGTTCATGTCAAAACCTGGATACTTGTTATAGATACAGCCCTTGCTCTGGTTTCTAAGGAATTTACATGTTTCCTGGCTTTGTCAATCTGTGGACAGAATTAATGTAACCACTTCCATTTCTGTCTTTGGCATATATTAGAGTATACAAAGACAGTGTGAGGTAAATGTGACATCAGTTCTGAAAAGGTATCCTTCATTATGATTTCCAGCCCATGATTGTGCCAAGTTCATATTCATCACAGTGCACAGTCATGAGGTGAGGAGCTTGGCAATCCACAATGGTTTTAACCAAAGCCAGAAACTGATGAAACTTTAACCCTCTCTGGCCAAGACAAGTAATCTCCACATTAGGCAAACCCAAATCCTTTTCAATACCTCTCTTTTTTGCAGCCTCTCTATCCCAGTAGAGATAGCTGCGGCCAACGCTCCATACTCTAAGCATTTTGATTTGAAGGAGCAATAGCAGTTAGGAGAAGGCTGCAGCTGAATGAGGCAGTTTTGCAACTGGAAAATAGGTAAAATGAAGGTGTTTTCTTTTTTTAATACATATTTGGTTCAATGCTGTTAGCTTGAATAAAGTTAGGTAGTGTGTTAGATGCATTAGCTAGAAGTCCTATTATTGGCTAGTTTAAAAAAAATGAAATGTACTACAGACATGGATATGCTTTTTAATCTGTGGAGTGAACCACACCTGCTTCACCTCATTTGGAAATAGCATGATCCTTCTAGCATGTGATGTGAACTTGTGATCTACTGTTTCCACTGGGATGCTACATACACTTGTCACAAGTCCCATGCAGGCCCATTGTCATTTTCCCTATGTTAGCTTGAGCACGTTGTAGACTGTCCTCTGCTTTGTGCATGTTACTCTACAGATATGTTTTGCTTTGTGCTGTAACATACTTTCACACTGAACATGCTATTGTTTTTGCTTTCTGTTCAACAATGTCCCTTGTTATTCAGTTCTGGTCAGCCCTAGCTCCTAGACAAAACACACAAATGCTACTGTTGTTTGTGAACATGTACTTCTTGTCATTTAGGTATACAGAGATAGTTAACACACACTTGGAGAGAGGCCTTTCCAGGGAAAAGATTGTGACAGCACCTGAGATGTAGAACTTTCTTCTGTGTGTACTGAGGTATGGGTCTTCTGCTAAGACCTAGAGATCTTCTGATATATGATAATTTTGCTTCTGTAGAAGGGGAGGGAGATTAGGATACACTGTTGTATATAATTACAGCTCCATTTATGATTTATGGACTACTTGCTATTCTAACCATATTTGTGTTAGGCATTTTCCTACTTGTTGTGGCACGTAAACTGCATACTAGAGCACGATAGTTAAAATAAATATTTTAAACTTTCCTTGTGTCTCTGTCAGAACTCATTGTGGAGTAGTATGAGTGTGAGAGCAAAACGGTGTGTCCTGTAACCGCTATCCTTGCATTGAGTGGTGAGAACAGCCACAGGCACCCGTGTCCTGCATACAGTCTTTGTGGAGTGTGGCTGTTGATTGGGAGCAGGACACCATGCAGCTCCCTGTTCCCTGCGCCAAGTGGGGACAGCAGTCTCAGGCCCCTGCGTCCCAGATAGTTAACACACACTTGGAGAGAGGCCTTTCCAGGGAAAATATTGTGACAGCACGTGAGATGTAGAACTTTCATCTGTGTGTACTGAGGAATGGGTCTTCTGCTAACACCTAGAGATCTTCTGATATATGATAATTTTGCTTCTGTAGAAGGGGAGGAAGATTAGGCTACACTGTTGTATATAATGACAGCTCCATTTATGATTTATGGACTACTTGCTATGCTATCCATATTTGTGTTAGGCATTTTCCTACTTGTTGTGGCATGTAAACTGCATACTAGAGCACAATAGTTAAAATACATTTTTTAAACTTTCCTTGTGTCTCTGTCAGAACTCATTGTGGAGTAGCATGAATGTGAGAGCAAAAAGTTGTGTCCTGTAACCGCTATCCCTGCATTGAGTGGTGAGAACAGCCACAGGCACGCGTGTCCTGCATACAGTCTTTGTGGAGTGTGGCTGTTGATTGGGAGCAGGACAATATGCAGCTCCCTGTTCCCTGCGCCAAGTGGGGACAGCAGTCTCGGGTCCCTGCGTCCCATGCGTTCTCACTGCAACCCTTTGTCCCTGGTTGTGAACAGGATACCCAGCAGCCCACAGCAGCTCACATCTGTCTGAGTGCTGGATTGGTGGTTCCACATGCTGAAGAGACAGCAGGTGGTGCTTCTGAGCTAAGGGAGGCACCTGGGCAGTCCTCTGGCAGGAATTCAACAGGATGAGGGAGATAATTGTAGGATAAATGTTGGGCCAACCAAGGAGCTCCGCATTACTCATCCAACATTGCTGCCATCCAGCCACACCCGTCTTCATAGGATATGAACTTACGCATGAGGGAAAGAGTATTGCCCCTCATTTTTTGGAGAAATGTATACAATCTCAACCTCCAAACACAATCAAAAAGTTGTAGTCCCTGCTAGGATTTCTGAATTTTGGCCGTACATACATACCTGAATATGCACAATGCATAAAAACACTTTATGCATTGATATGTCCTTAATTTTCCACTGCTTGCTAGAGATCCGAACATACAGATACACTCAGATCTTTAAAATCTGATTTATCTTGAAACACGCCACTTGCAACCACGTCTAAATACCACAAACCTGGTCATCCGTATTCTACCAGGCTCAATTGTATTGACCTACATCACCTTTAGCATAGGTAAAACAGTGCCTACAGCATATAAACCACATTTATTTTATGGCACAGAAATGCTTTTTGCTTTCATTAAAAAATACTGACTGCCATGCAAATGACTGTCCTTATAGAATGGCCAATTGCTCAAGGGAAACACATTATTGTTGTTACTCCTGTACCAGTCTTAAGGGGTCATTATTATGGCGGAAGGCCTGTCATAGGGTTTCTGCACATACAGAGCTATGCACAGGATAATAGGACCTCGGAATATAGTGGTGAGCCAACCATAAACCTTAGCACCCAAAACCCCAACCCAACTAGCCTTAGCGTCCCATTAGCACCAATGTACCAATGATTAGACAACCCAGAACACGGTATCTCTCTCTCAGGACTCGCAGAGGCAAGAACACTCTTTCGTCACTCACTCGTACCTGTCCACAACATGCGTAAGAAGAGACACTGTATAGGTTAAAATGTTTATTTCAACTTACGTGCTCTAAGATACAGTACACGTGTCAGTACTAATAGCATAATACATATGAATAATATAATCAGCATAGTTACTACTCCATAGAATACGAACGGGGAAAGCATCTCATAAAGCAGTGGATATATGTCTAACTAACATTACCACCCTCCCCGTGCTGGAAGCCAGTTTATTATGAAAATAGAAGACCTCTGGGCTTTGACTAGCGAACCCCCATACCTCAGTCTCTAGATGCAAAATTACATCAGCAGACAATCACAGCTCTTCTCTCTGGAAAGGTCGTCTAATTACAGAGGGGAGAACCGTCATGGAAGGAGTACCAAAACATTTAGAATATACTGCTGCGAATACCTTACCCCAGTTGTCACATGCTGTCAACTCGGGAATTAAGTCTTTTGGCAAACTAATCATTAAAATACGATGTTTATCCACTGGAGTTGTATGTGGAAAAACTGCCTCCAACTGATCAAACTTTTCTGCAAGCCAATAAGGAAAATCATCCTTATTTTGTGGACGTTTGCCCATCACCGAATTCACCATGACAGGACTTATGGTCACTCCGCCTGCAGCAGCTGGTTGGCCGGCAACTCCAGGAGCTGCTCCATGGATGCTGCCTGTAACATATCGCACTAAAGCTCGATGCACCTGCACCAATGCCGCATACATAGTGCGCAGTTCCGCGACTGGTATTGTCATATAACGCGGATGTGGGGTGTACCCGGCCAAAACAGGCCAAGTGGCCCCTCAATTGATAAGGGGCCTAAACGAACCGTGGTAGTCGGTTGTGGGAGGGCGCCATTAAACCAAACACGGTGTTGCCAAGCCGTGAGCGGTACTTCAAGAGTAGTATACGGTCGATAGACAGCGGGGACGTTTGTGTGTTCATATTCATGGAACAGATTATCGTTCGCGTCCACCGCTGGAAAAGTGATCCACGAGTAGAACACTTCAAAGTGGAAAGCCGGATCGGCTTGAACCACAAAGACTAGTTCAACTCCCGCGTCTGGCACTCCATACACCCGTAAGTGATCCCGGAGTGCTGTGCGGCTATGCGCCGCTATGTCTATACCCGCCATTACTAACGGGTCTATTCAACAATCTTACACGAGGCAGCACAAAAAGGGTTATATTTAAAAAACCTTTTTTAATAACATCAAGCTTGAAAGAACCTACAAAATCTACAATATAGGAGGTATCGCCGTCACACACACTTCCGGAAGCGTACGTGAGGGGTTTGTGGACAAGCACAAGTACTACTCAAGCATCTCTCAAGTAAGCTGCCCCACTCGTTGGTCGTGCCATGTCATAGGGTTTCTGCACATACAGAGCTATGCACAGGATAATAGGACCTCGGAATATAGTGGTGAGCCAACCATAGACCTTAGCACCCAAAACCCCAACCCAACTAGCCTTAGCGTCCCATTAGCACCAATGTACCAATGATTACACAACCCAGAACACAGTATCTCTCTCTCAGGACTCGCAGAGGCAAGAACACTCTTTCGTCACTCACTCGTACCTGTCCACAACATGCGTAAGAAGAGACACTGTATAGGTTAAAATGTTTATTTCAACTTACGTGCTCTAAGATACAGTACACGTGTCAGTACTAATAGCATAATACATATGAATAATATAATCAGCATAGTTACTACTCCATAGAATACGAACGGGAAAGCATCTCATAAAGCAGTGGATATATGTCTAACTAACATTACCACCCTCCCCGTGCTGGAAGCCAGTTTATTATGAAAATAGAAGACCTCTGGGCTTTGACTAGCGAACCCCCATACCTCAGTCTCTAGATGCAAAATTACATCAGCAGACAATCACAGCTCTTCTCTCTGGAAAGGTCGTCTCCAAGTGTGTCTAGAGCGGGCGACCGCATTATTAAAAGCACACTAATTTCTCCATGGCAGCTGTACATGGTGTTATGTCTAGGTGCGAGGACGGGCCAAATCAGTAAGAACCAGGGACGTGTTATTCGACCTTGTAACTGTTGTTCAGACTGAGCCCAAAGGGAACAGGAGAAAAGGTGAGAAACAGAAAATGCAGACAGTTGTAAAATAACTTGGCAGTAGCAGAGGGCGACAGAACAACGGCCAAGAGTAACGTGCGCAAAAGTCATCATGGCAGCCAGGCCTGTGCCAACGTATCCAGGCAGGCCAGGAGGCCATGAGCCACAAGACACCCTCCCCTGGACAGGCCATCGGCCAAGACGAAAACGAAGACAGAGTTCCAAACACCTGAGCAGAACAGAGGCAGTCCACAGACAGTGAACGGCAAATCAATCAATCCAAAAACGTGGAAGTGCAGGAAAATGCTATACCGTCCAAGAGGACATCATTGGAATCGTCAAAAAACGTAGACGCCATCCAGTCCAACAGGTCAAAGCTGCAGGAATGTTCCTCAGAGGATGGAGCATCCAAAAGCAATGCGGGACAGCTTGCGTGATATTCAATATAACTTTGTTGTAGGAGATTCTGAGCAGCCGCCCAGATATCCCATTGTGCCAAAATCCCCAGTGCAGCCGCACGCATCATAAAGCCAGCAACGGAACAGTCCCGTTCATGGGCCTCTAAGGGACCCACCAACTGAACAAAATCCGGAACAGACAATGACGAATTGGAGAGGCAATAATCCATGGTCCATGTGAACGGACAGCGGATACAAGACATCACAGGTTGCACGCAAGTGAAATACGCAAAGCGAAAAGAAAGGGTGTAGGACACACTGATAGTTGCCAAGGGCAGAACATCGAAGCCAACCAGAAGTCGCTCACGGATCAGCTGGAGCCGTTCGGGATCGAGAAGGGCCCAGTGGTGTGCAGCCATTGCGCAGAAAACAGACCAACAGCAAGACACCAGCCGCCAAAGCGAGGATTAATGGGAAACCACCAAAGACGCTAGAAAAAATAAAATGTATGAACGCCGGTATCACACCGAAAATAGTTTGGAAGGTGGACACCAGGCCAGACCCCACAATCTTAAAAAAGTGCACCAGACCCTCAGTGTTTGATGCGTTAAAAATACGATGAATCAACTCTCCAAAATGTTGGGGGAGGGCAGTGTTCAAAAGGGCCTGTATTTCACTGTGGGTACTCGCCACCTGGAGAATGAATGTCTCCCGGGCGGATGTGAGCATAACCTCCTCATTCAATAATAGGGCCTTTATTCTGCTCAACTTATTGAAATCTGCCTCCATGGTTGGAATGGAAGGCCAAATAGAGTTATCAACGATGTCGTGAGCGGGAGGAAAAAGCACATTCTTGCAGCAGACAACTCTGTGTGAGACCGTAACAATATACGGAATGCCAGCCTGTAGGCCACAACAGTCTTCGTTATTTAAAAGCAAATAGCTACCGTTAGTAAGCAAAGTAAAAGTAGGAGAAATAGCAGGAGCAGGAATACCATTTAGCACACATGCAAGATTCGGAACTGAAACACTACAAGCCCCGTGCAATTTAATATGTTTACAAATAAGCGAATGAACCACAGTTGAATCACAAGACTCCCCGTGAGAAACACTTCCTTGCCGTCTCTAAGGCATTTATACATAAAAGGCAAGGACCAAAGTTCATGCAGGAAAGCACTACCCAAAGGCTGGAAACGGCCCACATGATAATGTTTCATGCACGAGCTAAATTCAAACAGGGAAAAAGGTAAAGCTATAACCCCATGAACTAGCCACACCGCAGAATCTAGTTCCGCTACAGCGAATGGTAAAGGATACACTTTCTCGATATGTAACAAAGTGTAAGATGAATCTTTCATGCTGCTGTTTGTCAGTCAAATTAAAAGGCAGAAAAAGGGCAGTGGTGTTTAACAAATTCCAAGGAACTTTACCTAACTTTAGGGTTTGCAAAGTCCAGGCAAACTGCATCACTGAACGCAATTGATTCTGACCATGATACAACATAGAGACATCATCTTGTACAATATCAACAACAGAGGATACAATATTCTCTAATGTGTAAATGCGGGAAGACAGGGTATTTATACTATTGTCAACAACAGCAAGCACCTTTTCCAAATTTGCTTGGTCTATTTCCCGAAGACGGGAAGCAGCTTCCATTTGTGACAGCTTCCAGAGTTCATTATACGCTTCATAAATGAATCTCTTCGGTCGGGGACCACGAGGTCCCAAGATAAAGTCGGACAAATCAATAGTGCCTGATAGGAGGGACAAATGTTTCTTAACAGAGTCTAAAGACGAATGTTGTAGCCATTGTTTACATAATTTACCAACTGAATACGTGGTAACAGTACGAGTTTCAGTAAACCTTGGATCAGGCTTGTCCTGTATGTAGCCAGGAACTGTGCCATGAAAACGCAGTTGGCATGCATTCGATGATATGGGCCATGCCAACCAGGGTGACTGTATCAGTGCAGAAACGTTAAAGGAATTGTTTTGGAACTGAGCCTGTAACCTCAAAAGGGACATATTAAAACGCAAACTATCATTTGGAGAACTCGACAAGGATGGGATGGCTGGCGCATTTAGTTGTTTAATGGTAGCCAACCCCCAACACGTGGTCTGATGAATGGAAGCATTTAGAAACATAATTTGGGCTGGGATGAGGCAAGCACGGTGCAAGGCCTCGGTGCCTTGCACCTGCCATGGCTTTGAACCCCAGATTGATTTTAAATCCACTGTGTCTTTCCAATACTCATAACCACCCACCGCCAAGGCGCTCAAAAAGGAACCCGAATAAAGTAATTTGGTGTGGGTCAACATTATTTTTTGAGTCAATGGGGTTTTCAATTTAAAATAATAGGACCCAGGGTTCGATCGATTGAAATCAGTAAAATAGGTGAATTTATTTTGAAGAGTCTGGGAGCTACCTGGTATGGGGTTTGGGCAGTGTTCCCACTGGGTGTAAGTAACAGGGCTGCGTAGTGCACTCGGTTTGTGGAGAAAATGATTGCCCCAATGCTGGTAGCAATACAAATCGGCATAATTCGCAGAATTCATATACAAGTCCTCAGCATTAAAGGAAGCATAATATTTTAAATAAGCAAACAATGCTTCAACGGCATGCACATCCCAATCATCAGAATGAATATTACTTTTTACTACATCACCCATCGAGACTCGAAGGACATTTGGTACATTAATAATTTCCGTCGGGCCATGGATTTGAAAGTTTACCGCATCCCATACGATGCCATCAGCAACTGGAAACGCTGAAATGTTCACAAATGTGTGGTCACGCTTCATGATGTGTGAAGAGGAATGTGGAGCCAAAGTTCCAGCAACACTGTTCACAGCAGAGCGTTCAGGTAAATAGTGACCATTGATGAGTAGAAAAAACACTGTGACAAAGCCAATGGACATGAACAAAAAAATCAAGAAAAGCACCATCCAGATATATGTCCAAGGTGGAATCAAAAAATTGTCTCTAAACCAGGATACAAAAAGACTAAAATTGGACGGGACCGTTGATGAGTTGGAATCCGAGTCAAAGGAATAACGTGTCGGGCTCAGTGGCGTTGTTGGTTGGTGTGCCACCGACTCTGTGGCGGGATAAGTATATTCGTCCTCGTCGATGCAGGGGGATGCAGGGGGTTCAAATATATTTTCAGGCAAATCAACCATCTCCATGGTAACATCAGTGACTGTTCGTGCAGGCGTGCCTCGAACACATGTCCGATAAATGGCAGGACAAGAGACCACTGGTGTGACACTATTCAGGATCGGCCAGATGTTGTAGCTTGACATTTTCCACTGAGATGTATCTGTTTTCCTTGCGACCGGGAAGCGGTGGTAAGATGACTGTACGTGTTCCCTTCAAGCCCAGGACTGGAACCGGTGCACGAAAAGAAGGGCCAAATTCTTTTTTGTTCTCCACCTTCTCTCGTACCAGGTCACTAATCTTCGGAAGCCAGCCGGCAACCGGAATCTGCAGAGCAGGGTCTGTGGCTGAAGGCAAATGTGCAATTGCAAGTTTGTCTCGGGCTTCTTGTAAGTCCTGTAACATAGTAGAATGATTATCTACATCAAACTTGGCGGATTGCGCCGCCATGTCTAGACCATCAAGGTCAGGCACAAACATTCGTATGCCAAAGAGCATTTCGTAAGGGGTCCGCCCACCCAGAGGCCTTCTAGGGAGATTATTAAGTGCACGCTGAACGGTATACAAGTGGGCCAGCCAGTTCCTGCCAGTACCTATAACTCTAGCTGTCAAGGATTGCTTTAAGTCACGGTTCATTCGTTCAACGATAGAGTTGCCCTCAGGCCTATACGGAGACGAAAATTTCACCCGCACCCCCAAGGAGCCCTGCGTCCTTGTAAGCCTTAGAGGCAAACGCCGGACCTTGGTCAGAATGGAAGGTGCCGCATGCAAAAATTCCCACAAAGACACGCAAATCCCTGATGACATTTCGAGCGTCAGCACTCCGTTGTGGCCAGACCCAGATGAACCGTGTGCACGAGTCCACTGCCACTAAGATATATTTATAGGCAGTGTCTGAAGAAAATGGACCGCAGTGATCCAAGTAAACACACCCAAAGGGTCTGTTTGAAATTCCAAGCGAGGTCTGAGGTGGTCGTGTGACCGTGGAAGGCTTGATCTGTTGACAAACGTCACAGGAAAGCACATAAGTACGTGTATCTTTATATAACCCACGCCACCAGTAACGCTGCTGCAAAATGGAAATTGTCGCTGACACACCAGCATGAGCCGAAGCCATGCCTTCGTGTGCCGCCGTTATCAAGGAAAGTCTGCGGTCCGCGTTGGGGATCAGCCGATCACCAACGTCAGGTATTGTTACATAAGGAGCCTGATCGGGACCTATCTGGTAAGAATATTTGGAAGGGAAACCTCTAGGGTAATTCATTCCTTCTTTTGTTGCAGCAATAGCTGCCAAGATATCAGTGTCTATTTTAGACATGGATCTAGTAACTGCTGCTACTGAACACGTGAGTACTGCTGATCTGGCAGCTTCATCTGCCAGACTGTTACCAACAGCGTGTGCGCCCACCCGCTGATGGCCTAGGGTGTGAACCACCTGCGTGAGTGGCAGACGTCGTTGTAATTCTGCCACTCGAACCCAAAGCATTTTATGCCTGATTGTGTTGCCTTTAGCGTCTCTATAGTCATTTTGCGACCAAAAGAACAGATTGTCATTGTATGATTGAACACAGTAGTAAGAATCGCACACTATTAAAGTGGTCACATCAGGATTTACAAACTCAAGCGCAAGCACCAATGCACGCAACTCGGCCAATTGTGCGGTACTGTCCCCGAGTGTCTGTGTATGCACCACAGTGGATTTGAACTTTCCGTTCACAAACGTACCTGCAACAATAGCACATGCGGCTGAATAAGCATGCTTGGACCCCGTGGCCGGTTGTGCCGAACCATCGGTATAGATCACACAGTCGTAATCCTCAGGCGGCAATAAAGACAAAGGAGGAGGATGAAAGAATTCATACTGTAAAAACTCCTGAGTCTGAAGAGAAGAGTCAAAAATGAAAGTGACATCCGGAGACGTCAAATATGTTGCCCATTGAATCCAACAGGGGTGCAAAGCTTTAGAGTTCGGTACACTTGCTTTGGTCACTGCCTCTAGAGCAGGATATGGTGTTACCACCAAAATGCGTTTTCCCTGTGCCAGTGCGCGCTCCTTCAGGATCGCCATTTGCACTGCTGTCAGAACTTTCTCCACAGATGAAAACCGCATTTCTGCGGAGGTGTACAGATGTGACTTGTATGCGATGGGTACTGTATCACCTTCATTAAAGGTTAAGTACGTGAAACCCACTGCCCCTGGAATGATTCTAATCACCAAGTTTGTGTGGTTATCACGCGTCAAAAGGTATTTGGACTCAAGAAGGTCTGTCTGCAAAGACTGCAGAATGGAGGTATGCTCCGGAAGCCAGCAAGACTTCGAAAAAGTAGGTTGTATCAAGGCATACAGTGGCTTGATACGCTGGGCGTATTCGGGAATATATGTATGTCCGTAGTTCAGAAAGCCCAGCAAAGACTGAAGTTTCTTCAGATTAGTAGGAGGGCACAGAAGTGCACATTTCTCCAGAAAATGGGGGGCTAAACCCTTACCTTCATTGTTGAGCTCATAGCCCAAGAACAAAACGGTAAATTCAGCAATATGAGAATTGGCAAAGTTAATTTTGAAACCTTGAACCGCGAATTCAAGAATAATGTGGTCTACTCGAGTTAGATGCGGAAACAATTCGTCGTCTGTCAGATAAATGTCATCCACGTACGAACAGGCGTCTGGATCAATGCCGTCTAACAAAGAGACAACACGAGCGGCGAACACGCCTGGACTATTTTTGTAGCCCATAGGAAGACGCCTGAATTTGAACATTTTACCACCGGATGTAAAAGCGCACCATTGGCCACTCTCCGGGGCTACGTTGTGCGTGTAGAATCCATTTGAAAGGTCAAGGGTCGTTTTGTATTTTTTACGAACAAGACTGTCTACAAGCGCAGAACTATGGGTGTTTTGCACCGCAAAGGTCCGACAATGCGAGTTCAAATGCCGGTAATCCAATACTAAGCGGTACGATCCATCGGGTTTGGAAACCGCGACAAGAGGATTGTTCATAGGTGATACACAGGGTTCAATTACTCCCTGATATTCCAACTGAGTCAGAATTTCGGAAACGGGGCCTTTGGCTTCACGTTTTATGGGATATTGGGGTTGTGGCTGCGGTAGTGACCGCAAAGGTATTTCATGGGGGGGAGAATCTTTGTCCCAACCCACGTGATTGCGGAATAACGCTGGAGCCAGGGACACAGCCCACTCTGCTGCAAGAGCCTCCACTTTGTCCTTTGGGACATGTCGAGAAAAGCTCGGAAGGATTACCTCCTCCCCTTTACGCGCAGCAAGAACGAATGGGGGTGGCCAATCCGCCTCTGCTAACAAAATGTCATATGAAGAGGTCAGATTTTCCCAAAAAATCCCTGTAATTACACGCTGTATATCACCTTCAATTTGAATGACAATATTAAATAGTCTGTCAGGGGGTGCCACTCTGGTGTCTGCTGTTTCAACAGTAATGAATGTTTCAGTTGCTGTCGCCTCCATATGAGGACGTAGCGCCTCCCGCACTATGGTAACTTCCGCGGCGCTATCTAGGAGGGTTACTGCCCACGTCCAATTCAGGAGCCTCGTTCTCACCGTCTGTGGCATATTTCGCTGTTACAGCGGCAACTTTCTTCTTCTGAAATTGTGGTCGAAAACGTTGAGCGTCTTCCGCTTTTCCTCTGACTTGTTGTCGAGGCTGGTCTCGTCCCTGTGGGGCCTCACGGTCCCTTCCTCTATCCTGGCGGTCTCCTTCACCGGCCTGTGACGAAGTCTGTGCCTGTGAAGAACGAGGAGAACGCGTATCAGGGATCTGAAACCTATCCGGTGACTTAATTCTCGCTCTATCGCGTAAATCATAAGTGCGTTCAGAAGAAACTGAAACCGGGGATGCGCCTCTCGACCCCGGCTTCTTTTGTTGCTTACCCTGTTTTTTCAGCCTCCAGCTCTTTTTAGTGAAGACTGGTTTCTCATCTTTCTCAGACTGAGATTTGGTTTGTTGTTGTTGTGTTTGCGATTGTGTTTGCTGTTTTGCAAAAGGCTTATTACCCAGGCTATTTCTACCAATAGTTTTGTAAGCCTGGGTAATAATTTTCGGTAATTCGCGAGGCTTGTCCAATTCTGGGACTAGAGCCAAAGCGTTAGCTACTTGAAAGTTCACTGCATCGCCCTTGACATTCGCAAGGATCAGCTCAGCTACTACTTCAAACACTCCCACCAGTCTCATCCCTAATTCCACAGCCGCTTCAGGGCCATGTTCGTCCTGTACTTTTTTAATTACAGAGGGGAGAACCGTCATGGAAGGAGTACCAAAACATTTAGAATATACTGCTGCGAATACCTTACCCCAGTTGTCACATGCTGTCAACTCGGGAATTAAGTCTTTTGGCAAACTAATCGTTAAAATACGATGTTTATCCACTGGAGTTGTATGTGGAAAAACTGCCTCCAACTGATCAAACTTTTCTGCAAGCCAATAAGGAAAATCATCCTTATTTTGTGGACGTTTGCCCATCACCGAATTCACCATGACAGGACTTATGGTCACTCCGCCTGCAGCAGCTGGTTGGCCGGCAACTCCAGGAGCGGCTCCATGGATGCTGCCTGTAACATATCGCACTAAAGCTCGATGCACCTGCACCAAGGCCGCATACATAGTGCGCAGTTCCGCGACTGGTATTGTCATATAACGCGGATGTGGGGTGTACCCGGCCAAAACAGGCCAAGTGGCCCCCTCAATTGATAAGGGGCCTAAACGAACCGTGGTAGTCGGTTGTGGGAGGGCGCCATTAAACCAAACACGGTGTTGCCAAGCCGTGAGCGGTACTTCAAGAGTAGTATACGGTCGATAGACAGCGGGGACGTTTGTGTGTTCATATTCATTGAACAGATTATCGTTCGCGTCCACCGCTGGAAAAGTGATCCAAGAGTAGAACACTTCAAAGTGGAAAGTCGGATCGGCTTGAACCACAAAGACTAGTTCAACTCCCGCGTCTGGCACTCCATACACCCGTAAGTGATCCCGGAGTGCTGTGCGGCTATGCGCCGCTATGTCTATACCCGCCATTACTAACGGGTCTATTCAACAATCTTACACGAGGCAGCACAAAAAGGGTTATATTTAAAAAACCTTTTTTAATAACATCAAGCTTGAAAGAACCTACAAAATCTACAATATAGGAGGTATCGCCGTCACACACACTTCCGGAAGCGTACGTGAGGGGTTTGTGGACAAGCACAAGTACTACTCAAGCATCTCGCAAGTAAGCTGCCCCACTCGTTGGTCGTGCCATGTTATAGGGTTTCTGCACATACAGAGCTATGCACAGGATAATAGGACCTCGGAATATAGTGGTGAGCCAACCATAGACCTTAGCACCCAAAACCCCAACCCAACTAGCCTTAGCGTCCCATTAGCACCAATGTACCAATGATTACACAACCCAGAACACAGTATCTCTCTCTCAGGACTCGCAGAGGCAAGAACACTCTTTCGTCACTCACTCGTACCTGTCCACAACATGCGTAAGAAGAGACACTGTGGGGCCGATTCCGATCTCGGTCGGAGGCGCACCCAATACCATTCGGTCGGGAAAAAAGCCATGCGAAAGCCTGTTTCCCGACCGAACCGTACGCGGGTCCGGCCGAGCGAGTACGATGCGAGTCGCCGACCGACTGCGTCCGGGCGTCCCGACAACTCCGACCGACTCGCTCGGACTCGAACCGCTCCGACCGACTCGGTCGGACCCGATTCGCACCGCGCAATGGAGACGTTTCCCGGCCGGGTAAGTACGATGCGCGCCGCGAGCGAGTCCGACCGAGCCGCGCACTCCGGCTCGTAAGAGCTGTCGGAGCCGTACTTTGGGGGTCCGTGTCGGACCCCCTGTACGCGTAGCCGCGCGAGGCGCACACAGGGGGGACCCAAGGGTCCCCCCTACCTGTGCGTGTACGCCGCGAAGCGCTTCGCGGCGTACTCGCTGTAGGGGGCGCCCTTGTCCGCCTCGCACCCATTGAGGCAATGGGAGCCCGCGTACGCGTTGTACGACCGGCTCCCATTGAGTTCAATGGGAGTCCGACCGACTCGTGTCCGATAACATACGGCCGCATCGTACTCGTTCGGTCGGACTGCACGGGTCCGATTCGGTCGGAATTCTCTCCGGGTCCGGCTCGGTCGGAGAAATTTCCGGCCCGAATCGGAATCGACCCCTGTATAGGTTAAAATGTTTATTTCAACTTACGTGCTCTAAGATACAGTACACGTGTCAGTACTAATAGCATAATACATATGAATAATATAATCAGCATAGTTACTACTCCATAGAATACGAACGGGAAAGCATCTCATAAAGCAGTGGATATATGTCTAACTAACATTACCACCCTCCCCGTGCTGGAAGCCAGTTTATTATGAAAATAGAAGACCTCTGGGCTTTGACTAGCGAACCCCCATACCTCAGTCTCTAGATGCAAAATTACATCAGCAGACAATCACAGCTCTTCTCTCTGGAAAGGTCGTCTCCAAGTGTGTCTAGAGCGGGCGACCGCAGTTATTAAAAGCACACTAATTTCTCCATGGCAGCTGTACATGGTGTTATGTCTAGGTGCGAGGGACGGGCCAAATCAGTAAGAACCAGGGATGTGTTATTCGACCTTGTAACTGTTGTTCAGACTGAGCCCAAAGGGAACAGGAGAAAAGGTGAGAAACAGAAAATGCAGACAGTTGTAAAATAACTTGGCAGTAGCAGAGGGCGACAGAACAACGGCCAAGAGTAACGTGCGCAAAAGTCATCATGGCAGCCAGGCCTGTGCCAACGTATCCAGGCAGGCCAGGAGGCCATGAGCCACAAGACAGGCCCGCCACCGACAGCCGGTCAGTGGTGGGCCCTCCGCCATTGTACAGCGCTTTTCCACCTGCCATATCATGATGGAGGGGAGAAGCGTTGGGGAAGTGTGGCAGTCAGAAAGACCAACAGGCACGGTTCCGACAGGCAGCCCTTTTCTGACCGCCAGAAAACAGCAACAATGCCCAGCCTTGTAGTGGTGCCTTGCAGGCACCGCCATTGTGATCATGATATCCCTTTCCACCACCTGTTCATGGCGGTTAACCCGCAAGGAACAAGTTGGCGGAAAGGGATCTTGGGGGCCCCCATTCAGCCTGGGCACTTTCTCTTGGGGATTGGGGGGAACCAGCACCCCCCTACATTTCCACGCACTATGTGGCAGGCACCACATGCTGCCTGCCACATTGTGCAGGGAAATGTAAACAATACCCTATTTACATTGCGGCAGGTGCTGCAGCCAGCACCCGCCTCAATGTAAATTATGGCCAGTGCGACCGCCGCGGTGGGGGTTGCATCATAATGGGGTAGGTGGGTAGGCCACCTCATAGGCATCCGGTCCCACTACCGCAGCGATGGCAGTCGGACGAAAGTCTGACCGCTATCTTAATGGCCCCCTTTAGAGTTTGTCACCAAAGCTAGCATCCCTAATGCTAAAGCCCTCCATCACAGATGGATACAATGCCTACATCCATAACAGCTGTTGATGCAGACTTTGTCTTTGACCCTTCTTTGCAGACACAAGAATTTCTACAGTATGAGCATGTTTACCCTTTGCCATCTACTGTTCTGCCTTTTGATCAGTATAAATATGTTATTTACACTGACAGTTCAGCTCAACCTGCAATAGGTTCTAAGCAGCAATATTCAGTCACATGTGACATTGTTATAGGTGTTATGTTGGATGGCGTTTTCCAACCTCAAAGTACTTGCACGCACAGGGAACTCTCCAGCTGATGAAGCAACCAAATCTGCTGCTGCCACAGCTACAGTAGCAGCAGTAACACACTCTAAAACTCACATACATAACAATATCTTGGGTGCCATGAATGCACTTAAAAATGGCACCACTTTACCAAAGTTTTGCCTTCAAAATACTCTTATCACTTAAATGACCAGAATGTTCCTTTTGTAACTATTCCTTGGGTTGGCAATCATTTGTTTCCCACCAAGACCACAGAATGCTTTGGTAGTAGCGGCACATGATGGTAATACTTCTGTGCTTGCAGAAGTGGCAGACACTATTTCACTGCTATAGCAACGTTATTGGTGGTTAGGCTTATACCAGCAGGCCAAAAAATATGTCCTATGTTGTGACATTTGTCAACAAATTAAAAGCTCCACCGTGGCTCAACCACCGCAGACACACCTCTTGATTTCCAACAAGCTTTTACGCTGTATTTACCTGGAGCAGTGTGGTCCAATGATTTTAGATACTGAGCTCAAATTTATTGGTTGCAGTTGATTCTTGCTCTAAATTCCTTTGGTTTTGGCCACAGTACTCGGCTGACTCTTAAAATGTTATTAAAGACTTGCAAGTTTTTATCTGTACTTATGAGTGCTGTGCATTCCATTCAGAACATGGAACGGCTTTTGCTTCTAAAGCATACTAAGATTCAGTGACATCCCTAGGGTTACAGGTGCATTATTCTTCTCCATATAGGCCCGAGGGCAATTCTTGTGAAAAGAATGAACCGAGACTTAAGGCAGTCCTTAACGGCTATTTAGTATTAGGTACTGGGAGTGCGTGGTTCAACCACCTCTACGGGGTTTAACAACCTCCCTAAAAGATCTCTGGGTGGGCAAACCCCGTATAACACGCTTTTTGACATCAAGATGTATGTTCCAGATCTTGACCAGCCAAACATTGTGTCGGCCTCCACAACCTTAGACCTAGATAACCATTGTGCTGTTTTACAGGACCTACAAGCATTTTGTAATGCTCAATCAAGCACCCAATTGTGTACATCTCTCTCTCCCACTGCAGACACAAAGCCTGAAGTTTCTAGCTGGATTCCAAAAATTGGAGCTCTTGTTTGAGACAATTAAAAAGGAGTTTGACCCATCTTACCGTCCTCCTGTCTCGGTCCTTAGAATCCAGGGAACGAGAACTGTAATCTTGCCACCGCTTCCCAGTTCTAGAAACAAACTCTTTGTCCCCATCGAACATGTCAAATTATACCATATGGGCGATTCTAATTAGTAAGCCACGGGATGTTTGTGCTCCTCCATGAGACATTCCTGTGCAGCTCGTTAGCACCCCGATGCTGAAACTCCCCGGCTGGATGGGGAGGCTGAGTCCTCAACCAGCAACACAACTGAAATGAAGCATGTTTATTCTACTGTGTCTTCTACAGTGGATGTCATAAATACTGATCTACAGTTGGTAGTTCCACCTTTGTTGGATTTTCAAATCCTACTATTAAACCCGGGCCTCTGATTTTTTAAATAAGTACCTTCGAGTATTACATGGATCAAGATGATTTTTCTTCAGACAATACTTCTGTTTTGCATTTGCCTCCAACACATATTTGTGTTTTTATTTCATGATTGTACACACTTATTTAGTCATGCCATGGATATGGTGCACAGACAGAATATTAAGTTGTGAATATTGAAGTGCCAGAATATCGATTTGTGAATATCGAAGTGGCATAACATCGACTGCAAGAATATTGTGGAGCAAAATATCGACTTGAAGGTAAGAAATATTGTTTTCTGTAATATTAAAGTCAGTAATATCGTTTGTAGAAATATCGTTGTTAATAATATTCGATATTTCTATTAGTGTTCTGTATTTTAGTATGTATGCTAAAATTATGTGATCCAATTTTTTTGTAAAAGTATAGCTGTTTTTTAAAATGTGTGTGTGAAATTTTTAGAAGTGATTAATTTTATGTTAATTACATTTTGCGTATTTTAGTTCTGTAGCGGGTTGTGGGTTTATAGGCGAATAGGTTGGGAAGTAATTTAATTATAATAAAATATTTAATAATTTTTATTTGGTAGTAATTATTGTAAATTTGTTATTAATTAATTATTAATTGGTGATATCTTTTATTAATTAATTAATTGATAATTATGTTAATTGTGTTATTTTTTTAAGGAGCGGGTTGTAGGTTCATAGGGGAATAGGGTGGGAAGTAATTTAATTATAATAAAGTAATTAATAATTTTTATTTATTAGTATTTATAATTAATTTTGTATTAATTAATGTATAATTGGTTATCAAATTGTATTCATTAATTAATTGATAATTATGTTAATAGTGGTATTTTTTTTAGGAGCGGGTTGTGGGTTTATAGGGGAATAGGGTGGGAAGTAATGTAATTATAATAAAGTAATTAATAATTTTTATTTATTAGTATTTATAAATAATTTTTTATAATTGATTATTAATTGGTTATCAAATTGTATTAATTAATTAATTGATAATTATGTTAATTGTGGTATTTTTTTCAGGAGCGGGTTGTGGGTTTATAGGTGAATAGGGTGGGAAGTAATTTAATTATAATAAAGTAATTAATACATTTTATTTATTAGTATTTATAAATATGTTTTTATTAATTAATTATTTGGTGATCAATTTTATTAATTAATTAATTGATAATTATGTTAATTGTGTTATTTTTTTACAAGTGGGCTGTATGTTTAAAGGGGAACAGGGTGGGAAGTAATTAAATTTTTAATAAAGTAATTAATACTTTTTATTTATTAGTATTTATTTTATATTTCGATTTTATAGTGTTGTTTGTGGTAATTCATTTATTATTAATTAATTATTAATTGTTTGTTAATTCTAATTAATTAATTGGTAATTATGTTAGTTGTGTCAGTTATGTAGGAGTTGTTTGTGCATTAATAGGGGAATATGGTGTGAAGTAATTTGTTTAAAAATCATTAATAATTATAAATTCATGCTTGCAGTTAATTTTTAGTGCTTTTTAACATTAAAATGTTTTTCTATCTTTTGTAATATTTTATATTTTTAAATATTTTTTTATTTTTGTGTTATTAACAATTTTTGTATTGTAGTTGGTATTTTGTTTCTTTTTTATTTTTATTTTAATTTGTTGGAAATATTATTTTTAACCCTCTGCTATCCAACACTTTCCCTACTGTTGCACTCTCTGGAGTTGGAATAGTAATTTTTACCATTCGCTATCCAACACTTTCCCTACTGTCGCACTCACTGGAGTGGGAATAGTAATTTTTACCCTTTGCTATCCAACACTTTCCCTACTGTTGACCTCTCTGGAGTGGGAATAGTAATGTGAAGTCCTCCGCTATCCAAGACTTTCTCTACTGTTGCACTCTCTGGAGTGGGAATAGTAATTTTTACCCTTTGCTATCCAACACTTTCCCTACTTTTGCACTCACTGGAGTGGGAATAGTCATTTTTACACCTACGCTATCCAACATTTTCCCTACTGTTGCACTCACTGGAGTGGGAATAGTAATTTTTACCCCTACGCTATCCAACACTTTCCCTACTGTTGCACTCACTGGAGTGGGAATAGTAATTTTTACCCCTGTGCTATCCAACACTTTCCCTACTGTTGCACTCACTGGAGTGGGAATAGTAATTTTTACCCCTACACTATCCCACACTTTCCCTACTGTTGCACTCACTGGAGTGGGAATAGTAATTTTTACCCTTCGCTATCCAACACTTTCCCTACTGTTGCACTCACTGGAGTGGGAATAGTAATTTGTATCCCTACACTATCCAACACTTTCCCTACTGTTGCAGTAATTGCAGTGGGAATAGTACATTTTTACCTCTTTGATGTGAGCAAGACCGAAGGCTTGAGGTCGAAACGCGTCAACTTGACATGCTTCTGAAATAAATATACATCTTTTTGCAAAACTTATGGCGTCTGTGCCTGTTGTTTGACCCGGCGTGGTTTTACTGTGGGATCCTGATACATATATATATATATATATATATATATATATATATATATATATATATATATATATATATATATATATATCCATACAGCAAACTTCCGTTCAAGGAGTCCCCAACCCTTCAGGGCAGCCTCTCAAACAGCGGGCACGGAAAGGCCCACCAAATCACTGCGTTTGAACAAACAACAGAGGCCCATTTCCAGAGTCAGCAGTCCTTTAATCAGGGAAATAACAGCACTCATGCTTCCAATAGCCCCTACATGTTTCGGCGCTTCTGCCTTGGTCACGGGAAGGAAGCAATATGCAAAGTGCGTACGTGCATGTAGTTTTAAAGAAGGTCTTAATCACATGACTGTTCAGCATATATCTCCCACAATGCATCGGAAACATCAGGTAAGTATTAGTATTTTTAGAGAGTTCTCTTGTTTCAAAGCACAAATTACATAAATGCTTGCTTCTCTTTCCGATGCATTTTTATGGTAAAAATATAATAAACAAATTTAATTTAAAAAAATGTAAACGTACATATATAAAATGTAATATATAAACGTATATTTACTTAAAAATAATTAATAAACTAATAACTTTAATTTATTTTAAAATATTATAAATATGCAAAAATTAACTATAATATATATATATATATATATATATATATATATATATATATATATATTCACTGAAAAAAACATAGGTTTCAGGCACGTTATAGTTAGAAATTAGCATTTAAAAAACCTTACAAATTCACTGAAAAAACCATAGGTTTTAGGGACAGTTATAGTTAGTTGGACATTGCACTCGTACAAAACCCGTGAAATTCCCCCGTTATAGTTAGTTCAGGTAACTATAACTCGTGCCCCCGCAATGCACTGCTGATGACGTCACATATTACATCACTCATGACATGGTCAGTGACATCACTGATGACATCACTGATGACATCTCAAATGACTGATGCTGATTTTAGAGGAATATTTGTATGTTTCAAAAATCGACACTTAGAAACTTTTTCAGCAAAAAGCAGGAATGAAATCCTATGGAAGGAAATTCAAGTTACTGGTAAGTACGGTTAAAATTACTTTTTAGGATTAGTACTGGGCTCAAAGATGCAGCACTGTGGTCTCTCCTGATAACAGGTGAGTAAATCGGAATTCGTAGTTCGGTTGATTTTAGAGGAATATTATAAAGTTCCAAAACTCCACAATTAGAAGAATTTTCAAGTGAAACCAGTCAATGTTAGCCTATGGAAGGAAATTCTAATTACTGGTAAGTACGGTTAAAATTACTTTTCAGGATCAGTACTGGGCTCAAAGATGCAGCACTAAGGTCTCTCCTGATAACAGGTGAGTAAATCGGAATTCATAGTTCGGCTGATTTTAGAGGAATATTTGCACAATGGTGAAGGAAGGGGGTGGGGCCTGAGGTGACATGTCTGCAAACACGCCCTGTGGCGCGTTTTAAGTTGGAGAATTAAATCCTCCTCAATCCCGAGAGTTCCTAGGGGCCAACTAGCCCACCAGGAACCTCCAGTATGCGCCAGGGGGCTGCGTTGCAGAGAGGTGTACAGAGGCCACGCCCCTTTTTACAACACTCTGCAACGCAGCTCCGTGGCGCTTACTGGAGGTACCTGGTGGGCTAGTTGGCCCACAGGGACCCTCAGGATTGTAGAGGATTTAATTCCCCATCTTAAAACGCGCCACAGGGCCTGTTTGCACACATGTCACCTGAACCCCCTCCCCCTCCCTTCACCACTGTGCAAACGCGCCCCATCGCGCGTTTTAAGTTGGGGGATTAAGTCCCCTTGAATCCTGAGGGTCCCTGGAGTCCAACTAGCCCACCATGTACCTTCAAAAAGCACCACAGAGCTGCTGCAGAGAGGGGCTGCGTGGCCCTCCTTCCCTTGGCCACTTTTGGCCCCGGGGACCCCATCCCCCGGGGCCTGATGATTTTTTTTTTTTTTTTTAAACAAAACGGGAAGGGGCCCGCGTGGCCCCCTTCCCTGGGCCTCTATTGGCCCCGGGGACCCCATCCCCCGGGGCATGCCCACTGTTTTTTTTATTTATATTTTTGGAGGGGGGCTGCGTGGCCCCCCTCCTCAGGCCATTTAAGGCCCCGGGGACCCCATCCCCCGGGGCCGGCCTTAACGTTTTTTTTTTTTAATTTTCTTTATGGGGAGGGGGGCTGCGTGGCCCCCCTCCCAGTGCACTAATTGCCCCGGGGACCCCATCCCCCGGGGCCTGGCCTCTGGTTGGGGAGTGTGGGGGGGTCCCCAATCCCCCCACAGTCACGCCGGCTCCCCGCGTCCTACGGGAGCCGGCATTGCTTTTCCATAAGGGGAGCTGCTGACATGCAGCTCCCCTTATGGAAAAGCAATTCTGCTTTGCTTCATTGAAGCGAGAGCAGGTTTCCCTGCTCTCGTTTCAATGAAGCAAAGCAGTTTGCAATGACAGGACGGGAGCCGCGAGGATCCCGTCCTGCCATTGCAAACAGCAGTGTCCCGGGGGTGGGCACCCCGGGACACTGCAGGAGCTGGCCCTGGGGGGTGGCGGTCCCCAGGGCCACCACAGGCTCCAGGAGGGGGGCTGCGCGGCCCCCCTCCCATGTCTTTAAAGCCCCAGGGAGGTGGTGGTCCCCGGGGCTTCGGGGGTCCGAAACGGACCCCCACATTTATTTTGTTAGTGCCCCAGGGAGGTGGCGGTCCCCGGGGCGTGTGGGGGGGCTTGAGCCCCCCCCACACAGGTAGTATTAATTTTTAAAAAAGAAGCCCCGGGGGGTGGCGGTCCCCGGGGCTGCGGGAGGGCCGAGAGCCCTACTGCACCATTTATTTTTAAAGCCCCGGGGGGTGGTGGTCCCCAGGGCTTGGGGGGCCTTAGAGGCCCCCCACATATTATAAATAACCCCCCCGCATGACCCCGGGACTTGGCCCACCCGGGGGCCAATTAACAACGAAGCGCGGGAGACCGCGCTTTGTTTTTTTTTTCGGCGGGATTCACGCACCCTAAGCGCATCCTGCCAATTTCTTTTCTTAAAAAATGCTTTTTTCTGCCCAGGGGGTCCTTGTGGGACCCCCTGAGCAGACCTAGGGGGTCAGGGTGTTTCTACCCTGCCCCCTTTGTGCATTTTCTGCACTTGTTTCTTTTTTTTTTCTTGGCGGGATCCGCGTACCCTAAGCGCATCCTGCCGATTTTTAAAAAAGAAAATGCTTTTTTCTGCTCAGGGGGTCCTTGTGGGACCCCCTGAGCAGACCTAGGGGGTCAGGGTGTTTCTACCCTGCCCCCTTTTTGCGCTTTGCGCACTTGTTTCTGTCCCTCGGTTCTACCGAGGGACAAAATGTCTGCCAGCACTTCCTGATTTGGAGTGTTGACAGCCAATTAGCATGCAGCTCGTGATCGGGAGGGTACGCGGACCCTACTCGGCCATAGATATATATGTGACTTTACTTTTGATTTTCTCAGGAACTACTGAACGGATTTACACCATTTAAGCAAAAGGCACGACACTGAACCAAGGGCTTCTTTTCCAAATTTGGTGTAATTACGTTCAGCAGTTCGGGCTGTAGCCACGATGAACGGTTCCTATGGAAAAATGAATGGGGAAAACGCGTTTTGGGACCCCCCTTTTTTCTCGGCCCCCGCTTGACGTATCACCCCGAGACTTTCAGGATAGGAGCGGACCGGAGATCCCCAACAAGTTGGAAGCTTTCGCGAAGATTCGTCAACCGGCGCCAACGTTATTTCAAATAGAATGTTGCGGATTTCCTATGGAAAATAGGTCCTAACTATAACTATCTACTGGCGACCGCCAGTAGTTAATATATATATATATATATATATATATATTATAGTTAATGTTTGCATATTTATAATATTTTAAAATAAATTAAAGTTATTAGTTTATTAATTATTTTTAAGTAAATATACATTTATATATTACATTTTATATATGTACGTTTACATTTTTTTATATTAAATTTATTATATTTTTTTAAATGTATATTATATCTAAGTATTTTTTGTAGTTAATTTTATAATATAATTGTTTTAACAATATTTTTTATATGTAGAAAAAAATGATATTTTGGACATCAATATTTTTTACATCTATATATTTTTCAATATTTTTGTCATTTACATGTTAAAGATAGGATGTCGATATTTTGACTATCGATATTTTTACATCGATATTTGTGTATGTAGATATTTTTGTCTTCGATATTATGTCAGTGATTCCATGGATATATGTCTGGATCATACTTTCCTTGGTTTTCCTGTTCATGTGGATTGGTTTTGTGACAGTGTTTTTCCTGTTAATAAATGGAATGTTCTGCTACAGAACTGGTCTTGGGTGTTGGCCCCTCATTCTTCTTTGCATAAACTGAAAAGAGACTTGTCCCTAGTCAACATTTCAGCCATTCCAGTGACTTATGGGATTGTTTGGGATAAAGTTCCTTTCAATATATTCAGCACCATGGAGATCCTGCAGACACCATATGTGTTTAAAGTTTCAATGGGTGATCTTACAGTACCTGGGTTACATTCAGATGATTGGGATGTTAAAAATATAAAATTCTAGGCTTACAGAATTGGAATATTATACTGTTTTTGAATCAAATGACCTATACCTTAATTCTGCCAACTATGCTGATATGTTCTATTATCACACTTGTGGACATCACTTCCTACACAGAGCACGTTCCACACCATCTGCAGTGAAAGAACATTTTTTGTCAGATTTTCTTTTGGGTCCCAAATCTTCACGCTCTAAAAGATTTATTTATGCTACCTTTAATGAAATGTGGTATTTCTCCCAAATAGAAGCTGACACACGTTTAAGACAAATTAACAAGGATAATTTGGATAAAGTGCTTGCAGTTGTTGATAATAACATCAATATGCTGTTTTATTGTATTTACAAATTAAATAACATTGTGTTGTCTGTAATTTATATTGTACAAAGTGATCTGTCAATATTGTATCTTGGGAAAAGTCAGCTTCGATCTATCATGAAGTTTAGCTGGACACTTCAAACACTTAAGAATGGGTGTGTACCATGGTGCTGAATTCGAGTCGATTTTTGGGGTTTTTAATTTAACATGCAACAACAACTGATGGCAATGAAAGACACAACCTACATAATGTTGCACTTAGAGATGTTAGAGCAACTACCATTCACTAAGGCTGAAACCCCTTCAGTTGTGAGGTTAATACACACTGTTATTTTGATCTATTTCAACATTTCAATTCATGGCTTGCATTAAATATTTTTCTTTTAGTAGATATGAACCCCTTGGAGGCAGTTTCATTCATGAATTATGGTCACTTCCCTTCTCCTATCATTGTGAACGTGCCAATAAGGAAGTTTTCTTTACTGGAGAGTAATGTGTCTTCTGTCTGAAATTCACTCTTTTGAAAACATGTTAAAATCCACTTTGAATGTAATTCTTTGGCACAAAATGTATCCTGTTATTTAAAAGGATACAAGTTCCCACAATTCTTCAACTCATTACTGTCCTTTCAAATGGAAGTTATTTAATTCTTAGTGATCAAGATTGATGCAGTATGAAAGCAGGAGTTCCCTATATTTTGTCAGTTTCCCAGCTCCTTACTTGTTGCAACAATGTCCTATTCCCCCTATGCATGGATTGTAGATAGCTCATTATGGCCTTCCATTCCAACTTTGAAGGCAGATTTTAACAATCTGAACTGACTCAAAGTGCTACTGTTTGAAATGGAGTTAGCTCCCACATCTGCTCACAAAACCTCCAACTTGCAGATGGCTCGAACTAGTGAAATGCAGTCACTGTTAAACACAAATCTTCTCCTGCATTTCGAGGAATTAGTGCATCAAATGTTTAATGCCTCTAACACAGTCGGTCTTACACACTTTTTTAAAGTTGTTGTCTCCGGCCTTGTCAGCTTCATCCAGACTATCTTCGGAGAAATACCTGCTTTTATTCACTCCATTTATTCTGTAGCTGTTATTCCTCATTTGCGGCATTCTCATCCTAATTCTGCTTCTCTGCAATGGATGTTCCTTTTGGCAAGCCCTCTGGAACTTCAACAGCTCCAACACTATCGTGAGAGCATGTCTTCAGATTTTTGTAATGTTTTTACTACAAGAGCTGGATCTTGCTTGGTCCTTATCAATCCATCCTGCCTAATTTACCTGCATACAACCTGTGTTCCACTGCCTCTGATGCCCCTTTGAATAAGTACTGGATATTTTCCTGGTTTTACAGACACCCACTACCATGGGCATTGAGCTGATGATGATTCCCTTAGAGACGCAGTTTCAGGACATTCCACTAAGTTTGTGGCTTCTCCACAATGCAAGGTTTGAACCACTCACCTTTGAGGAAATATGTGCATCGGCACATGGATCATGGAATACAGGCACTACTAAGATAGTGATTACTGATTGATGGTTTATTTTTCGTTGGTGATTTTATATTTAAATCAATAAGAAAAACATGCATCCTATTCCCCTTATTGAATGTTTGTCATTTTGGTGTTAGGTGTAATTTTGCTTATTAAATATTCTTCTGTTTTTATAAATTGGGCTGAGGTTTTTATTGTGTTATGTTTTTGGCTTTTCAATTGTTTTGATACCTCTAAATTCTTTCCATATTTTCACTTAGTTAAGCCTGTCTGCTCTGTGCCATAGCTACCAGTGATTGGGATTGAAACCTTTGACTCAACCTAGCAGGATTGTGGCATTTTTACTTGTGGTGGGCTTGCTTCCACCACAATTAAAAATTCACTTTCTTACGCTCATGTATCCTTTACCTTAATTATTTTTAAAATGAATCTGATTTCCAGTAAGTGCAGTGCTTAGGGAATTAAGGGGCCCATTACGATACCCGGCGTAAATAAATCCGCCAGGCATGGAAGCGGCAAAAATCCGCCCGCACACACCGCCTGAACACCGACCACGCCATTATGAGTACACAAACCGAAAACCGCCATCGGCGGAAAAATCACACAAAATACCGCCCGCCATCGTCCGAGTCGGAGTCAAACCGCCCGCCACGGACGGAAACACGCACGACAACACAAAACCGCCCGCCCACACGGCCGACACACCGCACGTGAAATTACGATCGCACCGCCATGAGCGCGGAAAAACAACAAATATACCGCCCGCCAGCGCAAACAACGCCGATGAGAATCGACACGGCAGAAGCCATGGCGCCCACGTACCTGCACAGAAACCATCCGCACACAAAACCAATAGCACACAACATGGCCAACAAGTCCACACAGCAAGGCACGCACAAATACACAAGCACAGTACATATCCCGAAAACACCCCCCGGACAAACAAAAAATACAAAGGCCAGAACCCCAGACACAACACACCTGAAAACAACAGACCATGAGGACACACCCACATAGGTGAGTACAAAAGCAGCACTCCCACAGACCACAACCCCTTGCTACATTGCAAACCAGAGAGGAGAGGAGAGGACACAGTGACACAGCAAGGACAGCAGCACACCACAGAAACGCACACATCACAACCACCACCACCACCACCAAACACCGGCACCACAAACCCCCTGCACATTACACAACACACACCGCACCAGCACCACAAACACCATGGCACCACAAAGGATGCCCAAGTTCACGCCCATGGAGCTGACGGTCATGGTCGACGAGATCATCAAGGTGTACCCACAAATCTATGGGAACATGGTCCAGCACACACCACTAGCCACCAGAAACAGAATGTGGACCCGGATCGTAGACCAGGTCAATGCAGTCGGGACCCTGCCCAGGAACAGAACCGAGATAAACAAACGTTGGAATGACGTAAAGAGCCTGGTCAAGAAGAAGGAGGGCAAAAACAGAGAGCTGGCTGCCGTCACTGGCGGAGGGAATCCCGCGCTCTTTAAGACCTTCAAAGCGTGGGAGGAGAAGGTGCGAGTCGTAATCCATCCGGAGATCCTCGCCGGATTAGCAGGGGGAGTGGAGGCTGGTAAGTACAAACTAATGTATACCAGCACACCGCTATGTACTCACATGCGCAACTACCATGCCACAGCTCCCAGGGACAAACACCCCCATGTCCAGCACACAATACACAACACATCACACACACATGCAACAGACACTACCACACACAGCCCAAACCGAACAACTGTAAGATGCGTGGGGACATGTGTACACTAAGCCAGCCACGTAACCACCAACAGGTCCCCAAATATGCCAGAAGCGCCACAACGAGCACCCACCACACCCATGTGTCCGCCACAGCTGCACTAACCGACAAGTAACAGGTAAGTGGCAGGAACACAAAGTGCAGTGGGTGGGACGGTGGACAGCCCAAGTACAACACACACCAGGCCCCAGTCCCACAGCACAGCAAGGAGGAGCATCCCCCACACCCCACAGCCACGTGTCAGCCACCGCAGTGCACAACGACAGCCGAAAGGCAGACATCACGGTCCACAGCAATCGGTGTCAGTGGGTGTACAGCCACCCCCACGACCCACTACACCCCCCACCCCCACAGACCTGCAACATGGAGCACCCCCGCTCAGAGCCATGTGGCATCCAGTACAGTGCACGCACGAACAACTTGCAGGTGGGAAACTGGACAGGGCTGGATTACTGGAGGCATGAGGACCATAACACCACCAACACATGGGACATGTCACGTAGCACACGGACACGCAGCACCGCCCACCGTCACGAACAAGTGAACAATGTGCACACGGACATGAACAGCAGACTCACACCCCACATGACCCATCACAGACATAGCAACACCCAAGGAGCCACGTCTGCATGCACAAGCCACACTGAATATAGTCCCACACGGCAGCCACTGTGCAACTCATCACACACAACCGAAACACCATTGAAGTCCTGTCCATGTAGCCCCTACTGCCTGTCAACCCCACACCCCACAACTACGCCTATGTAAGACAAACAACACTAGACGCAACAGAGCGGAACAACAGAAATGCACACGAACACCACTGAACCCATCAAACTCACAGACACACCATGCACATACAACATACCATCCATCCCATCCGTCAGCCCCAGTCTCATGAAAGGCATGTCATCCGCACAGCTGCCACACATACAGCAGTCACGCTAAGACACATGCCCATGACCAACCATGTGCCAGAAGTCAATTAAGCGCACGACACACTGTGAGCAACAACACACAACATGGGCCACACCCCCCCGAGCACTGCAGTGATGCACATGGCACAGGGCAGCACGCACACCAAGGAGATGGGACAACTGCAATACGTTGGCTGGCACACAACTATCACTCACTCATAACGATGCGTCCAATGCCATGTCCAGTAACCACAACAGACAGCAAATATGCAGGGCATGTCAGGCATGCACACACCTCAGACCATGCACTGTCATGCTGCCACAACACATGTCACGTTCGGCACCCATGGCTCACAGCATGTACCCCAAAAGCATATCCCCTCCCAAATGCGAATCTGGGGCATGGCCCCCATGTTGCCATATGCGTTCCTAAGCGTTCCATTTGAACCCCAAAAGCATATCCCCTCCCAAATGCGAATCTGGGGCATGGCCCCCATGTTGCCATATGCGTTCCTAAGCGTTCCATTTGAACCCCAAAAGCATATTCCATCCCAAATGCGAATCAGGGGCATGGCCCCCATGTTGCCATATGCGTTCCTAAGCGTTCCATTTGAACCCCAAAAGCATATTCCATCCCAAATGCGAATCTGGGGCATGGCCCCCATGTTGCCATATGCGTTCCTAAGCGTTCCATTTGAACCCCAAAAGCATATTCCATCCCAAATGCGAATCTGGGGCATGGCCCCCATGTTGCCATATGCGTTCCTAAGCGTTCCATTTGAACCCCAAAAGCAAAGTACAAACCAGACCCAGGATGGGCCAGGAGCCCGCATACACCAGAGTCACAATGAGTAGGGGCAAAGCAACACACCCATCGGCATGGCCAATCCGTCCCATGCCACATGTGCACAGCACACAGTCCCATTGCCTAGCACACACAACTACAGATGCCACAGCCACACACTCGCCTCCGGGAAACCCATGTACGAGATTGCACGAACTGCCAATGTCAGACGACTAATACATACTTCGCCAGGTGCAACACAATAACAAATCTCATTCTCTCCACAGGTGACGAACTGCTGGACGCTGGGGATGGAGACAGCAGCCAGCACAGCCAGCCTACAAGCCCCCAACGAGGACACACGGATCTGGAGGATCTGTCCACCTCTTCGGACACGGACCACCAAGCTGGCCCATCTGGCGTGGCAGGGCCCAGCCGCTCCCCAGGACCCCTCCTACCCACCAACTCATCATCCAGGGATGCTGAACAGTCCCAGTCCCCTGCTGCCACTGTCGTTGCGGCCACACCCACGGTCATTGCGGCCACTACCACTGCCGCAACCGCCACCATCGCCGCACCGACCACCACCGCCTCCACCACCACCACGTCTTCGCTGGCACCAGCCCCAGCGCAGGTGGTGGCCCGGCCGACTGGATCCACCCTGGGAGCCACAGCGAGGACCGTGGTGAGCAATGTGGCTAGTGGGCAGGCCGGTGGCAGCAGGACTGGTAGGAGGAGCAGGGTCAGGGAAACGCCAGCCTCCCCTGGGAGCCATGCCCTGCCTCAAATGGCCAGAGTCCTTGGGGCCTATGAAGAGGCCCAAGGACAATGGGCCAGGTCTGCTACTGACACGCGGGAGGTGCTGGGGGTGCTGAGGTCCATGGACGCCCATATGGGCCAATTCGTGTCCCGTATGGACCAACTCGTGGACCTCATGGGCCAGCTGGTGGTGGCGGTGGGGTCACAGGCAAGGCCAGCAACACCACCTCCGCCACCACCTGCTAGGGCGCAGGGTCGGCCAGCAGTGTCCACTTCCCCTGCGTCCACAGCCAGTGAGCACACCTCACCCACCACCAGCAGGTCGCCACCACACACCCCCCTCCCAAACGTGGAAGGGGCCGTCCGAAGAGGAAACAGATCTCCCGGGAGGACTTCGCACGCTCCAGTCGCAAGTGAGGCAGCCAGCCAGCCTTCCGCCAGCCTTCCTTGACCAGCCACTGCATTGACTTGCTCTACGATCCCACTCCACACAGCCATCTGGATGGCATGTGTGTGTTGGACTATGGACATAGAACCAGTGGGTACACCCTGATCATCACGCAGCCATGACCGACAGCTCATTGTCACTGCACGCACCACTTTTGTCATCACCTTACACACAATCACATGTCACAGTTTGTAATAAATGCACCTTTTTCACTAACTGCTGTTTGTGCCCTGTGTTTTATTTGTACGGAATACATCGGCCACCTTGGGCGGAAGGGCACCTGATGCGTGGCATGGCAATGGAATCCGGAGGGCCTGTAGGGACCTAGGGGTGGGAGACAGAACAGGAGCACATTCAATGAGTGTGTCACACACCCATCACACAGTACATGTCAACAACTACAAGCAATGTACACACATCGCACAGAGCAATAGGGCACAATGCCACAGTCACCAACAGTGGCATACTACCCTGGCCATGGAGCGTTGACACACTGCACGCAGTGAACATACGGCCACCCTGACACAGCACACACACACCTGCATAGATACAGACACATCATCCGTCGTACATGGACACTCACCGTCAAGTGAAGTAGCGGGCGATGAGCTGCTGGCGCACATTCCCAGCTTCCTCCTCTCCGCTGTCCACCTCACTCGAGCTGTCCTGGTCTGCGGGCTGGGGCCCTGGTTGATCTCCGTCATCCACAATGAGGGGGATCTGCTTCCGAATGGCCAGATTGTGCAGCATGCAGCACGCCACCACTATCTGGCACACCTTCTGTGGGGAGTACGCCAGTGCACCCCCGGTGCGGTCCAGGCACCTGAACCTGGACTTGAGGAGGCCAAAGGTACGCTCGACCACACGTCTGGTCCTCCCATGTGCCTCATTGTATCGATCGTCTGCTGGGGTGCGAGGATTCCTCAATGGACTGAGCAGCCATGCCCCATTCGGATACGCAGAGTCACCTGGGTGTGAGGGACACAGAGAACCGTTGCTATTCCAACTGGACAGGGGACAGCATCGCACAACCAGCACGCTACACCACTCCACATACTCACCGACAATACAGCCACGATCCTGTTGCAGATTGGCCATCAGTCGTGGCAAGATGCTGTTGCGCATTATGTGTGCGTCATGTGCCGAGCCTGGAAACTTGGCACACACGTGGGTGATCACCATGTCCGCAAGGCACACCACTTGCACATTCAGGGAGTGCGTGTGCTTCCTGTTGCGGTACAGGTGCTCAGTGGCCTGTGGTGGAACAAGGCCAACATGTGTGCAGTCAATGGCTCCCACGACGTGTGGGATTCTGCCAAGGGCATAGAATGCACCCTTCACTGCCGCCAATTCACGAGCCCTGGGGAATCTGATGTACCTGTTTCGGTACAGCATCATGGCTGCCAGTACATCCCTCAGCACCTTGCTGAACATGGGCTGGGACATCCCTCCTCCACTGCCCACTGTGTGCTGGAATGACCCAGTGGCGAAGAAATGCATGGCGGCCATCACCTTAGCCGTGGGGGTGACAGCAGTCGGATACACCCTGCGGGGACGGAGATGGGGCTCTAACATGGCACACAGTCGATGCAGGGTTGGCCTGTCCAGCCGAAACTTCCTGATAACCTCTGTATCGTCCATGTCCGCCAGCAATTGGTATGGGCGGTCAATGTTCGGTCTCCGCCTGGGGTAAATGGCAGAGGACACATGTCAAAGCAACACGGCACATAGCAATTTCGCATACACATCACTGACATGACTGAGCAAGCACATGAGCCACAGCCCAGCTGTCAAGCTGGGACGGCACGGCCACAATACACTTACACAGGTCTCCCAACAATGGCAATGGCAAGTGAGACATACCACTGCCATGTGCATGCACATGGGGATCTAGGCCCCAATGACTTGCGGGGCGTGCTGATGGGGACTGACTGCATATTCGTCAAGCGGCAACGCCACGGCAACATGAGTGTCTGCTGAGCATGGAACTGCTTCCGAGGCTGGATGAGTATGGCACACGACGACGACGATGTGGGCACAGGCTGAGCGGCCAAAACAAGTGGGACCTGTGGCACGAGGGGATATGAGACAGTAGTAGGTGTCAGCACTGCACCCTATGTACAGCACTGTACGGATCACACCTCCCGAAACATTGACAGGTGTCCACATTGACAGCCCCATGCCAAGACGGCTGTGTGCTTGCAGTCACACGTCACAGGTGAGTGGTTACATTGCACGTGCCAGGTGGCAGACGTACATAGTGGGAGCTGGCATGTGTGTGCATGTGTCTCCTGTTCAGGATCCACCAGATGGGCGCTGACTCTGTACTGACCATTGGACACAGCATGTTCCGTGGAAGGCTTGTGTGTGTGGGATGGTGGCACTGGATGTGCCTCCGTTGGGTGGGGGGCCATGCACAGGGCGGGTACGTCGATGATTGCGCATTGTTGGTCACGGTGGGTGCACCAACTAAGATGTGTTGCCCTGTGTTCAATTCCTATGTCCGCATGATGATGGACTGTGGATGTGGGCAGACTACACATTGGTCGATGTGCTGTCTATATGCATGTGCCTTCACACCAGGCACAGCTGCCCCTGCACATGTGACCCCTGCTGGACTCGCTGCTGGGTCTGTGGAGCTGATGCACCTTCTGCGCGTGGGGCGGGCAGCTCTCCTCACTTCCCTCATTGCGCATGTCATGTCTTTGCCGCAGGTGACATGGATCATGGAGGGCCCACATGTACGCGTGGGTAGGCTACACATGATTGTTCACTGGTCGCCACCCCCAGTCAGTGTTTCGAATGGGAAGGTTGTCGTGCTGGTGGTATGTTCGATGTGGCGGATGGGCGGGCCTAGGTGCGGGCTTACATTCCGGACATGGGGGGTAGTTGGATTGGCGACTAGTTGCAGTACACACGGGACACGTCTCTTCCTTTCCACATCTGGGTCATCCCTTGTACTAACTGACAGTGATACAGTCATCTTCGCCCCAGCCCTCATGTCCTCCCCTCGCCCCCCAATATGCATGCTCACCTGCGAGGCTAGCGCTTGCACAGGCAGCCCCAAGCTCGCACCAGAGAGGGCAAGGAGTGTATGTGTGGGTCCAGTTGCACGAGTGGGCTGTCTCAGGGTATGATGTGTGGCGGGACGCCGTCCACCTGCGTGGTGCCCCAAATGGAGACCCGGCCTGCATGGACTATGCATCACAGTCTTCGCCTTCCGGATCCGCCACCTGCGACACCCAGTGGCTGTGGCTGCCCTTGCGGCCAGGCCGCGTCCGTCTGTGGCTGATGGCCCACACATTCACTCTTTGGCCTCTCTGGGGAGGGCTCGGGGGTGGTGGCGCACGCGCTTGCACTTAGTCGCAATGGCATGTGGCGTGGTTGGTATGATGGGCAATGGATGGGATGGTGCGAGCCACCTCCCGTGACGTCAGTGCTGCTCGTGCTGTGGTGCGTCCCCCCTACACTTCCATTTGACTTGTGCCATGCTAGACGTTGAGGTTCTATTGCCTGCGTGATATGACCAGGAGGAGCGCGAGGAGACCTGTCACACACCATGCTCCACTGCCATCCCGTGCCCTGTATCGCCTGTGCGGATTGACTATGTTGGGGTTACACCTGGTCGACTGGGGCTGTGTGTGCCTTGTCAAGGGGCATGGCGGGCGCACAACAGGATCCAGCTTGTCCACAGAGGGTGGGCTGAGGTGCGCCTGGTACCGCCTTGTACGTGTGCCCGGCTGCTGTGCACACACGTGTTCACTCCCCCCGACAGGTGTCCTCTCACAATGCCCAGGGAAGCGGTGGTGTACTGTTCATGACCCCTCCCAACACGGCGTGCTCCAACTTGGCATGTGCGCATCTACCCGTCGCACCCACCCACCTGAGCACTGCGTCCATACGACTTCACACGACACATGTGTGTCTTCCACAGTAGTGCTACTCATTTGCGTTGACATCCAATACCAGTGGACTACATGGTCATGTCACGACTGCCGTGTACTTCACATACTCTCATCCTCTCTCATTCGTACTTGTGAAATGAGTCAGCGGAGACAGTTTTGGTTTCAGACATTATATTGAGTCTTCTGTCCTCTGTGATGCAGTATAGTGGACACTACTGGCAGCGGAATACATGTTGAGGATATACTGAGCATGATTACAAATGGGATAGGGTGTGGGGTTACATCTGCTTGGCCAAGGCTGTGCTAATGTACATTTACGTATAGCTGCGGAGCTGCGGACTTTGACACAGACGGTATACATGTAGCCTACCAGACCGCTCGGCATCATGGGCACAGTCCATCTCAGTTCCATGTGACAGGTTTGCTGCGGTTGTTCCTCATGCACGCGTGCATGTGAGATGACATCAGGGCATGTGCTTGCGTGCATGCAGCGGCGTGCCACTTGTTGTTGCACTGTGGTGGTTACTGGACATGTCACAGTCACTGGGGTCGTGTTGTTGTTGTATGCACTTGTCGTCCATGCAAAGGTCCTGGTATGGGATTCCCGGGGCGGGGGTGGGAGGGGTGCAGCACCCACAGACTCCAGGCGACCTATTCATGTCCACTGGGCGGTGTGTGTGTCCATGTGCGCTGGATCCATGTCGTGTCCTGGTTGTTCGTGCAGTTCCGTCCATGTGGGTGCGATGCACAGAGCCCATGCCACTGCCTCCCACGATGCATGCGGTGTTCCTGGATGTGATGGGGAACAGTGTGCATGTCCCGGTCATATCCGATGTCATGGCGATGTCGTTGATGGTGTGGTTACAGTTGCCGGTCGTTTGGTATGGCTGTTGTGGTGGTGACTGGCCAGTCCGTGCGGAAGCTGAGCATGGGTGCGGGGTTGGACTTCATAGGTCACTCGGGGAACCTGCGTTGTGGTCCGACGTATTTACAGGTTGTCAGGTATGCGATGCCGTCCAGCAGGGCTTCCATGTCATTGGTGGTGTACATGTTTGTCAGCCAATGAAGCGGATGGTGGCTGTCAAGGTGTTGTTCGTAGGTTGTCCCTTGGAGGACCATGATGGGGCATGCTGGGTGACATTCGATGTAGCTGTTCTCGATGATCCGTCGTGTGGAGGCACAGTGGTTCCATTTCAGTGCGCGTGCGATGTTGGCCACATACGCCATGCCCCCATAGGCAGAGCAGGCCCTGTCGTGTGCGTCCAGAGGGAGGAGTAGTGGTAGCAGGTCCGCCTTCAGACATGCCGGGTTGGAGAGGCATATCTCGACGGGATGCTGGTAGGGACACCTCCGACAGTAGAAGACGGGCATGACGCAGCTGAACAATGTGATGCGGTAAGTCAGTCGGTAACTTACGTTCAGCAGGGACAGGAGATCGCATCCCAATGTATGTATCGTGTTGGTTTGGTACAGCTTGAGCTCTTCGGCGTAGTTGGGTAGGTGTGTTGCGGTTGCCATTTCGCAGCGGTTCGTAGAGGTGGCGTGCTCCGGCTGTGTGTGCAGTCTGCAATGTGCACGCTCCGGGGTTGCTGTGAGCTCTGTGTAGTCGTGGGGAGACAGGACTTGTGTTCTGTTGGCTTGTTTGGAGGACACGGGCCCTCTTCCCACATGCTTCTCAGACAGTTCAAGGTCGGTGCTGTGTGACTCCTTCCAATTAACTTGCATGTGGCCGACATGGGGGAGTGTTTTCTTCTTTCTTCCCCGTCCGTTGTGTGCTTCTGTGATATGCGCTATCTGCCCTGTGGTCGGTCTCCTCGGCATGCCTGTGTTGGTCTATTCTTGGACAATGGCTGTATTCACCGGCTTCTGTCGTAGGGCTGTGGTTTCGGTGTTGGAATGGAAGGTCATTCAGTGCTGTCTGCTCTCCCTTGTGTGGGCGGCAGGCTGCCTTTCCGCTCTGCGTTGGGCCTTGTGTGTGGATGTAATTCTTGGGCCACCTGTTGTCGGTCCCCGGGCTCTTTGGTGTTCCGTTTCATGTGTCTTGTTCATATGTGCAGGGTGGTATGGGTTTTTCAGTGTGGTACTGGCGTTCCTCTTCCCGAAGGGGCCCTGCTTCTCCTAGTTGGTGTTGCTGCCGCTGTGTGCTTCGCCATGTTTGTTACACTGGGGTGTGTCCTGCTGTTGCGTGACTTCACTGACATGTGTGCGTCGGTTGTGTGGCGTTGGGTGTTGTCCGTGACTTGGGCGTTGGGGACATGTCTGTGGCCGGCCTGTCACGTGTCATGTGCGTTCGGGGTGGGGCTGGTGTGTGTGCTGCTTGGTTGTGTCCCTGTGTCTGTGTGCGACGCATGCATGGCGCTGCGGTTGGCCTCTGCGTTGTGCGCATGTGTGGCGGCGTCATCGGCGCTTTGGGGCCGTGACGGGGTGGTTGGTTCCTAGTCCCAGGTGGTGTGTACACATGTGTTCTGCGATGTTAGGATTTGGCCTGTGTGTCATATGTGGATGCAATGGTGGATGTGTAGTGTGCACGCGCTGGTGGGGGTTGTCCGCTTTTCCGCCCTTGCACTGTGTGCGCTGTTTGCGTGCACTTGTTGTGTGTGTGCCTACCTGCGTCTCCGCGGTACGTTGCGTCCTTGGTGGTGCATCAGCAGAAGCATGGGAAGGGCCTGCAGTGCTGGATTCATGCCCGGGGTGCCGCTTCTTCGTTGTCCGTGCTCTGCGTCCGTGTTTCCGCCTCTCTTTCACGTGCAGTGTCTCTTTGCCGTGGGAGCCGTTTGTTTGCGGCATCGTAATTTATGCGCCGGGCGGGACGTGTTTCGTCGGACGGTGTGTGTCAGTTGTGCTGCGCCGCTACGTGTGCGGGCGCACTTTGATGGCGGACGGTGTTGCTGGCTTGCCGGCGGTGTTTGGCCTGCTTTTCGCATCGTAATTGGGCGGGCGTGTGGCCTGCTGCGTGCCGGCGGTAACTGGTGGTTTTTGCATCCGCCAGCACGGCGGTTGTGCTTCCGCCCGCCATCGTAATGGGCCCCTAAGTTGTTATCTGGACCTGGTCACACCCCTATCATGACTGCTGCCAGCCCTTGGCATCTTTTACACCTCACTCTAACTCTACATCAGCAAGTAATAACTTCATTAAATATTCCAGGAACCACTAATGGCACTCAGTAAGTTTTAAAAAGATCTTCAGATGAGCTGGAGACCAATCCTGTAAAAGTGCTAAAGTGCATTGTGAGACCTCAAGTGCTTTTAGAAGGTTCCTATTGAAAGTGTACCGGGAAGCCCCCTCTCTAAAAGTCTCCAGTTTTATCAAATATCTCAATGTGTCTGGCACTGCATGCAAGAGATTATATGCCCACCTTATGATGTTAGAAATTACTCGGAAGAATATTCCCGTTATAGAGAGCTCAAGGCGAAGAGCTTGAACTGGGACAGATTGGGGAACTTTTACCAGTTTTCGTAGTATACTACCTTCCTTTATTTTTATCTGCTGCCATGTTTTTATTTGTGTATATTCCATGGCATAGGATAATATCGGGGGATTTTCATGCCATAGACCTCCAACAATGATTTGAAGTGTCTGTTTCCCGTAGAACAATACAATCTCAGTAATGCCTCAACATGTGATTCTGCCTACCGCCCTAGATGTTCAAGGTGTGCTGTATCTTGTAGATTATGCTTAAAAATACGGCCCAAATATACATATTCTTTTACTGTCTCAATTTGATCACCTCCCAGTGACCAAGTGAAAGATAAAGCTTTCCTTCTGCCATTGAAAGGGAGAGCTTTAGTTTTAGATATATTTGGGACCAGAACATTTTCAGTCGCATATTGACTCAATTCATTCAGATTTCTTTGCAGGCCAATTGGAGAACGATCGAGTATGATGATGTCATCTGCATACACTAAGCAGTGTATATCAACATGTGCTAACTTTGGAGGGAAATTATTAATTTGAGAAAAGCGCCCAGGAAGGTCACTGATGTAAATAGAGAATAGTAAGGGGGCTAATAAGCAGCCCTGCTTCAACCCATTCTTCGTAGGAAATGGAATAGTTAGACCTTTTTCTCCCCCCATCTGGACTCTGCACCAAGTAGCTCTATGGAGGGAGATTATTATTGTGAGAAGATCAGAAGGGATTCCCAGATTCTCCATTTTTCTCTACAATGTCGGTCTATCTATACTATGAAACGCGGTCAAAAAATCGATAAAAGCACAATATAAAATTTGAGCATTTAACGTTACATATTTGTCGAGAACTGTCTGAAGTACAGCTATGTTATCCAGTGTTGAGTGCTTAGCGCGAAATCCGGCCTGTGTCTCGGGGATCACTTTATTTGCAAAGGCCCAGTCTTTTATGTGATCCAGGACACAAGCTGCAAAGATTTTACCCGTAGCGTCGAGTAGAGCTATTTGTCTGTAAATAGCTGGATTCATTCTTTGGCATTTTTTAAAGAGAGGGACCACTATGCTCCCCGCAAAGAATCTGGTATTTCTCCACTCATCAAACAGTATTGGAAGAGTGGTACTGAGAATTTGCTCCAGTCATCTGCGTTTTTTTGTAGAACTTTAATTGGGATTTTGTCCGGACCCAACGCTGTTGATGGCCTTGCAGAGGTTATAATAACTGAGATTTGTGAAGCTGAAGTTTTCATCGGTTCCTGCCCACGTTGGCGCTTCTGCGCAGGACACTGGTTAGGAATAATCTGATTTTGAGGATTATATTTATAAAGCTTATAAATATACTTTTCCCAGTCTGATGAAGATACTGGAGTAGCTTGAGTTGATTTTTCTATCCCCATTTGTTCCGATATGATCTTCCAGAAAGTTTGATTGTTTCTACATTTTACTGCAATTTGTATATCAGTCCAGACTCTATCTCTTTGGGCTTGCTTATCTCTCTTTTTCTTCCGTTGATGGGGTATTTTCAGTTTCCTTATTTCACCTTGTCTTACGACACAAAACTCTCGAAATTGGCATCTGATCAATTTATTTAATTGGCGAGAGTTATTATCATCTTGGGATCCTTTCTTGGAAATTTTAACAATTTCTTGTCTTTTGAAATTTACCTGTAAAGAGGCAACTACTGACTGTATAGTTTCTTCGAATCTAATAATAGGATTGTCTCTTCTATTTAGAGACACTAGCACGAGCTGGGAGATTGTATAATTTAATTTACTGATTGCATTAGAGTTCCAGTGAATCCTTCCTGTTTTTTGATTTATGCCCGTCCTTCATAGGTGCATAAAGACCACGAGGAAGTAGGCTGAGTAAACACCTCAATTACAGTAGAGAGCAAAGCATGGTCACTTTCATGTGTATACTAAATGGATAATGATTGTACCTTCGAGAACAGGTCTAGACTACTGATGAAATAATCTATGATTGAAGACCTCGGAGAGCCCAACCTGGTATATGCCGCCGGAATGCCTCCCGTTTAAGATAACACCATTTAATGTTTCAGAGAATGACAGGAGCATTTCCCCCCTTTTATCTGCTTTTATCTTATCGGGGAAAACTGGAGATGGAATTAGGCATGCTATTTCTTGAGGAGATTTCCCCTTCTTGTTGAGTAGGGCATTAGAAATGTTGCCATTAAAGTCCCCAGCTATTACCATCGTTGGATACTCCCTTTCTTCCAAGATTAATTCAATTTTCTTGAATGCATTTGTCACTAAGTGATCCTTTGAGGTGCCAGGCGGGAAATAAATATAAAAAAGTCGAAAACTTGAAAAATGGACCATTCTTTCTTTCCGATACTTGATGCTGATGCATAGCAGATTTGGAAGAGCAAAGCTCAATTTCTTCCGGGTCCCAGTCAGTATCCTCTCTTAATAGGGTTGCTAGGCCTCCTTTTGAATGGCCTCTTCTAGAGGCTTCTGCTGCTTTGACAAACATGAAGTAACCCTTCTGAGCAAAAGACGCTAAGGAGCACGTTTCTTGCTATAGTACACTAGACGGAGAATTTCCCTGCACAAATGCCATCTTTTCAGTAGTCATTCCTGCTATATTCCATGACACTATTATTTGCTTCTCGCTAAAAAGGCAATTCCAATCCTTTCCCGGCCTATTCCTATTTATTGCTCCCGCAACCCAAGCCCAAGAATTTTCATCCAGTTGTGACACTTGTCTTGAATCAGAGCCATTCCAGATTCTACGCACTCCATCTCTGACGGAGATCGACAGAGAGCTATCTTGCCCGTACTTCCTTATTTTGTAGTCCCCAAGCTGCTGGTTGTTATTATTAATGGAGGCCAGCTTTCCTTCATCATCTTTTATTTGATGAAGGCAGGACTAGTTTGATTGACAGTAATGATGTTGTATCCGTTTTTATGGAGAATGTCTCGCTCCTTCATTATAATGACAGTAACTACAGTTGACCAAAATTCGACGCGAACCACTGAACAATGCAATGTTTTTGGAAAAGAAACCAGTTTTATTTCTTCAGAAGTTAGAGATTGTAGTTGTCATATTTTACGGAGTAGTTCAACTACTTTTCCACAGTTTAGTGGATTGTTGCCGCTAGGAAATAAATCGGTCAATTCTAGAGTGCTGGAGACTGAGCATTCATCCCGGCCATACAAGTCCTGACTATCAAGTAGATCTTCTAAATTATTTTCGTTAACTTTTATAAGTTTTGTCGAAAAGTTTTGTGCAAGAGGATTTAAACCTTTCAAATCTTTTGTGTCTGCTTGGGGAGCTATCAGGGCCGACTTCTGGTGAATGCTTATGGACTCATTCCTACTTTCATTAACATGGTTGATTTCTTCCACTGCTTGCTCTGCAAAGCTTGTTTGAAGAAACTTTACTTTTCGAGAAGATCTTTTCGTCATTCTTCTTTTAGATCTTTTCTTCATCATTTTCTTTTTACAGATTTGCATATTCTTCAATTTCCCCTTTTTTGGTGACTAAGGGGCCGATTCCGATTCAGGCCGGAAATCTCCCCGACCGAGCCGGACCCGGAGAGATTTCCGACCGATTCGGACTCTAGCAGTCCGACCGAACGAGTACGATGCGCACGCATGCTATCGGACTCGATTCGGTCGGACTCCCATTGAAGTCAATGGGAGCCGGTCGTACAACGCGTACGCAGGCTCCCATTGACTCAATGGGTGCGAGGTAAACGAGGGCGCCCCCTACAGCGGGTTCGCATCGATGCGGTTCGCGCCGCACATGCACAGGTAGGGGGGACCCATGGGTCCCCCCTGTGTGCGACTCGCATGGCTACGCGTACAGGGGGGTCTGACACGGACCCCCAAAGTCCGGCTCCGACAGCTGTTTCGAGCCGGACGGTGCGGGTCGGTCCGACTGCTCAAGGCGCGCATCGTACTTGCCCGGCCGGGGAACGTCTCCATCGCGCGGTGCGAGTCAAGTCCGCGAGCGAGTCGGTCGGTGCGGTTCGGACCCGTGAACAGAGTCGGTCGGCGATTTCGCGTGCGCTCGCATCGTACTCGCTCGGCCGGACGCGGGTTCGAATCGGTCAGAAAAGAGGGCTCCGAATCGGATCCGGTTAAGCCGAATCCGATTCGGTGCGCTACCGGCCGAGATCGGAATCGGCCCCTTAATTGTGGGATCTGATTGAATTTTTCTGATTCAAGATAAGATCATCCCCACTTGTTTGCCCGCAGTTTACTAGAGGAGAAGGAGGGCTTTATTGTCGATCTTTTATTTGAAAAATTGGAAATAAGGGAATGGGATTTTGAGAGGCATTCTATTTTCTGGGTACACTCGACTATATTCTTCAGAGCCTGTAGCAGCTACAGAACACAGCTGCACAATTTACCTTAGTTCTTTCCACTCTCTTCAGTCACTAATACCTTGGACACCCTTCATTGGCTCACTGTAGCCAAAGGAAATGTGTTAAAATCTCTTTGCATTGTGTTCAAAGCATCCAACTTTGAAATATTAGTTACCTTTGAAGTAAGTTCCAACTTTGAATCCCAACCTGGACATTGAGATCTACCACTGCCAGACTCTTGACCATTCCAGACTTACATTGTTTTATATTAGGAGATTTGACACTTTCAGCTTCTGCAGCTGAACTTTGAAACACTCTTCTTTTTAATTTTGGAACACCTTATCAAATTTTCGCATTCAGTAGAAAATTAAAAACATGGTTATTTTTATTTTGCACAATGTAAAACCCACAATGACTTATCAGCTTCTTCTCTAATTCAGTTCCAGTGCCAATAAATGGTTTGATAAGTAAGGACCTGATATACTAACAACAAGTTGCGAAACATTGGTGCAATTTGGGAATCAGACATTTGTGACAACAACATCATTTTGCTGCGTTTTTGGAAGAGGTTGCAAAAACCCAGTCCCCTTTGAATTCCCCTGGGTCACTGACAATGAACTTTTGAAATTATCTCAGGGAGTGCAATTTTGCTGTGTTGCAATCAGGTGTTCCAAGATCCAGGAAAACTGAGTTTGAGAACACTGGCCCACTCACAATCATATGAATCAGAACTCCTTATGGTAATTCTGCTCCACCTTTCTCTTAGTCAGGGCCAAAGTGCTTAGAAAATAAACAAATGTAGGAGTACGTACAGCGACAGATGACCAGCACATTGGATCAGTACTATGCATGACAAGTCAAGTCAAGGAAAGCTTTATTCGATTGTTAATATACCAATCATAAAAGCACATACAATAAAAACAAATAAAAATGTCATTATAAACTTAACAGATTTTGATATAATGACACATTAAAAATTGATCCAGCACCATCAGGGGAGGTAGTGCCCACAATTTACACCTCAAATACCATACTTTTCCTCAGCATGACATCCCCAAGACAGACAAATGTCTTCTGGACTCTCATGGGCTTATTTATGAGAGCCCTGCATCACTTTTGCACCACGTAAATATTAAGGAAGCCAAGCAAAGCCACGCTGCATGGCTTTGAGTGGCCTCATAAATCATGAGTAAGGCAACGCAGTGCAAATTACTCCATCACCTTACTCTATGCCCAGGAGGTGTTCTATCAGCATTGCGGTGGGGTTTCCCATGCACAACCCACAGAATTTGGCACTGCCCCAGATTTACAAAGTGATTTAAACCTGGGGAAGTGTAAAATCCATACACATCCCGAGGTGAAGTGTAACAAGGAGAAACATGTTACTTTTATTGCAGTTAGTCGCACAAGTAGACAGAGGAAAATGCCTACGTTGGCGCTAGGCTGCCAAAACAGCACCAGCACAGGCAGAAAGGACAGGAATGCACCATATTGCTTAAATACAGTGCATTCCTGCTGCTTCACTTTGGCATATGGCAGTGTAGTAATGAACCTTGCTGCTCTGCCCTAGGTTGAAATGTCATAAGTGAGGACCTCACAGTTCACAGACAATATGAGTCATCACTCTGTGACTTATCGGGCAGACAAGCAGTTTTATTGAAACAGTCAGAAGTCAATGCTGTAGTGTATTTACAATCTTTAGGCTTTTTGAAAGCAGGTGGTGGAGTTACATGTCCTGGGCATGGTACCTGAGAAAGCTTCTTAATTGTTCTTCTTTTCTTGAAAGTAGGAGTTTCCAATGAAAGGTGTCAGTGCTTCGAAGTGAGGAGATTCTCCATATATGGCCACTTTCTGAGTCACGTATTAGGATATTGGGCTTTATGCATTATGCACACCAACTAAATCCATAAAGGAGAGGTGAAGATAAGATTATGTCTTGGGGAACATCCCCCACACACGGGAGGGAGGAAGCATGGGAGAGAGAATCATATATTTTTACATGTTGTGAGGGGTTTTTAGGTGGGAGATGGATCATTGTAGGACTATCCCTTTCATTTCCCTTACATTCTTCCATTGTTTTCAAGAAAGAGTGGTGAGTGGCCTTGTTAAATGCTGATGATAAGTCAAGAAGAATTATTTGAAGGACTGCAGTCTCTATTGCTGTGGTTCCTTTGTAAAAATTATTCTAATAATACTGGCTCGTATTGGCTCACAAGGGACTGCTTTATTGGTTTGCTTTTTCCCAGAACACGGATTCCCACAGTGATCTCCATTTTAAATCCCCACTTTTTCCCTTCACCATACCACGCATAGATTTGCTTCTTCAAACCTCACATGGATCAGAACAAGAAGTGTCTTCATTCTTCCCAAGTAAGCTCAAACTATTGGTCCTCTATTGTTGTTTTTATATGTATAGCATTCATTCCTTTCTAGTTAATAAATGTTTTACAGATGAACCTCCCATCATCCTCTGACGTTCTAATTTTTGGTAAGTTGCATGGGAGTATTCACTACATGCACATTGGCATGTTTTTCCTACTCCCACCATTTCCCTAACCTTTCTGTACAATAATTATTTTTTCAGGTAGCGTCTATGCTGGAAGTTTGCATAATATCATTTTTTCAATAACAGAGACAATTCTAAATTATTCTATGCCATGGTTACTATACGTACATGTTTTTTAAATTCTTTAAAAAAACAAAAACATTATTTATTATTTGCAAAAAGACTCAAAGAGAAAAAAGGAGGCCAGTTGTGACATATGTCTATACATCAGTATCTGGACATTTTTCAGGGCTCAGAATTTCCCCAATTACAGTAAGTGCCTTTTAAAAGAGAAAGAAAAAAACAGAAAAAAACAACGTGGAGGATATCACACTCAATACAGCAAGCACAGCATGACTTTCATTGATAAACAGTAGCAATTGGAGTGGTATAATAGAGGAAGGAAAAAGAAAAAGTGGGGTTAGAACTTAGTCGACGGTGTCTTGACTGGTAGTGCAGAGGTAAGTGGTGTCAGCAGATGCATTTGGAGAGTCCAAAACAAGAGTCAGTAAATAAGCACGGAGTGGTGGCTAAACGTCCTTGGGTCTGGAGGAGGGGAATTGCAATGTGGTGTAGACTTCGCTGGTCAAATCACAATATGTCATACTCTTGAGCCATGACGCCGTAGTGGGGTGAAGTACATTGCCCCAGTGGAGGACAATCTCTCTTTTAGCAAATAGTAAAGCAATGGCAGAGAAACAGCAACGTTTTTTGGGAATAGAGGAGACATTGCCAAGAAAAGCCATAAAGGGAGAAGGATTGAGTATCAGTGAAGTCATATGCAATAGGATCTCGAAGACCGCCGTTCAGTATGTGGCAATAACGGGGCAGGTCCCTGTCATATGTGCAAAGTCAGCATTTGGTGCTTTTCATTTGGGGCAGATAGAGGATCTGGATGGGTCTATTTTGGCCAGACCAGCCGATGTAGTGCATGTTCTGTGGAGGAATCGGAAATGGAGTAGTTTATGACTATGGTTGGGAGATATCAGTTTGGTTTGCGTGCAGCAGTATGCCCAGTCTCTGTCGGTGAGCGGTGGCCGAGGTCTTGCTCCTAGAGTTGTCTGACTGCGGTGGCGGTCCTTCCGCCATCAAACGGAATTTTCCCACCACCAGATTATGATGGCGGTGGGAACATGACTGCGTCCGCAAAGACCGTCCGCCGCCAGCAATCATACAGATTGCCTGGCGGATGGTGCAGGGGGCCCAAAATGGCGGCAGTGCCTAGCAGGCACCGTCCACCAGATTAGGATGCATGCCAAAACCTGCCTTTCCATGGCGGCGATGCCGCCATGGAAAGGCATACATAGTTTTGCATCGGGGCCCGTTGCGGGCCCCCGGGGGGGTGGGGGAGTGGGGGGCTGCACTTGGGGGGTACCTATGGTACCCCCCTACATTGCCATGCCCAAGGTGGCAGGCACCGCGCGGTGCCTGCCACGTTGTGCACGACGTGCACAACGTGCCTCTTTGGCATTGATTCGGGTGCTGCTGCCACAATGTCGAAGATACGGACTGCGACTGCCACGGTGGCGGTTGCATCCTAATTTGCAGGGCGGGACTGCCGCACCGCTGGCAGACGGTCCCAACACCGCTAGGGTGGCGGGCAGACTAAAGTCCACCTGCCATCCTAATAGGGCCCTAAGTGTTTATCATCGGGATCTGTGATTAGTAGTGTAAGAGGTGCACAGTCCTCAGGTGCCAGTGAATAAGAGGCGAAGCGTGAGCAGATTGTGCGAGTAGTCTACAAAAAACTGGAATGATCCATGTGTGTTGTGCAGGAAATGTTAGGATCTGTTGTAAGGGAGATTACGTGACCATTCGGGAATACGTTGCTGGTCAATGTGCATTGTATTAGTTTTTCTAGGGTTAGTGCCAGCCAAGGGTTGGGAAACAGCACTAACACCGGGGAATGTTGGAGGTTACATTCTGATACCACACTGAGTTTCAGGAGCACCCAACTTGTTGTTAGAGAGTCTGTTTGACTGAGGGATCAAGTTTGAGGCCCTGCAATAGTAAGGCTGCCAGCAGGGTGGGTAGGGAGTGCCAGTTCATGCTCAGGCTTAGTGTATGGTAAACAGGCCTCTGGGTGAAACCAATAGAGGGCAAACTGTGATTGTGCAACTAGGAAGTAAATATAAAAATCAGGAACACAAATCCACCATGTTCGTATGGAAGAATGAGGGTATTCCTAGCCACATGGGCCCTTTGACCAGCCCAGACCAGATAAAGCAGCAACCTGCGAAGAGTTGTAAAGAAAAAAGCAGAAAGGGGTATAGGAATTTTTTAAAACAGATCAAGAAAGTGGGGAAGGACGACCATTTTTATAATGGTGATCCGGGAGCCATGGACAGAAGGAGGTGTATTTAATGCTCGATTTGCTCAGTTGGTTTGTTGACCGCAGGGCCATAATTAAGACAGAGGACCTATTCCCTGTCTCTTACAGGCACAGGATTAGCGCTTCCAAGCAACACATCTCAGTATCTGTACTGTCCTTGAGCTGATCCAGACCCGGTTTTTGTGCTCTCGCCAAACGACTGCTCTGCGCCGAGAGCTGAGAGGAGGACGTCGGATTGCTGCCTGCTCCCCTCCTTCGGGAAAAATTCCGCCAAGTCCTGCCAAAGCCCTGATGTTGTTGTGGGCATTTTCTTTACGGAGGCGGTGTGAGGCGATGTGGAGTCGAACAGAGAGTGGGGTTGCTGCTGCTGTAACCGCCGCAGGAAAGGCGCCGCTCTGTTATCGGCAGTTATCGGCAGGGGGCTGCAGGGAGCTGCTGCTGCTGGGCTGTGGATTACTCCGGACCCCCCGTCCCACCCCCACACTCTCGCTCTCTTCAAGGCCCATCAAGGCTCTCGGTCCTCCTCCGCGAGCTGCTACTGGAAGGAGGTGAGGCCGATTGAGCCTAGCAAAGGTGAGGGGCGCAGTGTGGGGGTTGTACCGCAGAGGCTGCCCCAGGAGCTTTTGGCGATCAGTGATAGGCTCTGGGAACATTTGGAACATTTTTTGGAAACATTTGGGAAAATCGGTGGTCAGAGACAGGCTCAGAGTTAGAGACAGAGCCTTAGATCCCTTAGATCCCTGTGACTGTGATTGTGACTGCTGGGATTACGATGCCGTGGTACTGTGGGAAGCCGAGGAAAGAGTGTCCATTCAGCCGGTCAGAGCGACCATCTAGAGCTCGGTCCTGTTTCTGGGCGCATAGTGGCATTTACTTCACTTAATTGCACAGAACCTCAACCAAATCTCAGCTGAACTTAAGCGGTGGTAGCAGAGCAATCAGCAGAGAAGGCGAGTCCTGCTACGAATCGTAGCTCCTTATATATTGCATTATATATATAATATATCGGTACAATATAGGGGGGCAAGCTGAAGATGAAAACGAGATCAGCAACAACTTCGGGTCAGAAGAAGCAAAATATAAGCAGAAGGACTCAAGAGTCTCAAGGAAAAGCGAGACACCCCAGAAAAGTTATGACCAAGGATTCCTGTTTTGGAAGTGATATGAGGAGAGAGTCAAGCCCAAGTGCTATGACCTTGACTGGTAGGTCGCTCCCCCACCACACAGCTCCGTCTGTGTGCCCTGCTGCTGCCCCTGATTGTGCTCGTTTTTTCCTTTCTGTGCCCCCTTGCTTCCCCTGATTGTGATCGTTTTTCCTTTCTGTGCCCCCTTGCTGCCCCTGATTGTGATCGTTTTTCCTTTCTGTGCCCCCTTGCTGCCCCTGATTGTGATCGTTTTTCCTTTCTGTGCCCCCTTGCTGCCCCTGATTGTGCTCGTTTTTTCCTTTCTGTGCCCCCTTGCTGCCCCTGATTGTGATTGTTTTTTCCTTTCTGTGCCCCCTTGCTGCCCCTGATTGTGCTCGTTTTTTCCTTTCTGTGCCCCCTTGCTGCCCCTGATTGTGCTCGTTTTTTCCTTTCTGTGCCCCCTTGCTGCCCCTGATTGTGCTCGTTTTTCCTTTCTGTGCCCCCTTGCTGCCCCTGATTGTGCTCGTTTTTTCCTTTCTGTGCCCCCTTGCTGCCCCTGATTGTGATCGTTTCTTCCTTTCTGTGCCCCTTGCTGCCCCTGATTGTGATAGTTTTTTCCTTTCTGTGCCCCCTTGCTGCCCCTGATTATGCTCGTTTTTTCCTTTCTGTGCCCCCTTGCTGCCCCTGATTGTGATCGTTTTTTCCTTTCTGTGCCCCCTTGCTGCCCCTGATTGTGATCGTTTCTTCCTTTCTGTGCCCCCTTGCTGCCCCTGATTGTGCTCGTTTTTTCCTTTCTGTGCCCCCTTGCTGCCCCTGATTGTGATCGTTTCTTCCTTTCTGTGCCCCCTTGCTGCCCCTGATTGTGCTCGTTTTTCCTTTCTGTGCCCCCTTGCTGCCCCTGATTGTGATCGTTTTTTCCTTTCTGTGCCCCCTTGCTGCCCCTGATTGTGATCGTTTCTTCCTTTCTGTGCCCCCTTGCTGCCCCTGATTGTGATCGTTTTTCCTTTCTGTGCCCCCTTGCTGCCCCTGATTGTGCTCGTTTCTTCCTTTCTGTGCCCCCTTGCTGCCCCTGATTGTGATCGTTTTTTCCTTTCTGTGCCCCCTTGCTGCCCCTGATTGTGATCGTTTTTCCTTTCTGTGCCCCCTTGCTGCCCCTGATTGTGCTTGTTTTTTCCTTTCTGTGCCCCCTTGCTGCCCCTGATTGTGATCGTTTTTCCTTTCTGTGCCCCCTTGCTGCCCCTGATTGTGATCGTTTTTCCTTTCTGTGCCTGTTTCTCGCCGCTGCGCCCTGCGGCCCCGCCCCTCACTGCCCATTCGCTGCCCCATTCCCTGCTCCTCCCTCCCACCTCCCCATTTATGGCGGCCGCTGCGCGCAGCGCCGCTGGCGTGCCAAAGGCGCGTCTAAGGCAAGCCCGTCTGCGCCCGTCCGCGCCGTGGCCGCGCCCAGCGCCAGACCCCCTGGTCCGGGCATCCCCCGCGCCCGCCACATCAACAGACGCCGATACGATGCCAGCACCCTCCACGCACTCAACCCCGGAAAAGATCACACCTGCTACCAGGCCACCCCGAAGCGCACCCAAGGGCCCTTCACCTGCCGGAACTGGAGCTTCGCCAGCACCCGCCCCGCCAAACCACCGCCCAGGAAAGAACCCAACTACCTCAGATGCATCCTCCTCAACACCCGCTCCGCCCGCAAACACGCCATCGAACTCTGGGACCTTCTCGACTCAACCTCCCCAGACGTCGCATTCCTGACGGAGACCTGGCTGAATCCTGCTTCAGCCCCCGACATCGCCATTGCCATCCCGGACGGATACAAGATCACCCGCAGGGACCGCACCGACGGAGTCGGAGGAGGCATCGCCATCGTCCACAGGAACACCCTCAGAGTCTCAACCAACACCGACGACACCCTCAGCACCGCCCGAACACATGCACTTCCAGATCCACACCGATCCCAACACCACCCTCAGAGGAACCCTCATCTACAGACCCCCGGACCCAGACCACAGTTCAGCGATTCCATCGCTGACTTCGTCAGCACACACGCCATCGCCTCCACGGACTACATCCTCCTCGGGGACCTGAACTTCCACCTCGAGAACAACAAGGACACCAACTCCACCACCCTGATCGACAACCTCGCCACCCTCGGACTCAGACAGCTCGTGACTACACCCACCCACGCCGCCGGCCACACGCTAGACTCCATCTTTTCCGCAAGCCCACACGTCTCCTTCAACCACACCTCCGAACCCCACTGGACTGACCACCACTGCATCCACTTCACCTACAGGAAGCCCACCACGCACCACCGCACCAAACAAATGCCTCGCCGCTGCTGGAGCAGAGTCACGGAAGACCAGCTAACCACAACCCTCGCCCTGAGCCCACCCGCCGAACCCTCCGACCCCGACACCGCCGCCCGCAACCTCAGACAGTGGATCGACGACTGCGCCAACACCCGCCCCGCTCAAGAATCCGCCCAACAGCCACACCAGCAAGAAAGCCACCTGGTTCACCGAAGACCTCCAGGCCTCCAAACGAACATGCCGAAAACTGGAGAAGATTTGGCTCCACGAACGGACAGCTACGCCGCCCACAAGAGCGCCACCCGCAATCACCATCACCTCATCAGATCCGCCAAAAGGGCCTCACTCAAAGACCGCCTAGACAACAACGCACACAACAGCAAAGAGCTCTTCAACATCGTGAAGGAACTCTCCAACCCCAGCTCCAACACCAACGACATCCAGCCGTCGCAAGACCTGTGCGACTCACTGGCCACCTCCTTCCACCGCAAAATCGCCGACATCCACGACAGCTTCAACACCACGACCGCCCCGGCAACCACCGAGACCACTGCCCCCACAACCACCAACCGCCTGCTCTCCTGGACCAACATCAACGGCGAGGACACCAGCGAGATCATGAACACCATCCACTCCGGTTCACCGCTAGACCCGTGCCCTCACCACATCTTAAACAAAGCCAGTACAGCCATCGCGCCCCATCTCCGGAAAATAATCAACATCTCCTTCGAGACAGCAACCTTCCCGGAAAGCTGGAAGCACGCCGAGATCACCGCCTTACTCAAGAAACCCAAGGCAGACCCCAAGGACCTCAAGAACTTCCGACCCATCTCTCTGCTCCCGTTCCCCGCGAAGGTCACCGAGAAAATCGTCAACAAACAACTGACCCGCTACCTCGAGGAGAACAACATCCTGGACCCTTCCCAGTCCGGCTTCCGCAGCAACCACAGCACCGAAACCGCCCTCATCGCCGCCACCGATGACATCAGGACCCTGCTAGACAACGGAGAAACAGCAGCCCTCATCCTCCTGGACCTATCAGCCGCCTTCGACACGGTCTGCCACCACACACTACGAACACGCCTTCACGACGCCGGGATCCAAGAGAAGGCCCTGGCCTGGACCACATCCTTCCTTTCCGGCAGAACACAAAGCGTCCGCCTCGCCCCCTTCCGATCCAAGGCCACCAAGATCATCTGCGGCGTACCCCAAGGCTCCTCCCTCAGCCCAACATCTACATGGCACCCCTCGCCCACGTCGCCCGACAGCACAACCTCAACATCATCTCCTACGCCGACGACACCCAGCTGATCCTCTCCCTCACCAAAGACCCTCACACCGCCAAAGCCCACCTCCACGAAGGAATGAAGGCCGTCGCCGAATGGATGAGGACCAGCCGCCTGAAGCTGAACTCGGACAAGACGGAGGTCCTCATCCTTGGTTCCAACCCTTCAGCCTGGGACGACTCCTGGTGGCCAACATCACTGGGAACAGCCCCGCCACCCACCGACCACGTACGCAACCTAGGGGTCATCCTCGACCCCACCCTCTCCATGACTAAGCAGGTCAACGCCGTTTCCTCATCCTGCTTCAACATCCTCCGAATGCTCCGCAGGATCTTCAAGTGGATCCCCACCGAAACAAGAAAAACAGTCACCCAGGCCCTCGTCACCAGCAGGCTGGACTACGGAAACGCCCTCTACGCAGGAACGACGGCTAAGCTCCTGAGACGGCTGCAACGCATCCAGAACGCCTCTGCACGTCTTATCCTCAACATCCCCCGACGCAGCCACATCACACCCCACCTGAGAGACCTGCACTGGCTCCCTGTCAACAAGAGGATAACCTTCAAGCTACTCACCCACGCACACAAAGCACTCCACAACTCCGGACCAGCCTACCTCAACAGACGACTCAGCTTCTACACCCCCACCCGTCAGCTCCGCTCAACCAGCCTCGCCCTCGCCACAGTCCCCCGCATCTGGAAAACGACCGCCGGCGGCAGATCCTTCTCCCACCTCGCCGCCAAGACCTGGAACACCCTCCCCACCAACCTCCGACAGACCCAAGACCTACTGGCCTTCAGAAGACTCCTCAAGACCTGGCTCTTCGATCAGTAGCAGCACCACCCCCCCCTTCCCCCAGCGCCTTGAGACCCTCGCGGGTATGTAGTGCGCTTTATAAGTGACATGATTGATTGATTGATTGATTGACCAGGGCACCGCATCAAGAAAGACACGGTAGACCCAGATTAAAAAAGAGAGGCGTGGAGAAGAGCACTGTCTGTGACACACCGTATAAGGCTCGATCTGGAGATATAAAGGATACTTCAAGAAAGTTATCCCATGATCAAATGGGTTTAATAGATTCTCCTGCCCTGAAACAGCAGTGAATTAAGGAATGTTTTAGGAGAAATGGGAGTACGGCTGATCATGGCTTTGGAGCAAATGACAAAGCAACTTGGGACGCAAGTTTATCCACAAGTACATCCACGTCACAAGTCGCATGATCATCTTTTCCGATGACTCAAGATAAAGGAAACTTATCGCCTACATTTAACACGCTGCCTATACAATCAACACCAGTTGTGCTGTGTACCTTAGGAGGTAACAAAAATACAAAGGGAAATACAAAGGGAGGGGACCTTCTGACCACATCTGAAGGTTCTCCCCTGTCTACCTTGTGTGGAGTGATAGAAAAAAGAAATGTGGACGCGGATGTGGATGCGGATGTGGATGTAATGGATGGAAAGGTACATCGCAATTTAGAATCAGTAAATAATGTACGGAGCAAAGATGTAACAATCTCGGAAACAGACTCAATCTATGGTCGTGAAGATCAAAAATGTATCAGGGAATGAGGATAGTAGTGTCAACTTAGATCTTGATCAAGTCGAGGGTTCATATGTGTCATTCAATGCTTCAATTTCATCTAGTCAATTGAGGGAGCTGGACTATTTAGCCAACTCATTAATCTCACTTTCAAAATCAAGTATATATTCAATTACACCGAGGACTGAGGGTAACACAATGAAAAATAGCCCAATTATAAAACGAAGGCGTAAACAAGACCTGGTCCTGGGAATAAATAGTCAGGAAATGGAAAATAATGGCGGCAAACCCAATGGAGTGGGTCACACGCCGCCAAAATTCCAGGTACTATCTGCAATGGGGGCAATAACAGAACAGAACAGGTTGATTATTATAGACAAATGACAGTAGAAATGATATCAATAAAGGATAATTCTGCAATACTGTCATCAATCAAACAGGACATGGGCGAATTAATTAATGCCATAAAACATCTAGAGCGTATGGATGATATCGTGGATCTATTACAAATATTACCAAATAAAATTGGGAACTGCATCAATAAAAATGTCCTTCCAGACACGGGAGAGAGGTCGATTGAAACAAAAGACGAAACAAGTAACGTAATAAATGACAGCTCCAATCAAAGAAAAGCCGCTGTAAATACATCGTCAGAGCCAAAGTTAAATAAGATAAACACCCGTAGTGGATTACAATGTGATGGATATCAAGAGGGCTTCGCTCCCTATTTAAGTAAAAGGAGATTAAAAAAACTAAGAAAACTCAAGAGAAAAAACTAGATTAAACTAACATCGCCAGATGCATCGGCGCTAAAGGAGAATGTGATCTTTCCAATATTTAGCAAATCAGCAAAAAAGTTAAAAGATCAAGGGAATCAAAATGGGGCTCATATGTCCGATGTAAACAGGCCAAGTCAGGAAAAATCTTGTCTCTCGGCTAATCAAGCTAAAGCCACAATATCAACCGATAAAACATCAGAGCACGAAACAGTACTAAGAGTGGTAACCGATGCCATATCGACGTCACCAACTCCATCCATCGTTAAGACACCAACAAATGTCCGACATGTAACAACTGTATTACAGCTAAGGTACAGTGAAGTGTTACAACAAGGAATAGAAAACACTAGTACTACCTCGGTTAACTTATGTACACAGAATGAGGACAAAACTATGTCATCACAAAGCAAAGAGGAACCCTTATTTAAAAATATTATGAATGGAATACTAGAGATAACAGAAAAACTGGAAGTCAGGGACCTAAGTCGTCCAATAAAAACCGTAAATATGGAAAAAATAGAGGGTATGGATAATTGTACAGATTTGGAAAATGTACAAAGGGAATGTTTTGTGGGAATTCAACAGATAAAGAGGGGGGAACTCCAAATATCAAACAAAGGGAAATTATGCCAAGAGACCCAGGGGCCGATTCCGATTCGGGCCGGAAAACGTACCGACCAACTCGGTCTGGGAATAAAGTCCGACCGACACGTACCGGCGCTGCCCAACCTGGGTAGTACGATGAAATGCATGTGAAACACGACCGACTCGTACGGAACACAAACCGAACGACCGAACAAGACGGAAACAAGCTATCCGGCCGGAAAACCACGCGAATCGAACCGACCGACACGCACCAGGAAGGAACCCGAACGAAACGTACATGCGAACTCTGAGCCGCGTAGTACGATGCAAGGCGTGGAAAACCAGACCGAGTCGCACGGAGACCAAGCCGCACGACCGACACGCATACAAATCCCAGCCGAAGCAACCCAATACACTGCGACCGACGCGTACGCCGCACAATAAACATAGCAGAAACACAGCGTGAACGACTCGGAGAAGCTGGCATGAGACAACTGCAGCGTCCTACTCGGTCACAAGAACATCTCCTACATGCACAAAAAATACAAAAAAAAAGGGCCAAACAAGCAATTACAAAGTCAATAAATACAGGGGGGAAAAAACAGGGAACAAGGACACACCCCCAACTCCACCTATATAAAGGCCACAAATCCCTACCATGATCCTTTGCAAATTCAACTGACCTGCCAGCACAGAACACCAACACACAGCAACCACAGACACACTCACAGCTCATCCATCACACAAGCCACACACCATTAGCACCTCAACAAATAGCACCCTCACATACACCGAGCAAAACCTACACACACACACACTCACTTGCACACACACACACATCAATCACCACCACCACCAATCACCATGCCCCCAAAGAAGAATCATAAGTTCCTAGACAGTGAATTGGAAGTCCTGGTAGATGAGATCCTCAGGGTAGAGCCACACTTGTTTGGCACATTGGTCCAACAGACCCCCATGTCGCAGAAAACCAAGATGTGGGAGAGGATCATCGACAGGGTCAACGCACAATCACCATGTTTGTGCACAAAGGAAGACATCCAGAACAGGTGGTATGATGTGCGCAGGAGGGTCAGGGACCTACTAAAGAAGGATTACATCGTGAGCCAGCGCACCAGCAGTGGCCCTCCTGCCGAACCACTATACCTCAGGCCCTGGGAGGAGAAGGTGCGGGCCATCCTACCACCAGTGAGCGTATATGGACTAACAAACATCCCAGAGCCTGGTGAGTACACAACTAATATACCCAATATTGTGTGGCAATACACACACATCACTGTCAAGGGGATAGTCAAACCATGCACCCTTAGCAAATCCACAGCAACCAGAAGATACTCATACCAAGATGACTATGTTAGTCAGAGAAACACAATACCTGCCATCTCATAGTGATATATAACAGTGTCATGACAGGTACAAACATAACAATAAATAGAGCAAGCCAGTGGCACAAATATAACAAACAAACAGTCACATATGTTGCCACCACCAGAACACCACCTCACAGGGAAGCTCACTGAAAGGAAGGAATTCTGGGTATGCTGGTGAAGTCGGTGTAGGCAATAGCATGATGGGAGTTGAAGTCACAGATATTGGTCAGCCTCACAATTGGCCCATCAACACCACTCTCAACCATGCACACATCACAGGGAGTAGAAAAGGACTGACAAGATGGCTAACACTGGATACTGCTGTGGGGAGCACAAGGCACTGCTGGGAACTGGCCACCAACAAACAAGAGGAACACACTGTCAGCCATCTTGCCATTGCTGTCACACTCACACACAGTGAAGTCCACTCAAAAGGAAGGAATTATGGGCATGCTGGGAAGGGGGGTGTAGGCAATAGCATGATGGGAGTTGTAGTCACAGATATTGGTCAGCCTCACAATTGGCCCATCAACACCACTCTGAACCATGCTCACCTCACAGGGAGTGGGAAAGGACTGACAAGATGGCGGACACTGGGGACTGCTGTGGGGAGCACAAGGCCCTGCTGGGAACTGTGCACCAACCAACAGCAGGACACCACTGACTGACATTCTGAAAGCCAAATTGCACTCCCTGCAATGGAAACACGTTCCATTGTGGGATATCACATTCCATGGTGGGATATCTGGCTGGGTGGGAAGGATGACTGACAGCTCTGACCATAGTTACAAGCAGCTTCTCCCACACACCCCCTTAACACAAACTCCACACAACTCACCTGGGAAAATGCAATGCCTCACACTTCAATTTAATATCCCACAAAGAACCACCACACTGGGTTATGCTGTGAGAAGCACAGGGACACTATTTGGGACTTGTAGCCAAACAAACGCCAGGACAACACCGTCAGCCATCCTGGCAGTACAGGCACACTACCCCACAGGGAAGCAGAGTCAAAAGGAAGGAAGTATGGGCATGCTGGGAAGGGGGGTGTAGGCAATAGCATGATGGGAGTTGTAGTCACAGATATTGCTCACCCTCACAATTGGCCCATCAACACCACTCTGAACAATGCTCACATCACAGGGAGTGGAAAACAACTGACAAGATGGATGACAATGGTGCTCTGTTGTGGGGAGTACCAGGCCCTGCTGGGACCTGGGCACCAACCAACAGCAGGACACCACTGACTGACATCCTGGGAGTCAACCTGAACCCACTGCAAGGATGGCATGCTTCATGGTGGGATAACTTGGCTGGGTGGAGAAGGAGGGCCGGATGTCCACCAAATACAACCAATGCTGGCCATGCACACACCTCAACATTCACATTTAAATGCCTCAGGTTTGCAGGACAATGTGCTACACCAATATCAACCTCTTACTGTGACAACTTAGGTCAATGCAATGTACAGGGCTGCATCCAGAGGTACAGTCACAACTGTCAGGTGTGTGAACCATTGATGCCTGTAGAAACATAACATACATTGTGTGTCTCTTCCAAAAACAGGTGATGATGGGGACACAGCAGCAGATGATGAGGAGTCCCAGTCCCAGGCTCCGGTGGACACTGAGCTCACTGGTGTGGAACAGCCTCTACCCTCCTCGGATGGCGAAGACCTACCTGGCACCTCCGGTGTGAGTCGTCATGCAGCACCAGCAGGACCAACATCTGCACCCCCTGCACCCACTCCTCCAACAACTGCCAACACACAGACCACCCCCGCCAACACGGACAGACCAAGGACCACCAATGACAGGAGCACAGGGACCCTGGCCCAACGTCGAGCTACGGACAACGACCCCAGTAACAAACCCCAAGGGGGCTCAGGGACACCTGTGCGTGGCACCGCAGGTCCCGCACATGTCGCCAGGGGTGGTGGGAGGGGTGGTAGACATAGGTCGCTGTTTGCAGAGGGGTCTGGACTGCATGATGACCCACAACTGGTACGCATTGCTGATGCGTACCAAAATAGCACCGGAGAGGTCACCCAGGTAGTGGGGATCCTCAAGGACATTCAACAGCAGCAGGCTGCCCATCATGCCCGCTTGGACTCACACATGTCCCGTGTGGAGACACACATGGCCCGTGTGGAGATACACATGTCTGGCATGGAGTCCTAATGGGACTCATTGTAAGAACTGACAGCGGTGCATAGGGACATATTGACATGCCTCCGCCGGATTAGCACCAACATGGCCACACCTCCCTGTGTGCCCACAACATCTGGTGCTGCAACACCTGCAACTGCCACAGGGAGGGAGGAGGACTCTGGCGGAGAGTCCCCTGCACCACAGCAGCCTGCACGTGAGGGTCCCCCCAAAGAAGAGGGGTCATCCGAGGAAGGAAAACTGAGAGGTCGATGGCCATGTACATCCCCCAGGAAGCCAACACCTGTTCTGGAAATTCTCCTTTGTGTGCAAACTGTTCACCCTGTTGAATGCAACACAACTCACCCACATGACATGGGGAGTTCAAGTTGGACCAATGTATCAGATCACTGTTGACTTTACCCTGGACATTTCTGCTACCAAGACTTCCAACTCACCTGGGAACTTTGGATCACAATCCCAATGTACAGCACCCACCATCCTGTGCACTAACCTCACACATGTATGCAATAAACTCACCAATACACCATACTTGCCTCTGTTGTGATTCCAACGTTGTTATCGTCACGGAGATGATGATCTGCTAAATGACACTGTGCATGCTAACTGCCACAGCAAGTTCAACACCGTCATGTGACTCATGGCGACGTGACACATATGAGGGAGACACACCACTAGGGCTACACAACACATAGACACCAGGGCCATCGGACTCATCGCCTACACTGATGTTGCCAGGAAATATTGTGGAATGCACAGACACCACACCTATTCAGAGTCTGTGTTAACTAGCCCACAGGTGCAGTAAGCAAATGTCAGTCAGAAGTGTGACCACAGACAACGCACATCCCAAAGTGAAGCACAGGTTTATTACACATTTGCAACATGTTGTTTCCACTACAGATGCAAGGTAATCCCACGTGGCAGTGGCCACACAGCCAACAAGTGTAGAAGAAAGAAAGTCCAGGGGTGTGGGGCACATCACCTATAGGGAAACGACTGCTTCCACCCTGGAAGTTGAATCATGGTGTCGGGGGATCTGAGTTGACCAAACAACTCTGAGAGCGCCCTGTGAAGGACAGACATGACACACAGTCAAAAGCACTGAAGAACAGGACAGAACTGCAATACTCATGCACAATACATGTCACAAGATACCTACACAAAAACAAGTTAGCATGTCAACACTGTTGGGGAGTACAGACTACCTGTAAGGACACATCGCTGCACGCATCCAGTCAAGTAGCACATGTCCACACTCAAACAGCAACAGAGCACCACCAACACATATCATGAAAACTCAAATCATTGACATGACATCTCTGGATACTCACATTCAGCTGAAGAAGCTGGTGATGAGCTGTGTGCGGACATCACCATCATCATCATCATCATCACTGGCATCGTGGCCCAGGCCAGGATCCTCCACAGGTGGCGGATGTTGGTCATCGTCATCCAGGATGAGAGGCAATTCCTTCCGCACTGCCAGGTTGTGTAGCATGCAGCAGATGATGACAATCTGGCACACCTTTGCTGGGGCATATGGGAGGGCCCCTCCTGTCTTGTCCAGGCAGCGGAAGCGGCTCTTCAGGAGACCAAATGTCCGCTCGATCACTCTCCTGGTCCGACCATGTGCCTCATTGTAGCGCATCTGGGATGGTGTCACAGGGTTCCTGAGGGGTGTCAGCAACCACGGCATGTTGGGGTATCCGGAGTCACCTACAGACAGACAATTGCACATTAGCCGAGTTGGAAAAGAGTGCAGAACACAACATAGCAGAACACACACAATGGTACAAAGTCAGTACACACCGACAAGCCAGGCACGCTGGTTCCGCATCTGTGACATCATCCTCGGGATGCGACTACTCCTCATCACGAAGGCATCGTGTGCCGAACCAGGGAAACGTGCACACACATGTGAGATGCTCATATCTGCAAGACATACCACCAGAGCATTGATCGAGTGATAATGTTTACGGTTCCTGTATGCCTGCTCATGTGCCTGTGGTGGTACCAAAGCTACATGTGTCCCATCAATGGAGCCAAATACATGTGGCATCCTCCCCAGGGCATAGAAGTCACTCTTGACGTCAGTGAGTTGGTGACGTTTAGGGAAATAGATGTACTGGTTCAGACATCTCAACATTGCCTCCAAAATATCGCGCAGCACACCGCTGAACATAGTCTGTGACATCCCACCAGCAGTCGCCACAGTGTGTTGAAAGGTACCGGTGGCAAAGAAGTGTAGGGCTGCCATCACCTTCACCTTAGGGGTCAGCGCTGTAAGGTACGGCCGGCCAGGTTGCAAATGTGGTGCCAAGCGCACTGCCAAATCCTCAATCAGCTACCTGGTGAAGCGGTACCGTCGGATGCAGTCACGTTCCACCATCGTTGCAAGGTCAGGGAATGGTCTATGGACAGCTGGTGCCCTGCAGTGCATAGGTGAGGAAAGAAAGATTGTCAGTCACTCCACATATGTGGCATATACCAGACTCAATATCACATGATACAACATTACGAGACACAAGTACATGATGTGTGTGCCGTTCCGTAAGGACATGTACGGCACCGAAATGGACAACATCTAACATCACAGTTCAACATATGTCCTCAACAAGTCCCAGGTTGTGCTATGGGATATCATTAGGCTGTGTCACAGTAACCATGTACTGCTGTCACGTTCCAAACACACATCACAGTTACATGTGAGGACAGATGTGCCCCAGGCATCACAGCTCATTGACAGGTAGATTCCCAGGGACCATGTATTGCCACATGGACACTGGCATGACATGGTGCATCATGAATACACCACAGCAAAACAACCATGACCCCCACAGGTAGTGCTCCCTGTTGCCTCGGCAGGACAGACATGGACGTCTGTGACACACACACGCACAACATCAAAGGCCATGCACAAACAACGTGGATGTGGCTACTGTCTCCCATTGTGCACATGGAATCAGAGACATTGTATACACAACATGCACACAGACTGTGGAGGGCCATCACTATTGTGGCAATGGGTTACCCTGTGACGTACATACCATCCCACATGGGACTCAGGGGGTATGTGACATGACATACACATACACAACCGTGAAATGTGACCATGCCACATGCTCTGAAATGAACAGTTGCACATCACAGTGGTCATGTGCACAACACACAAAGGAACCTGTCCCAATGAACACATGCACAGCCTGGGAGTGGCTGCCCCCAAGTGCCACCCCAAAAACCACATGTTGACCCCCATACACAAAAAAGGTAATGCAGCCTTACATGCCTTAGGATACAGTGTGGACAGGCTGTGGTGTTGTAGGTGTGCCCCTGAGTCCCTGGCAAGTATTTGTTACTGGCATACGTTCACCAGTGACAAGCATGGTGACATATGCGAGAGACCTGTACAGGGAAGCTTCGTACAGCAATGGACCGATCGGTGTGCACGCACTGGCCATTGAATCTGTCATGTGCGGGTACGCGTTGTACAGCAATGGACCGATCGGTGTGCACGCACTGGCCATTGAATCTGTCATGTGCGGGTACGCGTTGTACCCGGAATACGCGTTGTACAGCAATGGACCGATCGGTGTGCACGCACTGGCCATTGAATCTGTCATGTGCGGGTACGCGTTGTACAGCAATGGACAGATCGGTGTGCACGCACTGGCCATTGAATCTGTCATGTGCGGGTCCTTGTTGTACAGCAATGGACCGATCGGTGTGCACGCACTGGCCATTGAATCTGTCATGTGTGGGTACGCGTTGTACCCGGAATACGCGTTGTACAGCAATGGACCGATCGATGTGCACGCACTGGCCATTGAATCTGTCATGTGCGGGTACGCGTTGTACATCAATGGACCGATCGGTGTGCACGCACTGGCCATTGAATCTGTCATGTGCGGGTACGTGTTGTACCCGGAATACGCGTTGTAGAGCAATGGACCGATCGGTGTGCACGCACTGGCCATTGCATACGATGTGACCAGGTACGCGTCGTTTTCGAAAAACGCGTTGTACAGCAATGGACCGATCGGTGCGCACGCATTGGCTATGGCCTGGCATGGCAACGGACGCGTTTTCAAATGTTTAACGAGTCTGATGCTGTGAATTCAGTTGGCCACCCACAACAATGTTGTAAATTCATGGGTGTCATGAAGTTGAACTTTTGAAGGATGCTGTGGGCGTGTTTAAGTGGTGCAATTCCATGGATTGGCCAGATTAAGAAGATGCAAACGACTTGGACCTATCACTTTGGACACATGGGACAGTATCTGCCTCAGCAGCACACATATAATGCTGGCTGTTCCCCTGAGAGCTCACTTGCCTGCACTACATGCTCCAGGACGACATCTGCCACCACCACTGCTGCTGTCTCTGCACCCTCTGGAACCTGCAATGGCATGTACTGTGGAGAGAGCCCCAGCCTTCAGCACTGAGGAGAACCAGGCCCTGCTGGACAGCCTCCTTCCACAGTACAGCAAGCTGTATGGGAAAGCAGGGGAGCAGGTGAGTGTGCTGTCCACTGCCTTACAAATGTGCATGTTGTCTGACTAGCCAGACTTACAGTCTGCACGCCACTGGCTAGCAGGCTCACTGAGTAGTTGTCACCCCCAAACTGTGTAGTTACATGCACTGAACAGGTATAGTGCAGTAACAGTGCATTTAAACAAGGTTTGACTTCCCAGGCAATGATACCATGTAGTAACTGCTGGCAAACTGCTCATAACCATCCTTGCACTGCCCGTGTACATCATGTGCCCCTGTGATTGAGATATGTATATCCAAATGTGTGATGCACGGATTTGTTGCATGTGTAGTAATGGCCTTCACACTTTGTCATCCTCACAGGTTGATGCCCACCAGAAGCAGGAAATATGGCTGGACATTGCCCGGGCAGTAAGGTCTGTGGGGTCTACAAGCGCCGGATCCGCAACTGCCAGAAGAGGTGGCAGGACCTTCGGGGCTGGACCCGGAGGATCGCAAGGGTCCAGTTGAAGCTGTCGCCTCCTCTCAGGAGGGGCGGCCACCGGACCCTGACCCTCCACATGCTCAGGATCCTGGCGGTGGTCTTCCCTGATCTGGATGGGCAGCTGAAGGGCAGACAGCATCAAGGAGGGGGTGAGTCCATGACTGCACTGTGAGCTTTGTCTGACATGCTATGTGCCCTCCTCTGGCCTGTTTAAACTCCAACAGTACATCAGTTATGTGGTCCAGGACCCATGTCCCTCAATTGTGCACCGCCCACTCCTCATCTGATACCCAGGTGTGGCCCTTACAGTCAGGAAATTGTGTCACTTGGGTACTGTGTCCTTGCATTTTGCTTAGCTCAAGGTGGGGGACAGCATTTGTTCACGTAACTCTGTGGTGGGCTTCATGGGTGGGTCCATTGCTTACACAATGCCTGAGTTCTGACATGTAATCTGCGTGTTACTTTGATATGTGGTCCAATTGCTGATCTGATTCACCACATGTGCCTGGGGTATTTGGCACACACCCATGCTGCGGGTGGGAACAATGTCTGGGCCTCAGGAGTATGTATATCAAGTGTGTCACACATGCTTAGCCACCTGCCTACTGTCCTGGGCTCATCCCTCTTTCACGTGGAGCAGGACAGTCATGCCTACTCCAGGCCATGCAATACACTCTGTACTCCCACTCCCGTGTATCAGCTGACACGTTGTGCTCAGTGAAATGTTCCCTCAGGTGTCTGCCTCTGTGTCATTGTGCTGTGGCTTCATTGTCTGGACTACTGGGGTGTTTATCGGTTAGGGCTCAGCATGCCACCCGAGATGTGACCATAGGAGACGATACTTGTGTGACATATAGGTGTTTGACCACTTGACCGTGCATACTGGGGTGTGCGACTGTGTAGTTCAGGCAGCTGTTTCCCATTCACAGCAGATTGTGAGGTGCTCAGGTTCCGAGGGTTGTGTTTCATGTCTCCCATATGTCCAATTGGAATGACGTGGACAAATGAGAGTTCAGATGATGTGGTTTGTGGGGGATGGACATGTGCACTTGTCGGCTACAGGACTTGCATTCCCCCTGACCTAGAATTGTGACACAGTGCAGACTGTTGTTGTCTGGCAGCCCTGCCCATGTGACTGGAGACAGTGATGTATGACTTTGCAGGCATGCCTGTGCCATGGCATTAAACTTCCTAAGAGTGATCCTGCAGGGGAGTGACATGTGCTACATGCACCCCATTGTGGCATTGACTATCAGAACATGGGTGCATCATGGTGTCTTGTGCTGGTATGCATCACATGCATTTCAAATATAGACTCTGGCCATCCCTTTATCCGGACACCTGTACTGACTCGGTGGCAAGAGTTGTGATGTGTGCATGTTCACATACTTCACCGTGTTCTCTGCACTGTCCAACTACTGTGTAGGTGGTGCATGTGTCCACACTGGGGTATTGCCATCCAACAGACACCAGACCGATGGGTGCAAGGCCAGGAGGGATGTGAGTGCCATGGTTGACCATCAGACTGACAATTGGCTTCTCCTACTCTGTTTGGGCACTTTTGGCAATGTTCAACTAAGGATGCCAGGGCTTGCTCTGTAATGTGCTGTACTTACTGTGGTTTTGTGCGGTTAGTGCAGGTGACTGATGTCTGTCTGTTTCCCTAATTGTTTGCAGATACATCCACGGCCACAGGAGGGGACAGCTCCACGGACCAGGAGTAGCCGCAGAGCCAGACTGGGTCAACAGCCGAGGAGTGGTCGGAGGGACCCAGTGGCACGGAGGGCGAGGGGAGCCACACCGAGAAGTCCTCAGCACCATCCACCTCAGCTGAGGACCACAGCAGCTCGGAGGATGACTCCCTTGTGGAGGTGGGTGTCAGCAGCCACCACACCCCAGCTAATATTGCTGTCACCGCCCTCCCATTGGCTCCCATTCCAGAGGTCCGTGGAGGCTCCCGTGTTCAGGAGCATGTCTCCTTCGTGCCAGGCACCGCAGCCCCTGCCCCTGTGTCCCCTGCTGCACTGAGTGAGGAGTCTGTGTACCTACTTCGCCAGCTCCATGTAGGGCAGACAGCAATGCTGAGTGTCCTCCATGCCCACACCACTCTGTTGACTCAGCTGGTGTCGTTCATGGAGGGCATCTCATCGGGCATGTCTGCCCTACAGAGGAGCAATAGGTCCATGGACTCCTCCCTGACAACAGCAGTGTCCCTCCTCCAACAGTCCCTCACCCCTCCTACCTCTGCCCCATCCACACTTCCTGGCACCCTACCTGTCCCAAGCACATGCACACCTGCACATTCACCCAAACACACAGACATGAGCAGCACAGACACACCCACTACAAAAACAATACGTGCACGCAGGCATCCTCAGGGGACTGATACCACACCCACAGGGGAAGAGGTACATACACACACACAGGCATCCACAGTCACTCCGCAGTCCTCCGATACCTCTCCCTCCAAGGCCCCTTCCCTTGCCTCACCTGCAACCCCACCTACACAGCAGCTCTTCCTCTGTGACCTCAGCCTCTTCCCCTCCAATCCAGCTGATCCAGCATACAGGGGGAAGAGGAAGTCCACCCACACAGAGGGAGTGCCCCTCACCCCCGGACACCCTCCCCAGGTGCAGACAGACTGAGGCCCCCATCCGCAAGTCCTCCCGGACCCGGAAGAGCAAGACCCCGCCACCACCCTGCAGCTCAACCACCAAGTCTCCTTCCTCCATCCCTCAGGCCCCCACTCCAGAGGTTCCCCCACCACACCCTGCCCCAGGTTCCCCCACCCACAGATACACCATCCCCAGAAAGATCCGGCCTTCTCCCCCTACCACTTGCTCTTCCAGCACCACACCCCCCACTGCGCTTGTTTGTGCCACTGGTGTGGAGAGCGTGTCCTCCCCCTCTGTCCTGCCCACCTTACCTGAACCCCATTCTATTCCCCTGGGGATAGGCACTGCAGTGGAGTCCACTACCACCCTGTCTGACTTGGGCACTGCAGTGGGGAACCTGTCCACTCCATCTGCATGGCCCAATGCAGTCGTACTGGCACCCACACCATCTGACTCATGCCCCCCAGTTGTGCCGGCACACACCATGTCAGACGCCTCCACTGCAGTTGTCAGTGACTCTCCAGCACCCACCACCCCTTCCCTGCCTCCTTCTGGTGAGCCCTGATCCTGTCCCTGCGGTGCCTGGCCTGCCCCCCGTATGCCCCTCCGAGGGGAATGTCCCTGCTCCATATCAGTGCATGCATGCAAAGGGTGACATCTGGCACTGTCACCCTGTTTGGACTATTGTTATGGACTGGCCATTGGCCTTTGTTATATTTCTGGACTTTCACTTCTATACACAAAAATGCTGAATAAAGCTACTTTCTGTTCTCTAGTGGTTTTGCTTCTGATGTACATGATGTTGATGATGCTAACCGTGCCCTTGCTGCACTGATGGTGATTTTTGATATCAGGGAAATGAAGTGTTACTGTGCAGGACCCCATGTGGTCCAGGGAGAATGTGTCCTATCCTGGTGTGTATCCATGTCATCCTTTGCAGCAATAAGAGGGTGTCATGTTTTCAATATTTGGCAATGGGATTTCCTACATTTATTTGCAATATCACATCTGTGGCTTACACCCCTGCACATCTGTTGTGCTTGCCATTGTTCAATTTGTCTATTTCCCTGACCGTGTGACCATCTCCACTGGACATGCAAGTTTGGGCATCAATGGGGAAGGACTCATCTGTGTGATCAGTGCAACTTGCTATACATGTGTGTTGGATCTGTGCAGATGGTGTCGGTGACACTGCCATGACCAGGCTGATGTGACGAGGGCCTTCATTTTGTGCTAATTGATGACTGAGTGACCAAGTGTACTGCTGATATGATAGAGCCCTGCAGAGACAACGTATGGCACAGCTTTCCTTACACAGGAGTGGAGTGCCCTCATGGCAGTGTGTAATTCTGTGACATTGCCTGAGCCCAAGGTGTGTGTTGTGTGAGCATGTCTGTGTGTGTTCACTTCCGTTTTGCAACACAGGCTGGGATCCCTAGTGATGTTCCTGTTTGTGATGCTTGCTGAGTTGACCTATGTTCCACCATAATCTTCGTCCTGGGTTCTCTGGGATGTGGGTGCATGGCACATTACTGGTCATCAGGGTGTCATCCATAGGTGTGTTTGCTGTCAGGGCTGAGTTTGTGGGCAAACGCAGATGAGACACAGTCAGGATTCCCCTTGGCACTTGTTGGTTACACAAGTCATGTAATTTCCAGTTTGTGTTAGCTTTCAGTGATTGTGACACGTTGTGTGTGTGACTGCTGCCACTCCTCTGGGTCAGAGCTGCAATGTTGGAAGTTGTCTATGTGTGTTCTTTGTGGGTGACCTTGACTTCTTCATTGGTGTGTGACTGTGTCCGGCATCACATTGATTGTGGTGGATTTCACATCATTCCCATGTACAGCATACTGTGCAGTGTGTCAGACATTCACAAGTCTTGTAGACTGGCCATGTGTGATGGGTTTCTGCACCTTAGTTCCCAACACCCCCCCTGGGATTGTCATGGGTGCATGTGCAATGTCACCAGTCCATGTGAGCTTCACTGCTGCACATTGTTGGAGATCAAGGTGTGTGGTGTTGAGTGTGTGCAAATGAGAGTTGTTGCACGGCTAGACCCCTGCCTCCATGTTGGCATTGGCTGACAGGCCATGCTGATTGATTTGTGCTTGTGTAGGTGTGATTGTAGTTTGTTGGTGGTGGTAGTGGTAGGCATCCAGGACCCCCTGAGTAGGGATGGTGGTAGTGGTAGGCATCCATCCCCCTATGGGTGTGTATGGCATTGGTGGTAGCCATCCCGCCCCTATAGTTCTGCTGTTGCTGGTGTACGTCATTTCTGCATCCCTATGTGTGTGTGACATCTGTTGGGTACGTGTGGTTTGTTTGTGTAGTGGGTGTTTGACTTACCGTCTTCGCCGTTCGCGTCCGTACCAGTCACGGTAATAGATGTAGAGTATTGGTAGGACCTGCGCGATGGGATTCATGGTTTGTTTGTCTCGTTCGGGTTTCTCATGGCTTCGACTCGTACTCGTCGCTGGCTTGTTCGTCTCGTAGCCGTGGATCGTCTTGTGGCGCGAATCGGAGCTTATGTGCAGCTCTCCTGGATGCTCTGACGTGCCGGACGTAGCGACAGGTTGGGTGCGTACGGAATGCGCATCGTACTAGTCTGGCCGGAAGGTGCTGTGTATTTGCTTCCATGCGACTCGATTGGACGTTTACGGATCCGGCTCGGGCGGGGAAAAGGAGCTGTTATGGGTGAGTACGGCTCGCTCGGAATCTGGGCTGTTATGCGCATCGTACTTGTTCGTTCGGACGGCTGTTCGAATCGGTCGGGAAACACGCGCTTCGGCCTGGTTTTTTACGGACGAATACTGTTAGGTGCGCTTCTGGCCGAGATCGGAATCGGCCCCCAGTCTCCATATAATGAATCTTCATATAGTGACGAAAATTGTATAATTGACTTTATACCTGTATACAAGTCAGAAGGCTATCATGACATATTAAATCAGCAAAACATACTAAAGTTATTAAACTGTTTTGAAAATTTGAAAGAACTCAACTCAAAATCACTCATGGCTGTTTGCTTTGTCTCAGATGATAAAGCCAACACAGAGTACGAAATTACAAGAACAACATGGGTATCTCAGAGTGTGGTACTAAAGATACTAAACATTAAAGACTTCTTAACCGACTGGGGAATCATAATCAGACAGCCGGAGAAATGTAAATATCCACATATTTTGAGAACTGCCAACAGACGTACAGAATACGAAAAACAACCATTAAGTACCAGATTTCCATACAAAGGTGCAGAAGATAACATCAGATTTGAGAACTTTCAAATCACCACAAGGAAAGAACAGGATAATAATGGAATTCCTGCTGATGCTCCACATTTAGGTGAGAGGCAGTGTCTATAGGAGGCCAAGAAGTATTCCTGAAAGATCTAACTTAAGGAAAGTCCAACAAAGTGAGTTTTCAATATTGTCCTGGAATATAGCGGGTTTTGAGCGACAATTAAAAAGGCCGGGGACAAAATGATGAGCTTTCTACAAGATCAATGTGTAATATGTTTACAGGAAACCTGGCATTACGGGAATTTAAATATACAAAATTTTAAAACACATGAAATTCAGGCCAAAAAAAAAGCCTTCGGAAAATCAAGCGGAGGATTGTCGATTTCAATAAGTACCAAATTATGTCTGATAAATAAAAAACTCAAAACATTATCTAAATATATACTGCCAGTTATTTTAATACATCAAAACCTTACTAAATGTTTGATAATTAACATTTATTTCCCTCCTCAATTAGTGAAAAATAAGTGTAGCTATCAAGCGACGCTGAACGAATTGGAAAAAATAATGGCAATGAATGAACACATGGTAGTCATACTAACGGGAGATTTTAATCAGACTCTGTTGCCACTGGCGGATAATCTTGTAACCGGGGATGAACCAGATATGGCTTACAATATTCCGCAAGTAGTATTTCCTTCACAAAACAAGGTAAAAAAGATTGGTACCTCTTGTAGAGATACATATGTCTTGTTGTCGGATCTAGGATATAGAGCTCTCAATGGAAGATTAAAAGATGATCAACCAGCTTCCTTAACATTCTGTGGGCTGATGGGGTCTTCTATTATAGACTTTACATTTATCCATTACGCCCATTTTTACTTATGTAAAAGTATGCCATTATACCTAGAGCCGAGAGTGACCATGATCCTCAAAGGTTAGTCATCAGCATCAAGCATGATCATTGGGAGACTCACATAACGGCCAATAGTGGAAGACTGACCGCTGTAAATGGGAAAAGACTTATCTGGAACAATAAACTACAAATGAAGGCATCGAAACTGGAAACAACCATGACAGCCTGTACCGAGAAAGACAGGATTGTATTAAAGTCTGGTGACAACTGGTCGGATGCCTGGCAATCTATTCTAAAAAATATATTGTCTAGTCTTGTGGCAAGTATACAAGAGCCGCGATTAAATGTCAACGTAACAAAGAGTGAAAAATTAAAGGAATCAAAGAGAATCTATCGTAAGGAGATGCCTTATATCTTAAAACTTCCAACATCGAATGCGAGGAATATGAAAATACAAGACATAAAGAAAGTATTTAAGAATAGGAACTTACAGATAAAGTGGGATAGTGTGGATACCGCTTATGCTAAATTATATCATGCTATTTCATCCAGGAATGAGCGAGCTTTTTGGTCCCTTGTGGGACATGGCACAAATTTGCATAAACAGCCAGATGATTTTTTTGTCTCAAGTCATAAGTGGGAAAATCATATCAAATCTTTATACAAATCATCTGTTATAAGCGAATATACGACAACTAACGCGGATGGTTTATTTGCAGAAATAACTGAAGATGAAATTGTCAAATTAATAAAGAGTTCTCACTCATCCAGGGCAGCAGGACCCAATGGTATCCCTATTGGCTTGATAAAATTTAACATAACGTTTTGGAGTGCGTTTTTAAAACAGTTGTTCCTACAGGTAATTAATTGCGGAATGATACCATCTGCCTGGAAAGGAGCGATCATTCATCCGATATACAAGCGAGGCCCAAAAGAGGATCCGTCCAGCTATAGATGAATAGCGTTGCTGGATTTTGAAGGGAAGGGAGATGTCTGTCTGTTTCCCTAATTGTTTGCAGATACATCCACGGCCACAGGAGGGGACAGCTCCACGGACCAGGAGGAGCTGCAGAGCCAGACTGGGTCAACAGCCGAGGAGTGGTCGGAGGGACCCAGTGGCACGGAGGGCGAGGTGAGGCACACCGAGGAGTCCTCAGCACAATCCACCTCAGCTGAGGACCACAGCAGCTCGGAGGATGACTCCCTTGTGGAGGCGGGTGTCAGCAGCCACCACACCCCAGCTACTATTGCTGTCCCCACCACCACCACCACTGCCCTCCCATCGGCTCCCATTCCAGAGGTCCATGGAGGCTCCTGTGTTCGGGAGCATGTCTCCTTCGTGCCAGGCACCGCAGCCCCTGCCCCTGTGTCCCCTGCTGCCCTGAGTGAGGAGTCTGTGTACCTACTTCGCCAGCTCCATGTAGGGCAGACAGCAATGCTGAGTGTCCTCCATGCCCACACCACTCTGTTGACTCAGCTGGTGTCATTCATGGAGGGCATCTCATCGGGCATGTCTGCCCTACAGAGGAGCAATAGTTCCATGGACTCCTCCCTGACGGCAGCAGTGTCCCTCCTCCAACAGTCCCTCACCCCTCCTACCTCTGCCCTATCCACACTTCCTGGCACCCTACCTGTCACAAGCAGATGCACACCTGCACATTCACCCAAACACACAGACATGAGCAGCACAGACACACCCACTACAAAAACAAGACGTGCACGCAGGCATCCTCAGGGGACTGATACCACACCCACAGGGGAAGGGGTACATACACACACACAGGCATCCACAGTCACTCCGCAGTCCTCCGATACCTCTCCCTCCAAGGCCCCTTCCCTTGCCTCACCTGCAACCCCACCTACACAGCAGCTCCTCGTCTGTCACCTCGGCCTCTTCCCCTCCAATCCAGCTGATCCTGCATACAGGGGGAAGAGGAAGTCCACCCACACAGAGGGGAGTGCCCCTCACCCCCGGACACCCTCCCCCAGGCGCAGACAGACTGAGGCCCCCATCCGCAAGTCCTACCGGACCCGGAAGAGCAAGACTCCGCCACCACCCTGCAGCTCAACCACCAAGTCTCCTTCCTCCATCCCTCAGGCCCCCACTCCACAGGTTCCCCCACCACACCCTGCCCCAGGTTCCCCCACCCACAGATACACCATTCCCAGAAAGATCCGGCCTTCTCCCCCTACCACTTGCTCTTCCAGCACCACACCCCCACTGCGCTTGTTTGTGCCACTGGTGTGGAGAGCGTGTCCTCCCCCTCTGTCCTGCCCACCTTACCTGAACCCCATTCTACTCCCCTGGGGATAGGCACTGCAGTGGAGTCCACTACCACCCTGTCTGACTTGGGCACTGCAGTGGGGAACCGGTCCACTCCATCTGCATGGCCCACTGCAGTCGTGCCGGCACCCACACCATCTGACTCATGCCCCCCAGTTGTGCCGGCACACACCATGTCAGACACCTCCACTGCAGTTGTCAGTGACTCTCCAGCACCCACCACCCCTTCCCTGCCTCCTTCTGGTGAGCCCTGATCCTGTCCCTGCGGTGCCTGGCCTGCCCCCCGTATGCCCCTCCGAGGGGAATGTCCCTGCTCCATATCAGTGCAGGCATGCAAAGGGTGACATCTGGCACTGTCACCCTGTTTGGACTATTGTTATGGACTGGCCATTGGCCTTTGTTATATTTTTGGACTTTCACTTCTATACACAAAAATGCTGAATAAAGATACTTTCTGTTCTCTAGTGGTTTTGCTTCTGATGTACATGATGTTGATGATGCTAACCGTGCCCTTGCTGCACTGATGGTGATTTTTGATATCAGGGAAATAAAGTGTTACTGTGCAGGGGGAATGTGTCCTATCCTGGTGTGTATCCATGTCATCCTTTGCAGCAATAAGAGGGTGTCATGTTTTCAATATTTGGCAATGGGATTTCCTACATTTATTTGCAATATCACATCTGTGGCTTACACCCCTGCACATCTGTTGTGCTTGCCATTGTTCCATTTGTCTATTTCCCTGACCGTGTGACCATCTCCACTGGACATGCAAGTTTGGGCATCAATGGGGAAGGATTCATCTGTGTGATCAGTGCAACTTGCTATACATGTGTGTTGGATCTGTGCAGATGGTGTCGGTGACACTGCCATGACCAGGCTGATGTGACGAGGGCCTTCATTTTGTGCTAATTGATGACTGAGTTACCAAGTGTACTGCTGATATGATAGAGCCCTGCAGAGACAACGTATGGCACAGCTTTCCTTACACAGGAGTGGAGTGCCCTCATGGCAGTGTGTAATTCTGTAACATTGCCTGAGCCCAAGGTGTGTGTTGTGTGAGCATGTCTATGTGTGTTCACTTCCGTTTTGCAACACAGGCTGGGATCCCTAGTGATGTTCCTGTTTGTGATGCTTGCTGAGTTGACCTATGTTCCACCATAATCTTCGCCCTGGGTTCTCTGGGATGTGGGTGCATGGCACATTACTGGTCATCAGGGTGTCATCCATAGGTGTGTTTGCTGTCAGGGCTGAGTTTGTGGGCAAACGCAGATGAGACACAGTCAGGATTCCCCTTGGCACTTGTTGGTTACACAAGTCATGTAATTTCCAGTTTGTGTTAGCTTTCAGTGATTGTGACACGTTGTGTGTGTGACTGCTGTCACTCCTCTGGGTCAGAGCTGCAATGTTGGAAGTTGTCTATGTGTGTTCTTTGTGGGTGACCTTGACTTCTTCATTGGTGTGTGACTGTGTCCGGGATCACATTGATTGTGGTGGATTTCACATCATTCCCATGTACAGCGTACTGTGCAGTGTGTCAGACATTCACGAGTCTTGTAGACTGGCCATGTGTGATGGGTTTCTGCACCTTAGTTCCCAACACCACCCCTAGGATTGTCATGGGTGCATGTGCAATGTCACCAGTCCATGTGAGCTTCACTGCTGCACATTGTTGGAGATCAAGGTGTGTGGTGTTGAGTGTGTGCAAATGAGAGTTGTTGCACGGCTAGACCCCTGCCTCCATGTTGGCCTTGGCTGACAGGCCATGCTGATTGATTTGTGCTTGTGTAGGTGTGATTGTAGTTTGTTGCTCAGGACACATGACTGTGGATCACAGTGTGAACGACATCTAGCTTTGTCATCACAGTGGGATCATCATGCAGGCCACGGTCACCACGATGTGGGGTCCCTGGGGGTAGTGCTGTGGTGGGTATGTCTCTTGCTGTGTTATTTGCTGTTCCTACAAGCTTGTGTGACATGTGTAATTTGGGCTTCCTCTCATCTAACAATGCCTGTTTGCCGACATAGGGGGATCCGATCCATGAGTGACTTTTGTGTGGCACTGTATACACATCTGTGTAATTGTGATTCAGGCCTCCTCATGTGTTGTGTGGTTGCCTGGGGACACTGGCACCCCCCCAACACCTGTTGTGTTTGTTCTGCAGTGTGAGGCTGCCTGTTTGTGTTTGTGCATCTGCACCACTGCATTGGCATGTCTTTAGTGTGCCATTGGCTGTATGTTGTTTGTTGGCTTTCCCCTGCTGTCCCTGGGACTCCTAGGTCATCAGTCAGCACAATGATCATGGTTTGTATGTCCCATTGCTGCCATGGTATGGTATTTGTTCACCTGACATCTACAGTCTCCAAAGGATATCTACATTTGTGGGTCCATTGGTTTAGATATGTGGGGCTGCATTATGATGGTCACTTCTGTCATTGTGTTATTGAGGGATGTTGACAATGTCAGCCCCCATGGGTGATGTTTGTCTGCACATGGACAAAGGTATATCTTATTTGCACTGCACTGTTTGCCTCAGCCAATGTGTGTTGCTATGGGACACAAGCACTACTATGCCACAGATGTGTTTGTTGTTCTGTGACCAGGAATCATCCATGCAGTTTGGCATTTGCAGCTTTTACCATTACTACACTTACCTTTTGGTCACTGTGGTGATGGGTGTTTAGACCCCATTGCCACACTGTTCAATTGGGCTTCAGCTATGGACCCCAGACTTACCTTTTGGTCACTGTGATGATGGGGTGTTACACCCCATTGCCACAGTGGTCATGGTCTGCTTGCATTGTGGAGGCCACACAAATTTATGTGTGACACATGTGATTGGGGGTCACATTGTATGCTCAATTACATGTTCAGTGTTGTGGGCATTTGACACAGACTACACACGCTTGTCATGGTGTTGGTGGGATGTATTTCCAGGCATTCCTTATGTTGGAGTATGCTGCTTGTGTCATGCATTTCCCGTCCTATGTTTATGGGTGGTGGTAGTGGTAGGCATCCAGCCCCCTATGAGTGGGGATGGTAGTAGTGACAGGCATCCAGCCCCCCTGAGTAGGGGTGGTGGTAGTGGTAGGCATCCAGGCCCCCCTGAGTAGGGGTGGTGATAGTGGTAGGCATCCAGGCCCCCATGAGTAGGGGTGGTGTTAGTGGTAGGCATCCAGCCCCCCCAGAGTAGGGGTGGTGGTAGTGGTAGGCATCCAGCCCCCTATGAGTGGGGATGGTAGTAGTGACAGGCATCCAGCCCCCTATGAGTGGGGATGGTAGTAGTGACAGGCATCCAGCCCCCCTGAGTAGGGGTGGTGGTAGTAGTAGGCATCCAGGCCCCCCTGAGTAGGGGTGGTGGTAGTGGTAGGCATCCAGCCCCCCAAGAATAGGGGTGGTGTTAGTGGTAGGCATCCAGGCCCCCCTGAGTAGGGGTGGTGGTAGTGGTAGGCATCCAGCCCCCCATTAGTAGGGGTGGTGTTAGTGGTAGGCATCCAGGCCCCCCTGAGTAGGGGTGGTGGTGGCGGTAGGCATCCAGGCCCCCCTGAGTAGGGGTGGTGGTGGTGGTAGACATCCAGCCCCCCCTGAGTAGGGGTGGTGGTAGTGGTGGGCATCCAGCCACCTATGAGTGGGGATGGTAGTAGTGACAGGCATCCAGCCCCCTATGAGTGGGGATGGTAGTAGTGACAGGCATCCAGCCCCCTGAGTAGGGGTGGTGGTAGTGGTAGGCATCCAGGCCCCCCTGAGTCGGGGTGGTGGTAGTGGTAGGCATCCAGCCCCCCATGAGTAGGGGTGGTGTTAGTGGTAGGCATCCAGGCCCCCCTGAGTAGGGGTGGTGGTAGTGGTAGGCATCCAGCCCCCTATGGGTGTGTATGGCATTGGTGGTAGCCATCCCGCCCCTATAGTTCTGCTGTTGCTGGTGTACGTCATTTCTGCATCCCTATGTGTGTGTGACATCTGTTGGGTACGTGTGGTTTGTTTGTGTAGTGGGTGTTTGACTTACCGTCTTCGCCGTTCGCGTCCGTACCAGTCACGGTAATAGATGTAGAGTATTGGTAGGACCTGCGCGATGGGATTCATGGTTTGTTCGTCTCGTTCGGGTTTCTCATGGCTTCGACTCGTACTCGTCGCTGGCTTGTTCGTCTCGTAGCCGTGGATCGTCTTGTGGCGCGAATCGGAGCTTATGTGCAGCTCTCCTGGATGCTCTGACGTGCCGGACGTAGCGACAGGTTGGGTGCGTACGGAATGCGCATCGTACTAGTCTGGCCGGAAGGTGCTGTGTATTTGCTTCCATGCGACTCGATTGGACGTTTACGGATCCGGCTCGGGCGGGGAAAAGGAGCTGTTATGGGTGAGTACGGCTCGCTCGGAATCTGGGCTGTTATGCGCATCGTACTTGTTCGTTCGGACGGCTGTTCGAATCGGTCGGGAAACACGCGTTCGGCCTGGTTTTTTTACGGACGAATACTGTTAGGTGCGCTTCTGGCCGAGATCGGAATCGGCCCCCCAGTCTCCATATAATGAATCTTCATATAGTGACGAAAATTGTATAATTGACTTTATACCTGTATACAAGTCAGAAGGCTATCATGACATATTAAATCAGCAAAACATACTAAAGTTATTAAACTGTTTTGAAAATTTGAAAGAACTCAACTCAAAATCACTCATGGCTGTTTGCTTTGTCTCAGATGATAAAGCCAACACAGAGTACGAAATTACAAGAACAACATGGGTATCTCAGAGTGTGGTACTAAAGATACTAAACATTAAAGACTTCTTAACCGACTGGGGAATCATAATCAGACAGCCGGAGAAATGTAAATATCCACATATTTTGAGAACTGCCAACAGACGTACAGAATACGAAAAACAACCATTAAGTACCAGATTTCCATACAAAGGTGCAGAAGATAACATCAGATTTGAGAACTTTCAAATCACCACAAGGAAAGAACAGGATAATAATGGAATTCCTGCTGATGCTCCACATTTAGGGGAGAGGCAGTGTCTATAGGAGGCCAAGAAGTATTCCTGAAAGATCTAACTTAAGGAAAGTCCAACAAAGTGAGTTTTCAATATTGTCCTGGAATATAGCGGGTTTTGAGCGACAATTAAAAAAGGCCGGGGACAAAATGATGAGCTTTCTACAAGATCAATGTGTAATATGTTTACAGGAAACCTGGCATTCCGGGAATTTAAATATACAAAATTTTAAAACACATGAAATTCAGGCCAAAAAAAAAGCCTTCGGAAAATCAAGCGGAGGATTGTCGATTTCAATAAGTACCAAATTATGTCTGATAAATAAAAAACTCAAAACATTATCTAAATATATACTGCCAGTTATTTTAATACATCAAAACCTTACTAAATGTTTGATAATTAACATTTATTTCCCTCCTCAATTAGTGAAAAATAAGTGTAGCTATCAAGCGACGCTGAACGAATTGGAAAAAATAATGGCAATGAATGAACACATGGTAGTCATACTAACGGGAGATTTTAATCAGACTCTGTTGCCACTGGCGGATAATCTTGTAACCGGGGATGAACCAGATATGGCTTACAATATTCCGCAAGTAGTATTTCCTTCACAAAACAAGGTAAAAAGATTGGTACCTCTTGTAGAGATACATATGTCTTGTTGTCGGATCTAGGATATAGAGCTCTCAATGGAAGATTAAAAGATGATCAACCAGCTTCCTTAACATTCTGTGGGCTGATGGGGTCTTCTATTATAGACTTTACATTTATCCATTACGCCCATTTTTACTTATGTAAAAGTATGCCATTATACCTAGAGCCGAGAGTGACCATGATCCTCAAAGGTTAGTCATCAGCATCAAGCATGATCATTGGGAGACTCACATAACGGCCAATAGTGGAAGACTGACCGCTGTAAATGGGAAAAGACTTATCTGGAACAATAAACTACAAATGAAGGCATCGAAACTGGAAACAACCATGACAGCCTGTACCGAGAAAGACAGGATTGTATTAAAGTCTGGTGACAACTGGTCGGATGCCTGGCAATCTATTCTAAAAAATATATTGTCTAGTCTTGTGGCAAGTATGCAAGAGCCGCGATTAAATGTCAACGTAACAAAGAGTGAAAAATTAAAGGAATCAAAGAGAATCTATCGTAAGGAGATGCCTTATATCTTAAAACTTCCAACATCGAATGCGAGGAATATGAAAATACAAGACATAAAGAAAGTATTTAAGAATAGGAACTTACAGATAAAGTGGGATAGTGTGGATACCGCTTATGCTAAATTATATCATGCTATTTCATCCAGGAATGAGCGAGCTTTTGGTCCCTTGTGGGACATGGCACAAATTTGCATAAACAGCCAGATGATTTTTTTGTCTCAAGTCATAAGTGGGAAAATCATATCAAATCTTTATACAAATCATCTGTTATAGCTGAATATACGACAACTAACGCGGATGGTTTATTTGCAGAAATAACTGAAGATGAAATTGTCAAATTAATAAAGAGTTCTCACTCATCCAGGGCAGCAGGACCCAATGGTATCCCTATTGGCTTGATAAAATTTAACATAACGTTTTGGAGTGCGTTTTTAAAATAGTTGTTCCTACAGGTAATTAATTGCGGAATGATACCATCTGCCTGGAAAGGAGCGATCATTCATCCGATATACAAGCGAGGCCCAAAAGAGGATCCGTCCAGCTATAGATGAATAGCGTTGCTGGATTTTGAAGGGAAGGGAGATGTCTGTCTGTTTCCCTAATTGTTTGCAGATACATCCACGGCCACAGGAGGGGACAGCTCCACGGACCAGGAGGAGCTGCAGAGCCAGACTGGGTCAACAGCCGAGGAGTGGTCGGAGGGACCCAGTGGCACGGAGGGCGAGGTGAGGCACACCGAGGAGTCCTCAGCACAATCCACCTCAGCTGAGGACCACAGCAGCTCGGAGGATGACTCCCTTGTGGAGGCGGGTGTCAGCAGCCACCACACCCCAGCTACTATTGCTGTCCCCACCACCACCACCACTGCCCTCCCATCGGCTCCCATTCCAGAGGTCCATGGAGGCTCCTGTGTTCGGGAGCATGTCTCCTTCGTGCCAGGCACCGCAGCCCCTGCCCCTGTGTCCCCTGCTGCCCTGAGTGAGGAGTCTGTGTACCTACTTCGCCAGCTCCATGTAGGGCAGACAGCAATGCTGAGTGTCCTCCATGCCCACACCACTCTGTTGACTCAGCTGGTGTCATTCATGGAGGGCATCTCATCGGGCATGTCTGCCCTACAGAGGAGCAATAGTTCCATGGACTCCTCCCTGACGGCAGCAGTGTCCCTCCTCCAACAGTCCCTCACCCCTCCTACCTCTGCCCTATCCACACTTCCTGGCACCCTACCTGTCCCAAGCAGATGCACACCTGCACGTTCACCCAAACACACAGACATGAGCAGCACAGACACACCCACTACAAAAACAAGACGTGCACGCAGGCATCCTCAGGGGACTGATACCACACCCACAGGGGAAGGGGTACATACACACACACAGGCATCCACAGTCACTCCGCAGTCCTCCGATACCTCTCCCTCCAAGGCCCCTTCCCTTGCCTCACCTGCAACCCCACCTACACAGCAGCTCTTCGTCTGTCACCTCAGCCTCTTCCCCTCCAATCCAGCTGATCCAGCATACAGGGGGAAGAGGAAGTCCACCCACACATAGGGGAGTGCCCCTCACCCCCGGACACCCTCCCCCAGGCGCAGACAGACTGAGGCCCCCATCCGCAAGTTCTACTGGACCCGGAAGAGCAAGACCCCGCCACCACCCTGCAGCTCAACCACCAAGTCTCCTTCCTCCATCCCTCAGGCCCCCACTCCACAGGTTCCCCCACCACACCCTGCCCCAGGTTCCCCCACCCACAGATACACCATCCCCAGAAAGATCCGGCCTTCTCCCCCTACCACTTGCTCTTCCAGCACCACACCCCCCACTGCGCTTGTTTGTGCCACTGGTGTGGAGAGCGTGTCCTCCCCCTCTGTCCTGCCCACCTTACCTGAACCCCATTCTACTCCCCTGGGGATAGGCACTGCAGTGGAGTCCACTACCACCCTGTCTGACTTGGGCACTGCAGTGGGGAACCGGTCCACTCCATCTGCATGGCCCACTGCAGTCGTGCCGGCACCCACACCATCTGACTCATGCCCCCCAGTTGTGCCGGCACACACCATGTCAGACACCTCCACTGCAGTTGTCAGTGACTCTCCAGCACCCACCACCCCTTCCCTGCCTCCTTCTGGTGAGCCCTGATCCTGTCCCTGCGGTGCCTGGCCTGCCCCCCCGTATGCCCCTCCGAGGGGAATGTCCCTGCTCCATATCAGTGCAGGCATGCAAAGGGTGACATCTGGCACTGTCACCCTGTTTGGACTATTGTTATGGACTGGCCATTGGCCTTTGTTATATTTTTGGACTTTCACTTCTATACACAAAAATGCTGAATAAAGCTACTTTCTGTTCTCTAGTGGTTTTGCTTCTGATGTACATGATGTTGATGATGCTAACCGTGCCCTTGCTGCACTGATGGTGATTTTTGATATCAGGGAAATAAAGTGTTACTGTGCAGGACCCCATGTGGTCCAGGGGGAATGTGTCCTATCCTGGTGTGTATCCATGTCATCCTTTGCAGCAATAAGAGGGTGTCATGTTTTCAATATTTGGCAATGGGATTTCCTACATTTATTTGCAATATCACATCTGTGGCTTACACCCCTGCACATCTGTTGTGCTTGCCATTGTTCCATTTGTCTATTTCCCTGACCGTGTGACCATCTCCACTGGACATGCAAGTTTGGGCATCAATGGGGAAGGATTCATCTGTGTGATCAGTGCAACTTGCTATACATGTGTGTTGGATCTGTGCAGATGGTGTCGGTGACACTGCCATGACCAGGCTGATGTGACGAGGGCCTTCATTTTGTGCTAATTGATGACTGAGTTACCAAGTGTACTGCTGATATGATAGACCCCTGCAGAGACAACGTATGGCACAGCTTTCCTTACACAGGAGTGGAGTGCCCTCATGGCAGTGTGTAATTCTGTAACATTGCCTGAGCCCAAGGTGTGTGTTGTGTGAGCATGTCTATGTGTGTTCACTTCCGTTTTGCAACACAGGCTGGGATCCCTAGTGATGTTCCTGTTTGTGATGCTTGCTGAGTTGACCTATGTTCCACCATAATCTTCGCCCTGGGTTCTCTGGGATGTGGGTGCATGGCACATTACTGGTCATCAGGGTGTCATCCATAGGTGTGTTTGCTGTCAGGGCTGAGTTTGTGGGCAAACGCAGATGAGACACAGTCAGGATTCCCCTTGGTACTTGTTGGTTACACAAGTCATGTAATTTCCAGTTTGTGTTAGCTTTCAGTGATTGTGACACGTTGTGTGTGTGACTGCTGCCACTCCTCTGGGTCAGAGCTGCAATGTTGGAAGTTGTCTATGTGTGTTCTTTGTGGGTGACCTTGACTTCTTCATTGGTGTGTGTCTGTGTCCGGGATCACATTGATTGTGGTGGATTTCACATCATTCCCATGTACAGCGTACTGTGCAGTGTGTCAGACATTCACGAGTCTTGTAGACTGGCCATGTGTGATGGGTTTCTGCACCTTAGTTCCCAACACCACCCCTAGGATTGTCATGGGTGCATGTGCAATGTCACCAGTCCATGTGAGCTTCACTGCTGCACATTGTTGGAGATCAAGGTGTGTGGTGTTGAGTGTGTGCAAATGAGAGTTGTTGCACGGCTAGACCCCTGCCTCCATGTTGGCCTTGGCTGACAGGCCATGCTGATTGATTTGTGCTTGTGTAGGTGTGATTGTAGTTTGTTGCTCAGGACACATGACTGTGGATCACAGTGTGAACGACATCTAGCTTTGTCATCACAGTGGGATCATCATGCAGGCCACGGTCACCACGATGTGGGGTCCCTGGGGGTAGTGCTGTGGTGGGTATGTCTCTTGCTGTGTTATTTGCTGTTCCTACAAGCTTGTGTGACATGTGTAATTTGGGCTTCCTCTCATCTAACAATGCCTGTTTGCCGACATAGGGGGATCCGATCCATGAGTGACTTTTGTGTGGCACTGTATACACATCTGTGTAATTGTGATTCAGGCCTCCTCATGTGTTGTGTGGTTGCCTGGGGACACTGGCACCCCCCCCAACACCTGTTGTGTTTGTTCTGCAGTGTGAGGCTGCCTGTTTGTGTTTGTGCATCTGCACCACTGCATTGGCATGTCTTTAGTGTGCCATTGGCTGTATGTTGTTTGTTGGCTTTCCCCTGCTGTCCCTGGGACTCCTAGGTCATCAGTCAGCACAATGATCATGGTTTGTATGTCCCATTGCTGCCATGGTATGGTATTTGTTCACCTGACATCTACAGTCTCCAAAGGATATCTACATTTGTGGGTCCATTGGTTTAGATATGTGGGGCTGCATTATGATGGTCACTTCTGTCATTGTGTTATTGAGGGATGTTGACAATGTCAGCCCTCATGGGTGATGTTTGTCTGCACATGGACAAAGGTATATCTTATTTGCACTGCACTGTTTGCCTCAGCCAATGTGTGTTGCTATGGGACACAAGCACTACTATGCCACAGATGTGTTTGTTGTTCTGTGACCAGGAATCATCCATGCAGTTTGGCATTTGCAGCTTTTACCATTACTACACTTACCTTTTGGTCACTGTGGTGATGGGTGTTTAGACCCCATTGCCACACTGTTCAATTGGGCTTCAGCTATGGACCCCAGACTTACCTTTTGGTCACTGTGATGATGGGGTGTTACACCCCATTGCCACAGTGGTCATGGTCTGCTTGCATTGTGGAGGCCACACAAATTTATGTGTGACACATGTGATTGGGGGTCACATTGTATGCTCAATGACATGTTCAGTGTTGTGGGCATTTGACACAGACTACACACGCTTGTCATGGTGTTGGTGGGATGTATTTCCAGGCATTCCTTATGTTGGAGTATGCTGGTTGTGTCATGCATTTCCCGTCCTATGTTTATGGGTGGTGGTAGTGGTAGGCATCCAGCCCCCTATGAGTGGGGATGGTAGTAGTGACAGGCATCCAGCCCCCCCTGAGTAGGGGTGGTGGTAGTGGTAGGCATCCAGGCCCCCCTGAGTAGGGGTGGTGATAGTGGTAGGCATCCAGGCCCCCATGAGTAGGGGTGGTGTTAGTGGTAGGCATCCAGCCCCCCCTGAGTAGGGGTGGTGGTAGTGGTAGGCATCCAGCCCCCTATGAGTGGGGATGGTAGTAGTGACAGGCATCCAGCCCCTATGAGTGGGGATGGTAGTAGTGACAGGCATCCAGCCCCCTGAGTAGGGGTGGTGGTAGTAGTAGGCATCCAGGCCCCCTGAGTAGGGGTGGTGGTAGTGGTAGGCATCCAGCCCCCCAAGAATAGGGGTGGTGTTAGTGGTAGGCATCCAGGCCCCCTGAGTAGGGGTGGTGGTAGTGGTAGGCATCCAGCCCCCATTAGTAGGGGTGGTGTTAGTGGTAGGCATCCAGGCCCCCTGAGTAGGGGTGGTGGTGGCGGTAGGCATCCAGGCCCCCTGAGTAGGGGTGGTGGTGGTGGTAGACATCCAGCCCCCCCTGAGTAGGGGTGGTGGTAGTGGTGGGCATCCAGCCACCTATGAGTGGGGATGGTAGTAGTGACAGGCATCCAGCCCCCTATGAGTGGGGATGGTAGTAGTGACAGGCATCCAGCCCCCTGAGTAGGGGTGGTGGTAGTGGTAGGCATCCAGGCCCCCTGAGTAGGGGTGGTGGTAGTGGTAGGCATCCAGCCCCCATGAGTAGGGGTGGTGTTAGTGGTAGGCATCCAGGCCCCCTGAGTAGGGGTGGTGGTAGTGGTAGGCATCCAGCCCCCATGAGTAGGGGTGGTGTTAGTGGTAGGCATCCAGCCCCCTATGAGTGGGGATGGTAGTAGTGACAGGCATCCAGCCCCCTATGAGTGGGGATGGTAGTAGTGACAGGCATCCAGCCCCCCTGAGTAGGGGTGGTGGTAGTGGTAGGCATCCAGGCCCCCTGAGTAGGGGTGGTGGTAGTGGTAGGCATCCAGCCCCCCATGAGTAGGGGTGGTGTTAGTGGTAGGCATCCAGGCCCCTGAGTAGGGGTGGTGGTAGTGGTAGGCATCCAGCCCCCATGAGTAGGGGTGGTGTTAGTGGTAGGCATCCAGGCCCCCCTGAGTAGGGGTGGTGGTGGTGGTGGTAGGCATCCAGGCCCCCCTGAGTAGGGTGGTGGTGGTGGTAGGAATCCAGCCCCCCCTGAGTAGGGATGGTGGTAGTGGTGGGCATCCAGCCCCCTATGAGTGGGGATGGTAGTAGTGACATGCATCCAGCCCCCTATGAGTGGGGATGGTAGTAGTGACAGGCATCCAGCCCCCCCTGAGTAGGGGTGATGGTAGTGGTAGGCATCCAGGCCCCCCTGAGTAGGGGTGGTGGTAGTGGTAGGCATCCAGCCCCCCATGAGTAGGGGTGGTGTTAGTGGCAGGCATCCAGGCCCCCCTGAGTAGGGGTGGTGGTAGTGGTAGGCATCCAGCCCCCCATGAGTAGGGGTGGTGTTAGTGGTAGGCATCCAGGCCCCCCTGAGTAGGGGTGGTGGTGGTGGTAGTCATCCAGCCCCCCATGAGTAGGGGTGGTGTTAGTGGTAGGCATACAGGCACCCCTGAGTAGGGGTGGTGGTGGTGGTAGGCATCCAGGCCCCCCTGAGTAGGGGTGGTGGTAGTGGTAGGCATCCAGCCCCCCCTGAGTAGGGGTGGTGGTAGTGGTAGGCATCCAGCCCCCTATGAGTAGGGATGTTAGTTGTGACAGTCATCCAGCCCCCTATGTGTGGGGATGGTAGTAGTGCCAGGCATCCAGCCCCCCTGAGTAGGGGTGGTGGTAGTGGTAGGCATCCAGCCCCCCATGAGTAGGGGTGGTGTTAGTGGTAGGCATCCAGGCCCCCCTGAGTAGGGGTGGTGGTAGTGGAAGGCATCCAGCCCCACATGAGTAGGGGTGGTGTTAGTGGTAGGAATCCAGGCCCCCCTGAGTAGGGGTGGTGGTGGTGGTAGGCATCCAGGCCCCCCTGAGTAGGGGTGGTGGTAGTGGTAGGCATCCAGCCCCCCCTGAGTAGGGGTGGTGGTAGTGGTTGGCATCCAGCCCCCTATGAGTGGGGATGGTAGTAGTGACAGGCATCCAGCCCCCTATGAGTGGGGATGGTAGTAGTGACAGGCATCCAGCCCCCCTGAGTAGGGTGGTGGTAGTGGTAGGCATCCAGGCCCCCTGAGTAGGGGTGGTGGTAGTGGTAGGCATCCAGCCCCCCATGAGTAGGGGTGGTGTTAGTGGTAGGCATCCAGGCCCCCTGAGTAGGGGTGGTGGTAGTGGTAGGCATCCATCCCCCTATGGGTGTGTATGGCATTGGTGGTAGCCATCCCGTCCCTATGGTTCTGCTGTTGCTGGTGTACGTCATTTCTGCATCCCTATGTGTGTGTGACATATGTTGGGTACGTGTGGTTTGTTTGTGTAGTGGGTGTTTGACTTACCGTCTTCGCCGTTCGCGTCCGTACCGGTCCCGGTAATAGATGTAGAGTATTGGTAGGACCTGCGCGATGGGATTCATGGTTTGTTCGTCTCGTTCGGGTTTCTCATGGCTTCGACTAGTACTCGTTGCTGGCTTGTTCGTCTCGTAGCCGTGGATCGTCTTGTGGCGCGAATCGGAGCTTATGTGCAGCTCTCCCGGATGCTCTGACGTGCCGGACGTAGCGACGGGTTGGGAGCGTACGGAATGCGCATCGTACTAGTCCGGTCGGAAGGTGCTGTGTATTTTCTTCCGTGCGACTCGATTGGACGTTTACGGATCCGGCTCGGGCGGGGAACGGGAGCTGTTATGGGTGAGTACGGCTCGCTCGGAATCTGGGCTGTTATGCGCATCGTACTTGTTCATTCGGACGGCTGTTCGAATCGGTCGGGAAACACGCGTTCGGCTTGGTTTTTTTATGGACGAATACTGTTAGGTGCGCTTCTGGCCGAGATTGGAATCGGCCCCCCAGTCTCCATATAATGAATCTTCATGTAGTGACGAAAATTGTATAATTGACTTTATACCTGTATACAAGTCAGAAGGCTATCATGACATATTAAATCGGCAAAACATACTAAAGTTATTAAACTGTTTTGAAAATTTGAAAGAACTCAACTCAAAATCACTCATGGCTGTTTGCTTTGTCTCAGATGATAAAGCCAACACAGAGTACGAAATTACAAGAACAACATGGGTATCTCAGAGTGTGGTACTAAAGATACTAAACATTAAAGACTTCTTAACCGACTGGGGAATCATAATCAGACAGCCAGAGAAATGTAAATATCCACATATTTTGAGAACTGCCAACAGACGTACAGAATACGAAAAACAACCATTAAGTACCAGATTTCCATACAAAGGTGCAGAAGATAACATCAGATTTGAGAACTTTCAAATCACCACAAGGAAAGAACAAGATAATAATGGAATTCCTGCTGATGCTCCACATTTAGGGAGAGGCAGTATCTATATGAGGCCAAGAAGTATTCCTGAAAGATCTAACTTAAGGAAAGTCCAACAAAGTGAGTTTTCAATATTGTCCTGGAATATAGCGGGTTTTGAGCAACAATTAAAAAGGCCGGGGACAAAATGATGAGCTTTCTACAAGATCAATGTGTAATATGTTTACAGGAAACCTGGCATTCCGGGAATTTAAATATACAAAATTTTAAAACACATGAAATTCAGGCAAAAAAAAGCCTTCGGAAAATCAAGCGGAGGATTGTCGATTTCAATAAGTACCAAATTATGTCTGATAAGTAAAAAACTCAAAACATTATCTAAATATATACTGCCAGTTATTTTAATACATCAAAACCTTACTAAATGTTTGATAATTAACATTTATTTCCCTCCTCAATTAGTGAAAAATAAGTGTAGCTATCAAGCGACGCTGAACGAATTGGAAAAAATAATGGCAATGAATGAACACATGGTAGTCATACTAACGGGAGATTTTAATCAGACTCTGTTGCCACTGGCGGATAATCTTGTAACCGGGGATGAACCAGATATGACTTACAATATTCCGCAAGTAGTATTTCCTTCACAAAACAAGGTAAAAAAGATTGGTACCTCTTGTAGAGATACATATGTCTTGTTGTCGGATCTAGGATATAGAGCTCTCAATGGAAGATTAAAAGATGATCAACCAGCTTCCTTAACATTCTGTGGGCCGATGGGGTCTTCTATTATAGACTTTACATTTATCCATTACGCCCATTTTTACTTATGTAAAAGTATGCCATTATACCTAGAGCCGAGAGTGACCATGATCCTCAAAGGTTAGTCATCAGCATCAAGCATGATCATTGGGAGACTCACATAACGGCCAATAGTGGAAGACTGACCGCTGTAAATGGGAAAAGACTTATCTGGAACAATAAACTACAAATGAAGGCATCGAAACTGGAAACAACCATGACAGCCTGTACCGAGAAAGACAGGATTGTATTAAAGTCTGGTGACAACTGGTCGGATGCCTGGCAATCTATTCTAAAAATATATTGTCTAGTCTTGTGGCAAGTATACAAGAGCCGCGATTAAATGTCAACGTAACAAAGAGTGAAAAATTAAAGGAATCAAAGAGAATCTATCGTAAGGAGATGCCTTATATCTTAAAACTTCCAACATCGAATGCGAGGAATATGAAAATACAAGACATAAAGAAAGTATTTAAGAATAGGAACTTACAGATAAAGTGGGATAGTGTGGATACCGCTTATGCTAAATTATATCATGCTATTTCGTCCAGGAATGAGCAAGCTTTTTGGTCCCTTGTTGGACATGGCACAAATTTGCATAAACAGCCAGATGATTTTTTTGTCCCAAGTCATAAGTGGGAAAATCATATCAAATCTTTATACAAATCATCTGTTATAGCGAATATACGACAACTAACGCGGATGGTTTATTTGCAGAAATAACTGAAGATGAAATTGTCAAATTAATAAAGAGTTCTCACTCATCCAGGGCAGCAGGACCCAATGGTATCCCTATTGGCTTGATAAAATTTAACATAACGTTTTGGAGTGCGTTTTTAAAACAGTTGTTCATACAGGTAATTAATTGCTGAATGATACCATCTGCCTGGAAAGGAGCGATCATTCATCCGATTTACAAGCGAGGCCCAAAAGAGGATCCGTCCAGCTATAGATGAATAGCGTTGCTGGATTTTGAAGGGAAGGGAGATGTCTGTCTGTTTCCCTAATTGTTTGCAGATACATTCACGGCCACAGGAGGGGACAGCTCCACGGACCAAGAGGAGCTGCAGAGCCAGACTGGGTCAACAGCCGAGGAGTGGTCGGAGGGACCCAGTGGCACGGAGGGCGAGGTGAGCCACACCGAGGAGTCCTCAGCACAATCCACCTCAGCTGAGGACCACAGCAGCTCGGAGGATGACTCACTTGTGGAGGCGGGTGTCAGCAGCCACCACACCCCAGCTACTATTGCTGTCCCCACCACCACCACCACCACCACCACCACCACTGCCCTCCCATCGGCTCCCATTCCAGAGGTCCGTGGAGGCTCCTGTGTTCGGGAGCATGTCTCCTTCGTGCCAGGCACCGCAGCCCCTGCCCCTGTGTCCCCTGCTGCCCTGAGTGAGGAGTCTGTGTACCTACTTCGCCAGCTCCATGTAGGGCAGACAGCAATGCTGAGTGTCCTCCATGCCCACACCACTCTGTTGACTCAGCTGGTGTCATTCATGGAGGGCATCTCATCGGGCATGTCTGCCCTACAGAGGAGCAATAGGTCCATGGACTCCTCCCTGACGGCAGCAGTGTCCCTCCTCCAACAGTCCCTCACCCCTCCTACCTCTGCCCCATCGACACTTCCTGGCACCCTACCTGTCCCAAGCAGATGCACACCTGCACATTCACCCAAACACACAGACATGAGCAGCACAGACACACCCACTACAAAAACAAGACGTGCACGCAGGCATCCTCAGGGGACTGATACCACACCCACAGGGGAAGGGGTACATACACACACACAGGCATCCACAGTCACTCCGCAGTCCTCCGATACCTCTCCCTCCAAGGCCCCTTCCCTTGCCTCACCTGCAACCCCACCTACACAGCAGCTCTTCCTCTGTGACCTTGGCCTCTTCCCCTCCAATCCAGCTGATCCAGCATACAGGGGGAAGAGGAAGTCCACCCACACAGAGGGGAGTGCCCCTCACCCCCGGACAAACTCCCCCAGGCGCAGACAGACTGAGGCCCCCATCCGCAAGTCCTCCCGGACCCGGAAGAGCAAGACCCCGCCACCACCCTGCAGCTCAACCACCAAGTCTCCTTCCTCCATCCCTCAGGCCCCCACTCCACAGGTTCCCCCACCACACCCTGCCCCAGGTTCCCCCACCCACAGATACACCATCCCCAGAAAGATCCGGCCTTCTCCCCCTACCACTTGCTCTTCCAGCACCACACGCCCCGCTGCGCTTGTTTGTGCCACTGGTGTGGAGAGCGTGTCCTCCCCCTCTGTCCTGCCCACCTTACCTGAACCCCATTCTACTCCCCTGGGGATAGGCACTGCAGAGGAGTCCACTACCACCCTGTCTGACTTGGGCACTGCAGTGGGGAACCTGTCCACTCCATCTGCATGGCCCACTGCAGTCGTGCCGGCACCCACACCATCTGACTCATGCCCCCCAGTTGTGCCGGCACACACCATGTCAGACACCTCCACTGCAGTTGTCAGTGACTCTCCAGCACCCACCACCCCTTCCCTGCCTCCTTCTGGTGAGCCCTGATCCTGTCCCTGCGGTGCCTGGCCTGCCCCCCGTATGCCCCTCCGAGGGGAATGTCCCTGCTCCATATCAGTGCAGGCATGGAAAGGGTGACATCTGGCACTGTCACCCTGTTTGGACTATTGTTATGGACTGGCCATTGGCCTTTGTTATATTTCTGGACTTTCACTTCTATACACAAAAATGCTGAATAAAGCTACTTTCTTTTCTCTAGTGGTTTTGCTTCTGATGTACATGATGTTGATGATGCTAACCGTGCCCTTGCTGCACTGATGGTGATTTTTGATATCAGGGAAATGAAGTGTTACTGTGCAGGACCCCATGTGGTCCAGGGGAATGTGTCCTATCCTGGTGTGTATCCATGTCATCCTTTGCAGCAATAAGAGGGTGTCATGTTTTCAATATTTGGCAATGGGATTTCCTACATTTATTTGCAATATCACATCTGTGGCTTACACCCCTGCACATCTGTTGTCCTTGCCATTGTTCAATTTGTCTATTTCCCTGACCGTGTGACCATCTCCACTGGACATGCAAGTTTGGGCATCAATGGGGAAGGACTCATCCGTGTGATCAGTGCAACTTGCTATACATGTGTGTTGGATCTGTGCAGATGGTGTCGGTGACACTGCCATGACCAGGCTGATGTGACGAGGGCCTTCATTTTGTGCTAATTGATGACTGAGTGACCAAGTGTACTGCTGATATGATAGAGCCCTGCAGAGACAACGTATGGCACAGCTTTCCTTACACAGGAGTGGAGTGCCCTCATGGCAGTGTGTAATTCTGTGACATTGCCTGAGCCCAAGGTGTGTGTTGTGTGAGCATGTCTGTGTGTGTTCACTTCCGTTTTGCAACACAGGCTGGGATCCCTAGTGATGTTCCTGTTTGTGATGCTTGCTGAGTTGACCTATGTTCCACCATAATCTTCGTCCTGGGTTATCTGGGATGTGGGTGCATGGCACATTACTGGTCATCAGGGTGTCATCCATAGGTGTGTTTGCTGTCAGGGCTGAGTTTGTGGGCAAACGCAGATGAGACACAGTCAGGATTCCCCTTGGCACTTGTTGGTTACACAAGTCATGTAATTTCCAGTTTGTGTTAGCTTTCAGTGATTGTGACACGTTGTGTGTGTGACTGCTGCCACTCCTCTGGGTCAGAGCTGCAATGTTGGAAGTTGTCTATGTGTGTTCTTTGTGGGTGACCTTGACTTCTTCATTGGTGTGTGACTGTGTCCGGGATCACATTGATTGTGGTGGATTTCACATCATTCCCATGTACAGCGTACTGTGCAGTGTGTCAGACATTCACGAGTCTTGTAGACTGGCCATGTGTGATGGGTTTCTGCACCTTAGTTCCCAACACCACCCCTAGGATTGTCATGGGTGCATGTGCAATGTCACCAGTCCATGTGAGCTTCACTGCTGCACATTGTTGGAGATCAAGGTGTGTGGTGTTGAGTGTGTGCAAATGAGAGTTGTTGCATGGCTAGACCCCTGCCTCCATGTTGGCCTTGGCTGACAGGCCATGCTGATTGATTTGTGCTTGTGTAGGTGTGATTGTAGTTTGTTGCTCAGGACACATGACTGTGGATCACAGTGTGAACGACATCTAGCTTTGTCATCACAGTGGGATCATCATTCAGGCCACGGTCACCACGATGTGGGGTCCCTGGGGGTAGTGCTGTGGTGGGTCTGTCTCTTGCTGTGTTATTTGCTGTTCCTACAAGCTTGTGTGACATGTGTAATTTGGGCTTCCTCTCATCTAACAATGCCTGTTTGCCCACATGGGGGGATCCGATCCATGAGTGACTTTTGTGTGGCACTGTATACACATCTGTGTAATTGTGATTCAGGCCTCCTCATGTGTTGGGTGGTTGCCTGGGGACACTGGCACCCCCCCCCCCCTGTAGAAATAAAAACCTTCTTAGGGGTTCACTGATACATCTGGTCCTTAAGACCAACAAAGAAGAGATTGGCACAGAAGCTGTAATATCAAAAAACATGTTTTATTAACCTCAGATGAGGGAGATTGCATCTTACGGTACCCGCAGGCCACTGTAGGAGGCATTCTAATGAGTGCAGAGAACAGGGTCCTTATATATGTATTTGTTACATAGTCAGCATAAAATCAAGGGAGGTCCTAGCACATACAAGCATGCTTATTGACTAATATGGGTATACAAAATTTGCTTGCTCCACAAAGTGGGAGGAGACTAAACTGCTTACATGAGTAAGAATAGCCTGACAGTTCTATACTAGGAGCAGGTGCATTCTACCAGCTAGGCCTCTCTGAGCATGTGCAAGACTCTGGAAGAGGGAGAAAGCACATGGCGAGCACATGGCTAACTAAAATGGCTGCCAAGTACAAAATGGCTTTCAGCTCATGCTAACAGCGATTCCTGCAATCTTTAACAGATGATCCTTTTAGCATGAGCTAAAGACATTCCCATGATCTAGTAGAGACATAGAAAATATTTTGCACATTTTCTTCTCATAAATTCATCAATATCCTATGCTAGGTGGGCATTTACATTCTAAACATTTCATTAAGCAGGTATATACAAGGTATAAGCAGGAGTACAAAGTGAACAGAGCATTGGGTCATACAGGTAGCAAGAGAGAATAATGACTATTATCTCAAACAGAAATCTCAATATTTTCCAATCCTAAGCAGAAAGCAAATACCAAAACCATCTAGTCTAATTTTAAGTTTCAGGGCTCTGATGTATTTCAGTGACTATTTATGTCAATTTCAAAATAGCCAACAGCACATACCTAATAAAAACATTTTCAATAGACTTTCTCAGTATTTTTTATGAGGGCTAAATTATCAATTAATATACTTAAGGAAAGAGTAAAGTAACATGCTCAGATGAACTTTTCTCGTGCAGAATAAACATTACTCTTAAAAAATATTAAAGCAATCAGACATATTATTACAAAAACAATCCTGGCTCCGGGGACCAGGAGGACCACACAGGGCCATAGGAATTAGGACAAGGAGCCGCAAAGGGCTGCTCCTCCAAAAAAATGGGACGACCAAAGGGGTACATTACTAACAAAAAAAGAGTCCTTGGGAATTTCTAGAACCACCAGCCAGAGGGGAGTCTTCTCCCTGTGTCCATTTGAGCCTCACAGGCAGGCTCTTGTTGTTCCCACGGTGGAGCTGCACAACTCGCAACTCAAGAATCACGGAGAAGGAAAAGTCTTTCTTTCAGGATAGGGCAATCACCCCCCAGGGCAAATACCCTCAATGATCCTGTCCAGTGTCTCAGGCAGTGCACCAGTTTTCTTCACTTTAATCTAACAGGCACCAAGGGCACAGCACCTGTACCCTAAACTCAAGTCCTTCCCTAACTCCTGTATTGCACCTCTGGCGCACTGCTCTTTTGTTAGGGCCACAAATTGTACCCAGTGTGCTCGGGCATCTCTTGATCAACAAACAAAGGCGTAGACTTGCATTCACTTGGGACCAGGACTCAAAGGCCTGAAGCAACCCTTGTTTCAAAGGGGGTCACCTCAAGTAAAAGCCTCCTTGCCGTCCTTGTCGTTCTGTGACTCTCTCAGCTGGGCATCAAAAACTGGATCCACACAAAGATTTCTCCATCCTGATTTGTAACCCCGTCTTTCGCCCAAGACAGTGGCAGGGGTACACACTTCACGTCCCAGTGCTTCCGCCTTCACTGAGGTCCTAGTTGCCAGCAACGCCTATGCTGGTTCCTTTTGTTTTGACTGTAGGCTGGACTGGTGCTGACTCCCAGGCTGGATCTGATGTCCGGGCCCCTCTGGCAATGGTTGTAAGGCAGCAAATATCTATTGGTGGACAGAACAAGAGGTCTTTAGACAAGGCACAGAAATAAACTAACAACAGAGAGGATAGTCTCAGAATACTTCCTTAGTCTCGGGCGCCCCATACATTAGCAAGGCACCCAAGAGCCACTTCATCTATCTGAGAGTAGAAAACCCTGGACCTATTGGCAAGTATAAAAGGAACGTTTTGGTGAACTGACAAGAGTAATACATCACCCAATCCCAAACAGCCAAGGAAGTCTGTGTTCATTTACTAAATTCTGAGAAAAGAGAAAAACAATACAGACATACTCCAAATACTTACATTGGTGTATTCCTATATTACCAATCTGAAGAACCCTCAAGAAAAAGGAAATGTTCTACACTTTTACTCATAGATTTTACATTACTTGTACAGGACTGCAGACACTTGTAAAATAATTTCTCTTACATGTTATGCTTAGGACCATGCTCTCATGTTATAGGTGCAGCAGGAAAATCTAAAACTGCTAATTTAACAGGGATTCTTATTGCAAAAAGAACTAAACTTCAACATAGTGAGTACATTTTCTCCAGCAGAACATGTTATGACAAACAAATTCCTATAAAACAATATTTTCCTTCAAAATGTTTGCTAAGGATCACATGAGCGTCTTTCCTGCATTGTACTTTTCACGATCTGGACTATGCAGCATCATTTTCAAAAAGAAAAAAAAACCCTATCTCCAGCTCTAATAAGGGCTGTCAGCTTATTGACAGAGACTAGCTAATAAAAAACTAGCAATGCCCTTGCAAAACTGTATAGAACATGAGAATAACATAAACAATAATAGTGTTGCCACCTGAGATTTTTGAACAGAAACCGCCACTATACAGTTCTCCTTAAAGATCAAATAAGGGAACATCAATCTGTTCTACTCATTCTTTCATACAGGATGGGCAGTAACATAACATAGATTTTATCATTTTGTTAATGCTAACAATTTTAAAACAGTATTACAGAATAGCCAATGAAATGTCTCATGGCTATTTCACAGACAGCTTAGACAGACTAAAAAAAGTAAGAAAAAGAAGAGAGAAAACATAATTTTGCCTACCCTTAATTTGTAGAGGAGCTAGCCTCCTTCCCCATTTTGACAGTAGGAAAACCTGAAACAGGTTTTACTTCTGTCAACACTTTCAACCCCTATTTGTAGCAACTGGGCACAAACAAACTTGTAGGAGATATCTTAGAAAGTGGCTATTCTCTGATTCAAGCACATCGAGTACTGTAGAAAGCGTCAGCAACAAATGTATCAATTCCTTGAGCAATTGTACTAGATTAACATGAGGGCGCATGAATGCAAACTAAAATCCATTTCCTCCTTATCGTAGCCCCTACACAGTATTCTTTAAACTAAAACCATTATTTTATATACCTGGCAGATCAATGCTCAACTGAGGGTTATTTTCCTTCGTTTCATATGACTGTGCAAAACGTGTGTTTGCCAAAAATAGGAAGCAAAGCTTCTCTTCCTCTCTTTGCGCTATCATCTCGTCTTTCAAAAACTTTTCGAAGGTCGAAGTGTCCAAGCAAACATTACCCTTCACCCTGCTAAGTTGCTAAATGCAGAACTCCGACCTTTGACCCGTTCAGCAGCTGTTCATTTTGTTTGTGCAAGGCTTGCCATGCGGTTTTCGTAATGCAAAGCAACTCTGGAGAATCACAGCTAAAAGGCAGTCCTGTCCGATCCGTTTGCCAGTAATTTACAGGTAGGATAATAACGTCTGCTGGTTTCTGTATACTTATTTTCATTTATGTATAGTGTGTGGTGTGTAGTCTAGTAATGCAGAGGTCAGCTGTTTGTTTTATACTTGCATATACTTTATGGAAGCCTGAGAGCACGTTAAAACTGCCTTGAGTGGTAGAACTGCTTGTAAAATTGTGAATTTAGCTCAATTTCGACTTTGGTGGTAGGGGCACTTAAAAATGAATATCCTACAATATTTTTGCATAATAGGAACCCCCAGAGTGTTCTCTAGATAGCCCAGGAATGGGAAATCAGAAATGTATAAGATATACCCTTATAAAAATGAGTTTTGTACGGCTGGGTAAAGTGACATTTCACATTTAAGTTCCCTTCTTATTGCGGTACAGCACTGCTTAAATTCAACTTTGATACTAGGAATTCACAGTATGATGATTAGGCTTTATAAAGATGAAAAAACGAATTTAAAGCATTTATGTTTAACAATATATTTTTTTCATATAATTATTATTTTTTTTTTTATCAAAACCAACCATTTTGATGATTCCACATTTGAAAAGCAAGCTTCATTCGTAGCCTATCATATTTAAACGCATTCATTCATAACCCTAAGCACAGAAGCCTTACTTGAAACATGAAAAGTCTGCGCCACTTTTTAAAAGGACAGTTATCATTTAACATCAGAACCACAGATGTACTTATGAAAAAAGGCATTAAGAAAGGAAATCCCTACTTTCAATTTTGTTCTCTGTTATCCAAAATAATGAAACTGGTTTTTTGAAACTTTTAAAATAATGCAGGCCCTTATACCAGTTTTACACTGACTTAAAATTTCGCTGACTCAGCATTCCTGTCTGTGGCCGAGATCAGGAATAGCCATATGCTATTTATGCAGCTGTTGTTTGTCAGCAGGCGTCGAATTTTCACGCCTTTCTCAGGAAAAAAACCCTTTATTATTTGAAATACCCTGACAGAGTTAAATCCCCATTTGCTGTGTCAAACAGTTTCTTTTCAGTTAGTCAGTTTAAACACAGCTGTTGGAAAGCTTTTTTCTCGGGTGCTGAAAGAAAAGCATGTCACAGTCTATTTAAAAACTGAGGCATTTCAATGCAGTCAAATCTATCTTTCTATAATGTGTATTTAGTTCAGCAACGACCAAATTCACTCATATGATGTGCATGCCTTTTAATGTCTAATACAATGTATTTAAGGAAAATGCTGTAACATGTATTTTAGTCTATTGATTACAAAACACACAATTTCGTTTTTTTTCCTCTGTATGAGGCCTATTTTAATCCTATTGAATATGAATTCTAATTTTATCTTTAGCATTGTGGCAATTTGCACACATGTATAGTATCTTACTCTGTCAATTTAAATAGTAACATGCAGCTGTTTAGCATATGTTATATAATTCATTTCTGGATTTTTATTTAATATGTAAGTAACTAAATGACATTTTGCATAACAGAATGATGACAGCCAAAAACATAAACAAACTCATTGAGCTCATTCAGACAGTTACAGAAGGGGGTCATACACGCAGAGTACACAACACAGCGCACTTAAAGCTAGACATTCTTTCACAAAGAGTACTCACACAAGTATTACCAATGTCAAACCACAAACCCCACATAGACATTGAAACACATATTTAACCCACAAATCAATACTTAGGACAGCTTACAAAGTGTACGCAAGACCAACCTATTTGTAAATACTAATTGTAAGTCATATTTACAAGAAGAGCTCTCAAAAGTAGCCCAAAAAACTGTTCCATGGTCAAGAAGCCAAAATACACCAAATTCGCCAGTTTTGGCTGGTAGAACACTCAAAAAGCGCTCTGCATATCACCACTTATGAATGTTACTAAGTGCGCAGATCCGGATCCTTTTATGTACATATTTAGTTCAATGGGGTACTTAGTCACCAAGGAAGAAATATCTTTTTACTATACGTAAACCTATTTAGGTATCCCCTCTGAGGGGAGTCAACTAAGTACTTACTAAATCCATATCAGTACCTCCAAAACAGCAACACTTTCTACGAAGTGTGCTAGAAGCAGGCATGTCAAGAATATTATAGCATATATAATATTATACTCCAAGTGACACTTAACACAATGTGTGCCGTTCAAGTTTTCAAAGTTAGAGAAAAATCTCCTCATTACCTGCCTATATGAATTGCAATGCATATATAACTTACAAAACAAATTCCAAAATTGGCCAATCATACAAACAAAGCCACAGTAAGGGTTACTAAAACTACCTTACCAATCAAAAGCATCAAACCAACAGCAAGTGCCGCAAAACGGCTCTTACCAATCAAATGGTGTCCAGATTCCAACTGCCAAGTTCTGAGTGACCTAACGGTCGTTTTAAAATACTCACGCCAAAGAAGTTCTCAGTCGGGAGCGGCAAACACTTGGAGGATCAGATCAGGAAGACCAGAAATATACTGGGCTGGAAGACAAACAATCTCCGTGCGCAGGGTACCTCCTCAATAGATTCCTGTCCTGTACTCCTCAGTAGATTCCTGTCTCCCTTCAAGACCACTCCCTTGGATAGCCGCTGCACACGATGAGGTCCACTTTCGGGCGCCATTTGTAGAAATAAAAACCTTCTTAGGGGTTCACTGATACATCTGGTCCTTAAGACCAACAAAGAAGAGATTGGCACAGAAGCTGTAATATCAAAAAAACATGTTTTATTAACCTCAGATGAGGGAGATTGCATCTTACGGTACCCGCAGGCCACTGTAGGAGGCATTCTAATGAGTGCAGAGAACAGGGTCCTTATATATATATTTGTTACATAGTCAGCATAAAATCAAGGGGAGGTCCTAGCACATACAAGCATGCTTATTGACTAATATGGGTATACAAAATTTGCTTGCTCCACAAAGTGGGAGGGAGACTAAACTGCTTACATGAGTAAGAATAGCCTGACAGTTCTATACTAGGAGCAGGTGCATTCTACCAGCTAGGCCTCTCTGAGCATGTGCAAGACTCTGGAAGAGGGAGAAAGCACATGGCGAGCACATGGCTAACTAAAATGGCTGCCAAGTACAAAATGGCTTTCAGCTCATGCTAACAGCGATTCCTGCAATCTTTAACACCCCCATCACCAGTTGTGTTTGTTCTGCAGTGTGAGGCTGCCTGTTTGTGTTTGTGCATCTGCACCACTGCATTGGCATGTCTTTAGTGTGCCATTGGCTGTATGTTGTTTGTTGGCTTTCCCCTGCTGTCCCTGGGACTCCTAGGTCATCAGTCAGCACAATGATCATGGTTTGTATGTCCCATTGCTGCCATGGTATGGTATTTGTTCACCTGACATCTACAGTCTCCAAAGGATATCTACATTTGTGGGTCCATTGGTTTAGATATGTGGGGCTGCATTATGATGGTCACTTCTGTCATTGTGTTATTGAGGGATGTTGACAATGTCAGCCCCCATGGGTGATGTTTGTCTGCACATGGCCAAAGGTATATCTTATTTGCACTGCACTGTTTGCCTCAGCCAATGTGTGTTGCTATAGGACACAAGCACTACTATGCCACAGATGTGTTTGTTGTTCTGTGACCAGGAATCATCCATGCAGTTTGGCATTTTCAGCTTTTACCATTACTACACTTACCTTTTGGTCACTGTGGTGATGGGTGTTTAGACCCCATTGCCACACTGTTCAATTGGGCTTCAGCAATGGACCCCAGACTTACCTTTTGGTCACTGTGATGATGGGGTGTTATACCCCATTGCCACAGTGGTCATGGTCTGCTTGCATTGTGGAGGCCACACAAATTTATGTGTGACACATGTGATTGGGGGTCACATTGTATGCTCAATGACATGTTCAGTGTTGTGGGCATTTGACACAGACTACACACGCTTGTCATGGTGTTGGTGGGATGTATTTCCAGGCATTCCTTATGTTGGAGTATGCTGGTTGTGTCATGCATTTCCCATCCTATGTTTATGGGTGGTGGTAGTGGTAGGCATCCAGCCCCCTATGAGTTGGGATGGTAGTAGTGACAGGCATCCAGCCCCCACTGAGTAGGGGTGGTGGTAGTGGTAGGCATCCAGGCCCCCCTGAGTAGGGGTGGTGATAGTGGTAGGCATCCAGCCCCCCATGAGTAGGGGTGGTGTTAGTGGTAGGCATCCAGCCCCCCCCTGAGTAGGGGTGGTGGTAGTGGTAGGCATCCAGCCCCCTATGAGTGGGGATGGTAGTAGTGATAGGCATCCAGCCCCCCCTGAGTAGAGGTGGTGGTAGTAGTAGGCATCCAGGCCCCCCTGAGTAGGGGTGGTGGTAGTGGTAGGCATCCAGCCCCCCATGAGTAGGGGTGGTGTTAG
>CAWUFW010008697.1:600000-858238 GCA_963921515.1 Calotriton arnoldi | reverse complement strand
ACCCATTGACCGCCTCCAGCGGAGATCGCTGTAGGATCGAGTCTGAGAGTGTAGCTCGGGTGGTTATTGCGAGTGCTGCCTAGATTTGACTTGCAGGTTAGCACATACAACCGTCCTCTTTCTAAGATGAAGGAAAATAACTTAGTGGGTAATACACCTGTCTGACTAGCACCAAGGGATAATTACATTGGTAAAGTGCTTTTAGGAATATGCCAAAGTACCAGGATTGTATTTCATGATATTGACGGAGCAATTCGGTGTTTAAGCAAATGTGGAGCTACCCAGAAATATTTCGCTGGGGGCCTCCTTGCTTTGCGTTTATGAGTTTCGGCAACAGGGGTCTGTGCTCTCCATCGCGGTCGACATTACTTGAAGTAAGTGTTGCGAGACAAGGTGCTTCTTTCTCATGTCATGTTTCCAATGATAGGGTAGTACTGCCATTTGGGGGCAAGCCTGTGTTGGCATGTTGTGGACTTGGTTTCCTGCTTATTTCTGTAGTACGGTAACGGGGGTGAGGTGGCCGGTAGTGTTTGCTTGGCCAGGCGTTTGCTGGAGGTGTCTTGCGATTTCTTCGTGGGCTTGGCAAGGGCAGGCTACCTTGTGACTGAGGGGATTTGCAACAGACTAGGACACGCGAAAGTTGTGGTAGACAGGCGCCAAGAGATAGGTCTTCTGATACATCTATGCCGGGTTTTAGTATCCAGGCTACGGGTGGATGTGTAACCTCCTGGTATTGGACGTGGTCAGCTAGTTGGCAGGCTGTCTAGATCTGGGTTTCCAGCTCAGGCCCGTCCAAGTAAGGGTTCAAGTGCAGATGTCGGCCCTGGGAGACTACACAGGCCTGGGGAGTGGCAGAACAGAAAGTGGCTTGTTTCAATGTCTGGTCACAGGTTCAGATCCTGGTAGGTCCACTCAGCATGTATCCTTCTGAGGTCGATAAAACGAGTACCATGGAGTTGAGTAACAATAAACATGTTATGCAGCGCCAAGATACCATGGGGGAACGTGTTTAATTAGTAGAAGCGGAATTGTGAAGAACTTTGGTGAATACAGTGGGCTCACTCCACGCAGTGTAGTAGCGAGAGTTCAGCACTATTTCCACGCGGGGTTGTAGGGGCAGGCAACAAGTTGACACAGCCAAAACGACACAGCTTTCATCAGCACTGCAGTGCAGTGGCATTGGGGCCCCAGGAGAGTAACTAGCCCTGCATCCATTACTATGTACTGTGCAACCCAACTTGATGGGAGGGAGTGGTTACTTGCGCGACCGTATGAAGCCAAGTATGCATCAGCAGTGCTCTGCTCACACTAAAGTGGGCCAAGATCACACAAAACATAGGATGGTGCGGTGTCAGTCAGATATCGCGTTTATGAGAATGACAGAGGTAGCGAATATGACATCGGATTTTGATCAGTGATAATATCATGAGTTTCTTCTTCTGTCCCAAGATAGACTAGTGACGGACAGGTTCTCTTTTGCAAAGAATAGTTATTTTGTCTTGATGAGTGCCCACGTGTCTCTTTAAGCTGTATAACGAGTCTGACTCCTTGAAAGGATGAGCTCTTCACCCTCACAGGGGAGCATGCGTGCCAGAGGTGCCAGTGGTCATGAGGAACTCTGCGCAGTGCTTGTAGAAGGTCACGTACCATTAAGTATGCTACTACTAAAGTTGGGGTGAAAATGGGCTGGAGCAGTAAGCTAAGTTGTCCTCAAACCGGCTCAATGTGGTAAAGAACGTTTATGTGACTAGGGTGAGGCAGTGGATAGTGTTGCACGCATGCCCTCAGAGATGGGTCCTTCGATACCATTAATAAATCTTAAGCTCGTCGGTGTACACGGCCAAGGAATGGCGGCATGCCCCCCGGGTGCTGGGGATGGTTTGTTGGTGGGCAGCTGGTCATATCACCTCTGCTCGCAGGGTGAGTGAGCTCCAAGCACTTTCTTCCAAGCCTCCTTTTCTGGCTGTTCATCCGGACAAGGTCGTCCTATGAACTAGACCTTCCTTTCTTCCCAAGGTGGCTACTTCTTTCCACATTGGCCAAACCATCACTTTGCCCACCTTCTTTCGGCATCCTTCAAAAGAGGAAGAGAGGCTCCACCGTCTGGATCCAAAACGTGCGCTTTCCTTCTACTTGGATCGCACAAAGCAATTCCGGGTGGACGACCAGCTCTTTGTTGGTTACGTGGGCGCTAAAAAGGTTGGGCCGTGCACAAATGGACCATCTCCAGGTGGGTCGTTCTGTGCATCAAAGCCTGCTATTCTTTGGCAAAGAAGGAGCCTCCAGTGGGGCTGCGCGCCCATTCCACCAGGGAGACGGCAGCTACCACTGCTTTGGGACGAGGAGTCCCCCTCAATGACATCTGTCAGGCTGCTACGTGGACATCGTTGCACACGTTTACCAAACACTACTGCCTGGACAGCCAAGTCCGGAGAGACGGCTTCTTTGGACGGTCTGTTCTCCAGGACTTTCTGGTGTGAACTTGGTTCGCAGACCCACCTCCGGGGTTGGTATTGCTGGGGTATCTATTCTAAGGTAAGGAATCAATAACTAATTGTATCTTTCAGATGAACAAGTTACTTACCTTCGGTAACGATATATTTGTAAGAAGCAGTTATAGATTCCTTACCGCCCCAACCATCCTCCCCGTTCTGCGAACTGACTTCTAGGGTTAAGGACATCCTTTCAGGGCCCTACTTTTGTGCACCAGTGGTCAGTGTCTTGCATGGCTCTGCGCTTCTGGCGTGGAAAGTCGTGTACAGAACTGACGTCAGCGCGCGAGGGCGGCGTCTATGTAGCTACCGCGACGTCATCCCGGTGACCACGACGCCGACGATGAACGCGGAGTCGACCGACGCCACCTTCTGACGCGCAGGGGTACTGCTGACGAAAAACTTTCCGGATCCAGTCTGATGCCTGGGGGTAATTCTAAGGTAAGGAATCTATAACTAACCTATGTTTCTTACAGATATATCGTTACCGAAGGTAAGTAACTTGTTCTTCAGCTTCTATCCTGGATTTCGGTGAGGCAAATCAAACCAGGAGGCTGGTGGGATTCATGGCCTCCTGCATGCTGCTTGTGACACATGCCCAATGGCATATGCGGACTCTGCAGTGGGATTTGAAGTTTCAATGGGCACAGCATATGGGGAACCTCTCCGACATAGTACAGATCTCGGAGTTTTCTGCGAAAGATCTGCAGTGGCAGCTAACGATCAGCGATTGGATCAGAAGCAGACCCCTGTCCAATCCCCAACCAGATCTCACAGTAGTGATAGATGCGTCACTCCTGGGCTTGGGTGGCCATCTGGGAGAGGTGGAGATCAGAGGACTCTGGTCTCCAGCGGAATCCGGACTCCACATCAACCTGCTGGAGCTCAGTGCGATCTGACTATCACTGAAGGCCTTTCTTCCCTCCATCAAGGGAATGCTAGTGCAGGTGATCTGATACAGATGTCTAGCCGCAGATTCCTTACCTCAGAATTATCCCCAGGCGCCAGACTGGATCCAGAAATTTTTCTACACCAATACTTCTGCTCGCCGATAGAGAGCATCAAGCAACCTAGTAACATCATCCATCGGATGGGATGTCGTTAGAGTCCATATAAACCCTCCCCTGACGCGCTGACGTCAGTGTCTTCCTTATCGCGCTTCCACACAGATCCATAGAGCAGTAGCTCTGGCCATTTTGGCCTACCAAGACGAAACTGTGCTTTTTCTAGAGATCTTCGAGGTCTATGATGTCGACCCCGCACCCTCATCCTATATGCATGTGGTGTCTGGGCGGGCACCCTGACTCCGAATGGTGAGGCTTGTGTCTTCAGCTTCAGTCGTCGACTTTGCAGAAGCGCCACATGGCACTGTTGGCGACGCAGTGGTCGATGGCCCCTCGTCGGTCCCGGTCCTCTTCTTCCTCCGAGGAATGCTTGAGGGTCAGCTCTCGAAGTCCTTTGTGCTCATGGTTGCCTGGTAGTCCACCGTTGGCAGTCGTGCTGTGACCTTCCCCAACTTTACCACATACACGCAAGGTCCGTGACTCGCCTCCTATTCTTCTGATTTTGGAGTCGGAGGGAGAATCTGGGCTGCACCTTCCGGTGTTTCCCGGCACTGAGGCGACTGGCTCAGATGACGAAATACTATCTCTCCCTCCATGCCATTTTTGGCTCACAACCTCCCTCTTGTGCGCTTCTTGGCCCTGAGGAGGTCGGTGAGGCTATGACTGACTCCAAACCAACAGGACCTCCCTCTGTGTCAATGGGGCCTTCCGAATCTGTGATTGACTCCTTCTCGGCTCCGGTGCACAGCCCCTTGGGGTTCCCACCTGTGACGCCTGTGTTGGATGTGCTGGCGCCAACCTCGGCATTGATGGCACCGATCGCCCCTTCTTTGTTTCCCATTCTCAATGCCAAGGTTTCGCTTTCTCGTCGCCAATCAATTTCGTGAACGGCATCTGTGGATCAGTCCTCTTCAGGCTACCTTCCTCTGCTTTCGTAGGAGCCTCCTGCTATTTTCTCCTTGGCACACCGGTATTTTGGTGATGTGGGTGATCACATGACTGAGCCTTCTCCGGAGTTTCATTGGGTTTCTGCCCTTGGTGACGCTAGTGGCCTTGATTATTCCCCATCCTCTGGCCTGTTTTCGCCCCCTCGCTTCGGAGGTTAGCTCAGCCTTTGCTCAGCTTTTGCAGAGAGTTAACTTAGTTTTGGGGCTGCAGCTACCTTCTTTGGAAGTGGCCATTGATCCCCTACTTGGGGTGCTTCAGCAGAGTCAGCTGTGTACTGTCTGCGCTTCCCTTCAGTGAACCCCTCTTTGATATTCTGTTGGGCACTTGGGCTAAACCTGTTTAAAGGGCCTCATTGGACCGGTCCATATCTCATAGGCACCATCCTGCCCCTGGAGACCCGCTCTGCCTTTCCCGTCAGCCTACTCCACACAGTTTTATGGTTCATTGTCCTACAGCCTCCCCCAACATTGGCGCCATGCCTGACGTCCCTCCGGACAGAGATTCTGAGGTTCTGGATGCTTTTGGTCGATGTATTTTTTCTGCTACCAGCTCCACCTTAGGGACCCTTAATATGGCTTGCGTTTTGGGTCGTTTTTCTCATGTGCTGTGGGATTCGGTCTCGCGCCTTCTCTCCTCTGTCCCAGATGAATCCTGGGACACTATCCCAGCTCATCCAGGATGGCCATGAGGTGCCTACATTACTGATTCGTTGTGGCATGGGTACCACAGATTCTGTCTGACGGGCCATGGCCCTTTCGGTGGCTCTTTGCTGGCGTGCACGACTATGTACCTCTGATTTTTCTGAGGCTGTTCAGTCCGTCTTGGTGGGCATGCCTTTCAATGGTCAATAGCTGTTCTGCTCTCAAGCTAACTCCTCTTTACGCTGTTTTCAGGATAGTCGGGGTGGAGCAAAATCTTAATACCTGATTGCCACACAGTCATCTTGTTCCTCCTGTACTCGGTCGGGCTGGGAATGGTCTTCTGCATTCCTTTCTGTGTGGACAGTTATAGGGCTGTACCAGTTGTCTTCTTCTTTTATCTTGTCCCTCGACGTGCCGTCTGTGTGGTGCCCTGCCTTGCCAGGTATTTTCTTTCTGCATTCTACCCTGTTTATAAAAGGTTGTGGTCCCTGGTTGTTCTCTGGGACGCTTCTTAATTTCTGACCCTGTCGGTGTCTACGCCAGTGGCTGCACGGTCTTCTTTGCTTTCTACCCAGGTTCTGATTGGGGTGTTTTTATGATATTGTGCAGATGCACTGTTGCCTTGTTCCCTGTCCGACAGGGTACTTAGTCTGCATGCCTTACAGGTATTCCTCAATATGTTTCTGACACCGTCGTACCCCTTATAGGGGACTCGACATGCCGTGCTTAGTGCAATGGTCGAAGTCGGCAGATGGTGCACTGGGGTCCTTCTTGCCCCCCCCCCCCTGTTTATTGAGTGTTTTTCCGCGCTGGCCAGGGGGTTCTTCCCTTCCACTCTGATGCTGTTCTTTCCTAGCTGATGCAAGGAATGGGGCATAGTTCTGGGCCTACAGTTCTTTGTCTGGGTCCACCCTGAGTGGTGTTCCTTCTTTCTCTGTTCAGGCGTTAGCGCTTCTTGTGCTAGTTCTCTCTATACATGGCAGAGACGGGCTCCTGTCTGCCCCTTTTTATCTCTTAGGTACCTTGTGGCCATCCCTTGTCCGTATCTTGGCATGAGTGGCCCACTTGGCCGCTCTACCTCTTCTATGCCTCTGCATGGCCCATTTTTCCCTCTGCTTCTGCCTTGTGCGAAGCTGTGGTTGCTTTTACTTTTTGATAGGAAACATTTCCTTGACACTTCCGAGGCCAACCCCAACGTTTCGTTACTGGCCTGACTGTTCTTCAGGTGTGCCTTCTGCCCTTTTTGGGGGTATGTGGCAAATGCTCCTCTTCTGTTCTTCTCGGACATGGGTTCCTTGCCCGTCCACTCCGGGTTGGATCGTACGGAGGTTTGTAATCCCTTAGGATTTTTTCCGGGGAATTTCCTCTACTTCTTGCGAATGCTGTAGCAGTTCACACCCATTGGGAGCTCTTCTTCCTTTTACTAATAGGCTACAGAGTATGATCTTGAGTGGTGTCAGGATCCTCAACCACGTTGTTCTTTGGGTTGTTGGCTGGGCACGGGTTGTGCTGTGCATACAAGGGCTTTCCTTTGCTTCTGGCCTTCCTGCTTCGTAGGCTGTGGGCACTGCCTCGCTATCTGTTCCTTCTCTCCTTTACACTGGCCCTTTGGCTGGACTTTCATTTCTGGCATTGGTCTTCCAATACTAATTTCTTTTATGCTGTGGCCTGGTTGTCTCCATAGGCCTCCCAGGTGTTGGCCTTGTCCACCTCGGTCCCTTTTTCCAGTCCTCCATTGTGGTCTTTATTTCTCTAATCTAGAGGATTTGTTTATCGCTTGCGGTTTTCTTTTCAGTTGTCTCTTGACTGCCTACTCGTACCGTTCTGTCAGTAGTGCTGCTTCCGTCTACTCTCTTGGTTTTCTGGGATGTGTACTTCCGCCCCACCCTCTCCCTTTAGACAGGGCCATGTGGCTGATTTCCAGTTTGCCGTTGCCTCGCCTTCGGCCCATCGCAGTCTACCAACGTGCAGAGGTACTGCTGTAGAAATATTTCCGGATCCAGTCTGGTGCCTGGGGATAATTCTAAGGTAAGGAATCTGCGTCTAGATTAGTCTCTACCAGATAAGGCATTACCGAAGGTAAGCAACTTATTCTTCAAGGACACCACCGCGGGGTGTGGCCAAGCTGCCGAGTGCCATGGCCGCTCGAAGCTGAAGCTCCATCAGACGAAGCCCTATTCCTTAATGTAGCTGGGCTGCGCACTACCATCCGGTGCCATAAGACCTCTGCTGGTCATTGATACATCACAAGGAATGCCTATGTCGAAGCTGGGGCCGAAATGATGCTGTTGCGGAGGTATTTCATCGCTGAGGCAAATCGCTAGGCCCTTGCCACCTGCCCCTGCACTGCAGCGGCGCTGCCTTCAGGAGCCACTATACCTATGCCCAACCCCTAGCGGGCTACATATCACCAGAGCTCTTCTCTCGAGGCCCCCGCTACCCTCTTCTATGAGGCAGTGTATGCCTCCACCGACTCGTGGGCTGTGAGCTGCCCATCAGGAGCAGGGCTCAGCAGAAAGCTGTTTCTGTGCACCTGGACCCTCCGTCTGGCACTCCATCAAGCAGCGGACTGGCTACTGCTTACGGCACATTCCAGAGTTGGACTGTAGCTTGCGGTGGAGAGTGCGGGTGAGGCGCTTCTTCATTGGAGATACCCCATTAGGAGGTAAGGCTAGCCTGGAATCTCCCGAGAAGCCCTGCAGCGACTGGGGCCGCTGGTGAGCCTGGGGTGCCGGATGATGCCTCCTGCCCCTGCCTCTCTTGCGCTGCCCCCTTCCTTCCTCACCGCTGCTGGGCTCTCCAGGGGCAGCCGCCTGCTGTAATCGAGACTGGGGTCCGCTGCAGTTGGGCCACGCACCGGCACACAAACGCTTCAGACTTCCGGCCTATTCGCCACTACGGCCTAGGATTATCCACAGCTGCAAAACAGATTGGGCCACATCTGCACATACCTAGGTTACATCAGTTCTTCTACGGACCCCTGGGCATAACTTTGCAAGTACTGACCCGCTACTCCTGCCGTGTGTCTGCCTGGGACTAGTGCTCTCCTGCCTTGTTTATTACACCCCACCCAGCATGCATCACCCTGCCTATGGCTGCAGCCTTCTGCCTGCATTGCTCTGCTCGCATGAGGATGCCTGTGTTGCTGGGCCTGCTCCTGTGGTGGCTCTGGCGCTCTTACCCCATGGTTGTTGCCTACTGGTGACCTGTCCTTCCTTTTTGCCACTTGCCTCCAGCCTTCTGTGGGTGGTCGCACTAATTTTCTCTGAAACCTACGACGACAGGCGGTGGCTCCGGGGTCCTACATGGTGGCACCTGGAGGAGTTGGTGGGGCATTGTGTGTTGTGACCAGCGCTGACCCTTTCTCCTCACTTGCGCCCAATGGTGCTCGGCGTGAGCTGTGACACACTCCTGGAATACGGTTACCCCCATTCCATCATAAGGTGGAATCCCCGATGTCTGATCTGCAGCCGGAGCCTGAACTTTACGCCTGAGTGACCATGCCCGGCATGTACAGTCATCTCCCAAGCTCGCCTCTGTGTCTGCCCCCTGGATTGGTTTCTTCTCTGACCCTCATATTGCAGGCTATGGTCCGGGCGACCCCTAACAACGACGTCTCCACTTTGGTAAGCAGAGGCCTTCGAATGTGACACAACTCCGTCCAATGGTGGAGGGCAGAAGCACGGACGGTGAGGGCCCAAGCCGCTACCTGGGGCGGACGCGGTAATGGCGAAACTCAGGGTGGACTTTAGGGCCATTAATGGCCGATTTGACACCCAGGCCAGGAGGGTTGGATAGGATAGGCGAATGCCTTGACCGCCATGAGAACCGAATCGAGGCTACCAAGGGGATAGTATCGGACCTGGAGGACAGCGCTGCCCAAACAACGAAGAGACTGGAACGAATGGAAAAGCTCCTAAAGACTGTGGCAATGAAAAATGAAGATTTGGATGCTAGGGACAGGTGCAACAACCTACGAATAGTGGGGGTGCCGGAATCCACCAATACTGGACTCCGGGATTTGTTTCTCAAACGGCTGTTAACAGACCTGTTTGGTAAGGAACCCTTTACCCCCATGTTTGTTGTAGAACGAACACATCGCTCGCTAGGCCCTCGCCCCAATCCGGTCTGCCCGCCGAGACCACTCATTGCTTGCCTCCTAAACTTCAGGGACCGAGACACTGCCCTACGCCTCGCCAGAGAGCAGGGTCCTCTACAATGGCAGGGCTCAACCATTTCCTTGTTCCCTGACTTCACCGCTTTAGTGCAAGAAACTTGCCATAGGTTCGCTGGTGTAAAAGCTATGCTGGGACTTAGTTATGGCATGCTATATCTGGCGCGCCTACGGTTGGGGATCAACAGCATGCCCTGTTTTATTTTACACTCCAGCTGACGCATAGGCCTTTTGCCAGCAAAATTCTAGGGACCGTCCTTCCTCTCGTCGTACAACTCCTGACAGGTCATCACCGGACAATCACTCCTGGGCCAGTGTCGACCTCTTCATAACGGGTTGACAGTCTTGAACCCTCCAGTTACATTTCTATTTGTCATGACCGACTGCAGTCCCTTGTTCAGTACTCCTCCGGCTATTTTCTTTGCGTTGTCTTGATGTTACATCTCCGATCCTTGTATCCTAGATACCACACTTTCAAATGCTCCTATTGAACTTGGGTGTCCACCATAACTTTGCCACCCCCCTGTGGTACACACACATATGATTATTGTATTGTTGTTTTTGGTTTATGGGGTTTACATTAGGGCTTGGTACTGGGCCTCTTTTATTCATGGTGTAGGTGGGGGGGTATTTTGGGAAAGTTTGCTTTAATGCTTGCTTTTTTTTTACCTTTATTCATTACATAATGATCGCTCTCACTTCATATACTCCAGTCACACACACTATGCCACATGGCCCGGATACCCACTCCAGAATTTAATAATTTACCTCTCACGTTCCTGTCCTGGAATATTAGGGACTTAATAATCACCGTAAGGGCAAACAGTTTCTGCAGTATTTGACCTGTCATGGTGCACACGTAGCTTTTCTTCAGGAGACTCTCCTTCCTCCTGGGAGGGCATCCTCCTATGCTACTAACTGGGGCACACTGCGCTTCTTCATCAATTATAGCTCCTAATCTGGAAGAGGCTATACTCTCATTCACAAAAATGTTCCCTTCAAGCACCTTTCCACCATCGCAGATGACGGTGGCCGATTTATTTTAGTGACCGGTGTACTGGCGGAACATTCCGTCTTGCTTGCCAACATTTATGCCCTCAATATAGAATTCACCTGAGTTCTTTCTGGCTGTCTCTGCCCAAATCGATCAGATGGATTTTGACCATTTTATAGTAGTTGGCCATTTTAATCTCCTCATGAACCCTGTCACTATGACACCCTCACTGACCACCAAACCTAGATCAATGCATGTACTGCATGATATTTGTGCTACTCACTGCGTGACGCCTGGTGCGTAAAGCGCACTTCACACCTGGGATTCACTCATTACTCGCCCCCACACACCACGTGGTCCCGCATCAACTATTGCTTTCTCTCTACCACACTTTGCCCGTGGTTGCTTTCCACCCAGCATCTTACTCGCACGCTATCTGACCTTTCTCCAGTTCTGGTTGGTTTTAATATCCCTTTTGGTGGCAGGCGGGCATGTCTGTGGCGTTTTCCAACTTTAGCTTTGCAGGACGAACTGTTCGGATCTGACTTGCATATGGCGATTCTAGAATATTTCCAGTTTAACGAATGTTCTGTAGCATCCCATTCTACACTCTGGGAGGCATTCAAAGTCTTTATCCAAGGCATATGCATCTCGAAGCATTCTGGGATCCTCAGAGACTTACGTGGCAGTCTTGCACGACTCGAGGGAACCCTAGCGGACATAGATCTCCAGATGTCGGGTGGTAACATGCCGTCCAACGCACAGGCCAGGGCGACTCTCAAATTAATATTGTGACCTGACTGATAGGGAGGTTCTTTATTTGAGTAAATATGCATGGGCCATAGATACAGGGAGGGTGAGCGTCCTGGGCGTACACTAGCCCGCTTGCTCCACCCCCCAAGGGGCACCTCATACATCGCCGAACTAAGTACGGACGCGGGCCAACGGGTCGCTTTGATGAGAGTATCCTCGACACCCTGCTTCAGTATTATATTCAACTTTACACCTCCCGCCTTACCCACAATATTCGTAACCAGACTATGTATTTGGAGGAGGTTGACATGGTCTGGCTCTCTAATCCCAAGCGCCAATTCCTCAGTGAACCTATAACCTGTGAGAAAATAATACAAGCCATAGACTCCCTTGCCGGCTCCAAGGCTAGATGGTTATACTGGAGAGTTTTATAAACTTTTTAAACATCTCCTGCCGCTGAGATTACTTGCGGTCTATGAGGAGTTACTCAAAACGGTCGCTCTACCCCCATCCATGCGGAAAACCATCATAACCCTTCTCCTCAAAACCAGTAAAGACCCCTCACACTGCGGTTCTTACAGACCGTTGTCACTTCTCAATCTAGACAATAAATGTTTGGCGAAAGTTCTCTCCAATCAACTTTCGTTACTAATGAACGTTCTGGTCACACATGCAGGCTTTGTCCCCCATCGTTCTACCTCTTTAAATCTAACGGCAGTGTTATCAGTTCTCCATAGAATCTCACCAGATTCACCTGCCGCAATTGCATTCCTAGAACCCAAGAAGACGTTCAACTCCTTTAAGTGGCCTTTCCTGCGTGCCGTTGTCCATAAACTGGATGTTCCCTTCGGCTTCTCCTCCTTGATTGCCCTGCTACACACACAACTCACTGCTCGTCTCAAGAGTCAATGCCTCACTCACCGCACAGTTCACTATAACGTGAAGCACATGTCAGGGGTGTCCGTTATCCCCTTTACTATTCATTCTTGCGCTAGACCCCCTAGTCAGACTCCTTTACATGAGCCACATATACCGCAGCATCCACTTCAAACCTGGCCCATTACTCATTTCCCTTTATGCGGATGACATATCATTTGTCAGGCACCAAAGGGGAACTTATCCCCCATATTGACTGAACTGACGTACTTTGGGAACCTATCCGGTCTTCAAATTAACTGGTCCAAGTCTGACCTTTTTCCAGTAATGCCAGCCACGAGGCAGTTTCAATGTGACTACCCCTTACCTGGTGTGAAAGGCCAATCTTAAAGAAAGACATAGTGATAGATTCCTTACTTTAGAATATCCCCAGGCGTCAGACTGGATCCGGAAAGTTTTCGTCAGCAGTACCCCTGCGCGTCGGTAGGTGGCGTCGTGCGGCTCCACGTCCATCGTTGGCGTCGTGGTCGCCGAGATGACGTCGCGGGCGCTACTTAGATGCCGCCCATGCGCGCTGACGTCAGTTCTTTCTTTTTCCGCGCCAGCAAGCGCAGATCCGGGAAGAGCAGGAACCCCCAGTCAATTTTTGACTGACTTTTTTGAGTCTTTTTGTCTCTATTTTTCTTCGAGTCATCGACTCCTGGTGTAGTAGGATGCCCGGTTTCAAGTCCTGCGGGGATTGTCATGCATGATGTCGGTGACGGACCCGCACCGTGTGTGTCTTTTCTGTCTGGGGCGCGACCACGACCCCAAGTCGTGCTCCGACTGCCGGGCCATGGCGGCGAAGACTTTGCGGGAGCAGTCCCGAAAGTTGCTGGAAGCCCGGCAGTCGGCTCCGCGCCGTTCGACGTCCCGGTCCAGAGGGAGGTCGAGGGACCGTGCGCGGAGTCATCATCATCGGTCTTCGGGATCCAAGTCTTCGCACTCGGGGTCAGGTAAGACGAAGCACAAGAAGTCGAAGAAACGCCATCGTTCTTCGACTTCCCCTCGCTGGTCGCGCGACGCAGCTGAGGGTGTGGGTGGTGCCACCCCCGCGGCTCCGGCGGAGCCTATGCAGTCGCCGCCCGACTACCCGCCCTTCCCGGGGTCGTCGGCGACTCCGGCCCAAATACAGGAGTTCCTGTCGGCCATGGCTCGCCTCTTTGGGCCGTCGGGTCCCGCCGGTGCGCCTTTGGGCCCCGCGGTCCCGCATGGGTGTCCTCGCGTTTCATTGCCGGCGGCTCCGGCGTTGCTGTCGGCTCCGGCCACGGCGCCGCAGGACACCCTTGGATCCAGGCCTGGATCCCGGTCGACGCCGGTTGACCTCGTTACGCCTCCACCGACGTCGACTCCACCGGCACCAGTTCTGACGCCGCCCGCTCCTCGGGACGACGTCGACCTCAGTTTTAGCCCCGAAGTGGACGCGGCGTCGATCGATGCCGTTCTCGACGTTGCTTGGGGATTTTTATCCCCATGTCCCTGCTCCTTATTTTAGACCTGTTGAACAGCCTGAGGAGCAAGGGGAGGACTGGGAGGGGTCTGAGGACCCTCTCGCTGCAGCCTGCGAGTCTGAACAGGACTGGGCTGAGGAATTGGGGGACGCCAGTGGTCTGGATACCTCACCAGACCTTGGCATGCTGTCTCCTCCTACCGTGGCTACGGAGGAGGGTGCTAGTTATGCTGTGGTGTTGCGTAGGCTGGCCGAGGCCCTACACCTCGAGCTCCCTACTGTGGCCGTCAGGACTAACCTCCTGACAGAGGTGCTTCAGCCAGCAGCTACTTCTGCGGAGCCGCTGCTTCCTTTCAATGAAGCCCTTTCTGACGTTCTTTTGGGCACTTGGTCCAGGCCCACCACAGGGGCTCCTGTGGATAGGAACGTGGCCCGAAGCCATCGCCCGGCTCCGGGTGACCCCATTTTCCTCTCCCAACACCCCACCCTCGAGAGCTTGGTTGTCCAAGCCTCTGCTTCCCCAACCGCCTTCCCTTCCGCACCACCGGATAGGGAATCCAAGAAGCTGGATCAGTTTGGGAAGAAGATTTTTTCTTCCACCAGCTCTGTGCTGCGGTCCGTGAACACCGCATGCCTCTTGGGCCGTTATTCCCACTCTCTGTGGGATACGGTGGCGAACGTGCTGCCCCAGTGTCCGGAGGAGGCCCGGCCTGCTCTCTCCCAGGCTGTTGCAGAGGGGAGAGACGCAGCAAAGTTCATGATTCGTTGTGGCCTAGACACCGCCGACTCACTGGGCAGATCGATTGCAACGACGGTGGCGGTTCACCGTCACGCCTGGTTGAGGACCACTGGATTTTCGGGGGATGTCCAAAACACCCTTATGGACATGCCCTTTGATGGCCGTCGCCTTTTCGGCGACAAAGCGGACAGCACGTTGGAGAGGTTTAAGGACTCACGGGCTACGGCCAAGTCCTTGGGACTCTCGGCAGTCCGCCATCCTCCGCCTTCCGCTTTTCGCTCCTTTCGTGGCACAGGAAGGGGCGCCCCGCAGCGTTCGCAACAGAGCCACAGGCCGGCGCAGCAATCATCCCAGCGTGGCCGCGGACGCGGGTTCCGCCGTGGCGGACCAAGGGGCCAGCGGGCGGGTCAGTCCACCACCACCCCGGCCACCACTGCCTCCAAACCTTCCTAGTCCGAACTTTCAGGCCCATCAAACGCCAGTGGGAGGCAGGCTTCACCATCACCTCCCCCACTGGCGCACCATCACTTCAGACAGGTGGGTTTTAGAGATAGTCCGGAGGGGCTACTCCCTCCCCTTCGAGACTACCCCTCCAGCCATGCCACCTCAGTACCACCGCATGTCGGGGGATCACTTGGTGCTTCTTCAGCAGGAAGTTGTGGCCCTCTTGGCCAAGGGGGCCATTGAGCGTGTTCCGACGCCAGAAGTAGGTCGTGGTTGCTATTCCCACTACTTTGTGGTGCCCAAGAAGGACAAAGGCCTGCGTCCTATCTTAGACCTCTGGAACGTCAATCGCTTCCTCCGCAAAGAGAAGTTCAAGATGCTCACTCTAGCTCAGGTCTTGTTTGCTCTCGACCCACAAGACTGGATGGTGGCGCTGGACTTGCAGGACGCCTATTTCCACATCCCCGTCCTGCGAGCCCACCGGCGTTACCTACGGTTCACGGTAGGCCACCAGCACTTTCAGTTCACCGTGCTCCCCTTTGGCCTTACCAGCGCCCCTCGGGTGTTCACCAAGGTGATGGCAGCTCATCTGCGCAGATCAGGGGTTTCAGTCTTCCCCTATCTCGACGACTGGTTGTTGAAGGCAGGCTCGCCCCAGGCAGTCGTCTCCCACCTCCAGACTCCGGCCGACCTCCTGCACTTGCTGGGGTTCTCCATCAACGTGCCGAAGTCGCACCTGATCCCCTCTCAGACGCTCCTCTATATCGGAGCGGTTCTGGACACGGCGCAGTTTCGGGTCTATCCTCCCGAGCAGCGAGTCCGGGATATTCGGGCTCTGATTCCCATCTTTCAGCCCTTGTCCCGGGTTTCGGTCAGAGTGACTCTGAGGCTGCTGGGCCTCATGGCCTCCTGCATCCTGCTGGTCAATCATGCCAGATGGCATATGCGGGCTCTGCAGTGGGACCTGAAGTTCCAGTGGGCGCAGCATCAGGGGAACCTGTCCGATCACGTCCAGATCTCGGAGGGCACTGCACGACAGTTGCAGTGGTGGCTCATGAACCGGCATTGGGTCGACGGCAGATCCCTCTCCCTTCCCCAACCGGAGTTTACAGTGGTGACAGATGCGTCCCTCCTGGGATGGGGCGGCCACATGGGAGAGGCGGAGATCAGAGGCCTCTGGTCTCCGGCGGAGTCCCGGCTCCACATCAACCTTCTGGAGCTGCGGGCGATCCGGCATGCTCTGAAGGCATTCCTTCCCTCTGTCAAGGGGAGAGTAGTGCAGGTGTTCACAGACAACACCACCGCCATGTGGTACTGCAACAAGCAAGGTGGGGTGGGGTTGTGGACCCTCTGTCAGGAGGCTCTGCGTCTCTGGACATGGCTGGAACATCAAGGCATGTCCCTGGTGGTTCAACACCTGGCAGGTTCTCTGAACGCCAGGGCGGACGAACTCAGCCGCCGGTGCATGCTCGATCACGAATGGCGTCTTCACTCGGAGGTGGCGTAAGGTCTCTTTCAGCAGTAGGGAGAGCCTTGGTTAGATCTATTCGCCACCGAAGAGAACGCGCAATGTCATCAGTTCTGCGCGTTGGAATTTCCAAGGCGGCACTCGCTCGGCGACGCTTTTCGTCGCGAGTGGAGTTGCGGTCTGTTGTACGCCTTTCCGCCTATACCACTTCTGCCCAGAGTGCTGAAGAAGATCAGGCGCGACCGGGCCCAAGTCATTCTTGTGGCTCCGGACTGGGCTTGAAGAGTATGGTATCCAGAGCTACTCAGTATGAGCATCGATCCTCCGATCAGACTGCCTCTTTGGGAGGATCTTCTGTCGCAGCAGCAGGGGACGGTACTCCACTCGAACCTGTCCAGCCTCCACCTCTTTGCGTGGAGATTGAGCGGCGGCAGTTGATTCCTTTCGACTTGCCTCCTGAAGTTTGTGACGTTATTCTGGCAGCCAGGCGTCCCTCTACTAAAGTGGTATACGCCTGCAGGTGGAACAAGTTTGTGGCATGGTGCACAGCAAAGGCTGTGGATCCCCTTTCTGCCCCTTTTTCTGATGTCCTACTGTTCCTTCTCTCCTTGGCCTGGCAGGGCTCTGCTCTGGGCACTATCAAGGGCTACCTTTCTGCAATTTCTGCCTTTCTCAGGCTACCTGATCAGCCCTCTCTTTTCAAGTCCCCTGTTGTAAATAGATTTCTCAAAGGCATTACACACCTTTTTCTTCCTATTCCTTTCGTGATGCCTCAGTGGGACTTGAATCTGGTTCTTACATACTTGATATGCGCTCCCTTTGAGCCTCTTCACAACTGTCCTCTAAGTCTCTTGACATTGAAGACTGCCTTCCTGATGGCCATCACCTCCGCTAGGTGGGTGAGTGAGCTCCAGGCTCTTTCTTGTAAGCCTCCTTTCCTTTCAGTCCATCGGACAAGGTGGTGCTCAGGCCCCGTCCTTCCTTTTTGCCAAAAGTGGTTACGGCCTTTCACATTGGGCAGACTATTACCTTGCCCACCTTCTTTCCGCCTCCGCATCCTTCCAGAGAGGAAGAGAGGCTCCACTGTCTGGACCCAAAACGTGCATTCTCACTTTATCTCAACCGCACCCAGCAGTTCCGGGTGGATGACCAGCTCTTTGTTGGCTACGTTGACGCCAAGAAAGGTCGGGCGGTACACAAGAGAACTATCTCCCGCTGGGTTGTCTTATGTATCAAAGCCTGTTACTCTTTGGCTAAAAAAGAACCTCCGTGGGGCTGCGTGCTCATTCCACCAGAGCTACTGCAGCCACTACTGCATTGGGATGTGGTGTCCCCCCTGCAAGACATCTGTCAGGCAGCCACGTGGGCCTCGCTGCACATGTTTACCAAGCATTATTCCCTGGACAGCCAAGTCCGGAGAGACGGCTTCTTTGGCTGTTCTGTTCTCCGTGACTTTCTGGTGTGATCTTAGTTTGCAGACCCACCGCCGGGGTTGGTATTGCTGGGGTATCTATTCTAAGGTAAGGAATCTATCACTATGTGTTGCTTTCAGATGAACAAGTTACTTTCCTTCGGTAACGATATATCTGTAAGAAACATTAGTAGTGATAGATTCCTTACTGCCCCACCCATCCTCCCCGTTCTGCGAACTGATTTCTAGGGTTAAGGTTATCCCTTTCAGGGCCCTAGTTTCAATGCACCAGTGGTCAGTATCTTGCATGGCTCTGCGTTCCTGGCGTGGAAAGTCGTGTACAGAACTGACGTCAGCGCGCGTGGGCGGCGTCTAAGTAGCGCCCGCGACGTCATCTCGGCGACCAGGACGCCAACGACGGACATGGAGCCGCACGACGCCACCTACAGACGCGCTGGGGTACTGCTGACGAAAACTTTCCGGATCCAGTCTGACGCCTGGGGATATTCGAAGGTAAGGAATCTGTCACTACTAATGTTTCTTACAGATATATTGTTACAGAAGGTAAGTAACTTGTTCGTTAATTACCTTGGAGTAGTGATCCATCCAGATAAAGAACAGGTAATAAGGCTCAACTATGGCCCCGCCATTGACACACTGTCGATGCAAATCAATAAATGGATCTGGTTTCCTCTCTCAATGGCCGGAAGAATTGCAATCATAAAGATTGAGATACTTCCTTGTTTCCTATACCTGTTTCTCAATATTCCCATACCACTTACCAACTTGTTCTTCTCCACCAAGCGTAGTTTACTCCTTACCCTAGTTTCGGCAGGTCGAAGGCTTCATGTCAGCTTGGTCACATTATTGCTCCCCTATGAAAAAGGTGGATTTGGAGTGCCCCATTTTCAGTTTCATTACCTGACTGCGCAATGCCAGTACGCTCATCACTGGTACCATGCTGACGCCCATTTGCTCTATGCAAAACCAGAGGTAAATCTTGCTTCCCCCACTCCTCTTGCATCTCTCCTTGGACCCTACGGATATCCAAACCCTGTCTACTACCTGCTGGGCGTGGAGGAAACTCCAGTGCCTTTTGGGGGGGGTACCCAGTCCTGATCCTGGCAGATAACCCTTGGCTCTCTATCACATGCAAAACTTTGGTGAGGCGCCGCAAGTTATCACGATATGACCTCCATACGTTTGGCGATATCTTTTCTGAGGAGCATGCTATCACACACTCCACGGATCCGCGTTTTAGTGCAGCCCAACTTCTGGATCATTTTATTATACATCGCATGCACACTGAACTGCGTTCCATCATTTCTACCTATCCACTTGCTCCGGATGAATTCTCTCCTCTGACGCTAGTCATTAACGATCCAGATGGAATACACTTGGTGTCTAAAATATATCATGCTAGCATGGCACTGCTCCCAGCACACGCTGAGAAGCTCAGATCCCACTAGGAGCGTGACCTGGGAAGGCCCGTAATAGATAAATCTGATAGTCTTCTAGATGCAGATTCCTTACCTTTGAATTTCCCAGGCGGCAGACTGGATCCGGAAACTTTTGCTGAGCAATAACCCTTGCGCGCGATGTCGGGTGGCTCTATTCGGCTCGCGTGACGTCGTCAGCATCTTTAACGTCAGTTATGACGTCACGGTGCCTATATAGGCACCACCCAGGCTCACAGACATCGGTTCTTTTCTGTGTGCACCAGTTAAGCGCTGATCCGGAAAGAGCCCTCTGATGCTTTTTGGCAGGCTTTTTCTCGACTTATGTCGAAATTTCTGATTTTTCCGACTCCGTGTGCGAGGGATGTCTTCGAGGAAGACAGATTTCAAGCCATGCAGGACTTGTTCCCGCAAGATGTCGGTCACCGATCCCCACCACGTATGTTTTTGGTGTGTCGAGCGCGACCATGATACGAAGTCGTGTTCGGACTGTCGAGCGATAGCTCTGAAGACCTTGAGGGAGCGGGCGATGAAATTACTCGCTGCCCGGCAGTCAACACCGTCAAGGGAGACTCCGAGGAGGTCACGGTCCCGATTGAAGAAGAGGAGGTCGCAGGGCCGCTCACGGAGCCCTAAGTCCTCTTCCTCCCATTCGAGGTCCTCGGGACACTTGGGGAAGAGGCATAAGAAGAAGTCCAAGCGGATTTCGTCTTCACCTCAAATGGCGTCCATCGTCGAGAGAGGTAAGGAGCACCGACGCTCTAAGCACGGTTCCGTGGAGCCAGAGTCGACTTTGTGTCTCCCCCCCCTTTCCGGGAGCCGGAGCGACTCCCGCTCAAATAAGAGTTTTACGAGGCCATGCGCCGCGTATTTGAGCGGAACAACCCCGCTGGTGAGCCTTCGGGCCCAGCGGAGCCGGAAGGGGCCCTATTGGGTTTGTCGCTGTTGGCTTCGGCCTTGACGCCGGTGGGGCCCCTGGGATCCGATCCCAGATCCGGTTTGACGCCGGTCGTGCCAACACAACCTTCCCCGGCGTCGAATCTGAAGTCGGTGCATACGACATCACCGATGTCCGTCGGTGGCACAAGCCCCATCCTCATCCCGGACGACACGGAGCCAGAACGGCGTCGATCGACGCAGATTCCAATGTCGACAGAACCCAGAGGTTCTATGTTGTCGACTGAGCACTTTGAGGATGTGCTAGGCTCAGGAGAGGATTGGGAGGGGTCTGGGGACCCTCTGGAAACCCAGGAAGTCTCTGAAGAGAATTTGGACTGGTATGGGGAACTTGGGGAGGCCAGTGGACTGGATACTTCTCCAGATACTGGCATGCTCTCTCCACCAACAGTGGCTACGGAGGAGGGAGCATCCTATGCCATGGTGGTTAAGAGGGCAGCCGCGGTCCTTCGACTGGAGCTGCCCTCAGTGCAGGTCAGGACTCATTTCCTGACTGAGGTGCTTCTACCTGGGGCTTCCACGTCCGAACCCCTGTTGCCCTTTAATGAAGCGCTTACAGACATCCTTCCAGGAACATGGTCCAAACCTAGCACAGGGGCTCCTGTGAATAGGACAATTGCACAACGCCATCGCCCAGCTCCGGGCGACCCAAAATTCCTCAGCCAACACCCCACCCCAGAGACTTTGGTGGTGCAGGTCTCTACAACACAAGGCGCATTCCCTTCCGCCCCTCCGGATAGGTAATCCAAGAGGCTGGATTCATTCGGGAAGAAGTTGTTTTCTTCCTCCAGCCTGGCATTGCAGTCGGTGAATGCTGCATGCTTATTGGGCCGTTTCTCCCATTCCCTTTGGGAGATGGTTGCTCAAGTGCTGCAACAAGTCCCGGAGGAGGCCCAGGCTGTGCTCTCCCAAGCTGTCAAGGATGGGAGAGATGCAGCAAAATTCACCATACGGTGTGGCCTAGATACGACTGATTCACTGGGCAGATCAATTTCAACAACAGTGGCTTTGAGGCACCACGCCTGGCTTTGTACAACTTGCTTCTCGGGCGATGTCCAAGCCAATTTGATGGACATGCCCTTTGATGAAACCTGCCTTTTTGGGGAAAAGGCAGACTCTGCCCTTGTCAGGTTCAAGGGCTCTCGAGCTACGGCCAGATCCTTGGGCCTCTCCTCCACCCCCCTGGCCGGTCTTCCTTTCACCCCTTTTGTGGCAATGGAAGGGGTTTCCAGCCACGTCAGCCATATCCCAGCCACCGTCCCGTACAGACTACCCAAGCCGTGCGAGGACGTGGACGCGGTGCATTCCGATCTCAGAATGGAGGCCAGAAGTTGTCGGCCACACTGCCCCCAGCAGCCGCAGCCTCCAAGCAATGCTAGGCTGATTCTGCAGGACCACACTACTCCAGTTGGTGGGAGAATTTGTTATCATCTCCCCCCACTGGAGATCCATAACATCGGACAAGTGGGTGCTGACGGAGGATCATTTAAAGTTGCTCCAAGAGGAAGTTACGGCTCTCTTGGCCAAGGGAGCTATAGAAAAGGTCCCAGTTTTAGAAGTAGGTAGTGGCTGTTATTCCCGCTACATTCTGATTCCGAAGAAGAACAAGGGACTACGGCCCATTTTAAATCTTCATACCGTCAATCTCTTCCTCAAAAAGCAGAAATTCAAAATGCTCACTCTGCTCAGGTCTTGTCTGCCCTAGACCAAGAAGACTGGATGGTAGCGTTGCACCTGCAGGATGCGTATTTTCATATTCTCATCCTGCCGGCCACAAGCATTACCTGCAGTTCAAGGTGGGCCGCGAGCACTTTCAGTTTAGCATGCTCCCCTTCCGCCTTACCAGTGCCCCTCGGGTGTTCACCAAGGTGATGGCGGTGGCCGCAGCTCATCTGCGCAGGTTAGGGGTGTCAGTCTTCCCGTACCTCGATGACTGGCTGTTGAAGGCGTCCTCGCCCCAGGCTGTGTTCTCCCACCTTCAGACTACGGCGAACCTTCTGCATTCGCTGGGGTTCTCTATAAAGGTGAAACAAAAGTGGGGTGTTCTTTTACGTGAGGTGATGGCGCCTCCTGAGTTTGCGTAGTTTAGTTATGGACTAATCAGGCGATGCAAAAGGTGAGGGAAAAACACCCTGAGCCCTCTGACTGGACCTATGGCACGGTCCACAATCAAATAGTAACACTGTCCTATACACACGCTATTCCTATCATTACGTATGGTTACAGTATATAGTAAGTAATACAGTTACAGGTTAAGATATACAGTAAAACAAGCTCTTTTTAAATAACTGTAGTCGTTTTGGTGTTCTCTTGTTCTTTAATTCGATGGAGTGCCCAGCCAACACTTGTTTCGTCATGGGTGATTGCCCATTCGACTTCTTCAGGGCTATAAAACATAATTACGTGTAAAGGATCAGCAGATCCAACACTACATATGCGAATAATCCCCATTTATGTCCAAAATGGTGAACACCCTGTGACTGACAAAATTATAAAAATCACGTAGCCATGTGACTACTTCAGTGAGATCCGTTGTTTTAAGCAAACGTGCCGCCCATTAAAACAGCCTTATGGTGGGTTCATAACAACATATATATTTTGTGCTCCTCTCCGTGGCAGGTGGATTATTTTACACGGTTTACAGAATAGAAGACAGAATCCAGTTTATGTGCTTGTTGTCCAAGTAGGAGTAATATAGGGAAAGACGAACAATTTAAGGGGGGGGGAGGAAGATATAGACAAACCGTCAAAATCTTCAATTTACACTATCATCGGTGTAACATTCATGTTTATAATGGTGCAGATTGTATCATGACCGTGTGACCTTTAATATAGACCCACCATCCTACCTGTCTAGCAAGTGATGGAGTTCTTATCGTTCTATAGAGAAGGTTATAAGGAGGTACTATTATCAGTATAGAACTCCTTCATATGATTTGACATCCAACAGTGACCGTAAGCTCGAGAGTCGGTGAATGATACACTCACCTCCCCGCCGGTTCTACTTCCATCCCGGCTGCCTGTGTGTCAATTCTCATGTCGGTTATGCACCGTTATTCTCCAACGTGGTAGTTGTCTCTATGTTAATATAACATTCTCAGGTTAGAGATCTGTTCTTATTCCCCCGTCTGAGGACATTAGGGTTATGTAAGTATCCCTCTAGTGTGGTGAGTCCGTGTCTTACCTCCTATTAGGCCATCGTATATCCCGTATTTTGGTGGATTCTTCTCCCGAATATTATTCTCCCTTCATCATACTGGCCATAGGTGGTTGCCCTTTTGCGGGTTTCCTGCAAGTCAGATAGTCTAAATTAGCCCCTTCTCACGATTAAATTAATCTTCACTTGCTATTTGGGTTCCCGAGCCCAAAGGACGGCATTCTTACCTCTGCGCGTACGCTTCAGATCTTCGCCGCTCTGTAAGTTTCTTGGATGACCCGGAGGTTCCCGGTCTATAAGAATTGAATACTACAACAACAACTAGAGCGCGTGCCCGAAATATTGTTCGGCTTCGCTCCCCCCCGGAAGTGGACGAAAGTCGTTCTGATTGATAAAGTTCAACTAACTTTATTGTTCCCAGTATCTCGTGCTTGAAGTGCATATAATTGTCCGTGATGCTCCTAAAGCCTGCTCGATAAACATCAGTGCATATTCCTGCCGTGCCCTGCCATTGTGGGACTTGCATAGTATTATAATCATGAATGTCTCCCTGATACAGGCGTGAAAATAAAGTCTCTGTATGATCATAGTTAAAGTTATATTGATACATGGCGCGGACGGGTACACAAGCCATTAAAGGATCTGTACACAATGTTATTTAAGAAGACAGGTGAAGCACACTGTCACATGTTACAATATGATACATGTATGGTGTAATGTTGTTTACAGACAAATCATACATCCCAATACCATAAGTTATTTATGGCGGTATCTGGGCATGGTCTAGTTTACATTGTATTTAACAAAATGCCTTATGTTAGATAACTCGCATTTGTCCAAAGTGTCCAGGCAGAACGTTATTATACAGGTATTACATTTTTATGTTTTCACATATTCGTATGTTCCCCGACTAGTGTTCCGTCCCCCAGGAAATGCTGCATCTCATGATCAGTGTTAAGGCCCCTCTCCACCGTTTTAAGGCGCATGATCCAGATTGCCTCTGTGCGTCGTAGTCTTAGTTCTCTGTTGCCACACCTTTGGTCCTGTGTAACCTGATCAATTCCAAAGAAGGAGAACTGTTTATAGGGACCCTGTGATTCGCAGGTACTGGCCTGTATGGCCATGGGGTATCTCTCGTCCCCTGTTTCAATGCCTTAGCATGTTCACTGATCCTTTCTTTAAGTGTTCTAATTGTGCTTCCTACGTACATTTTATCGCACTTGCACATAATTATATACACTACAAATTTAGAATTACAGCTCATGTTGTGTCGTATCGTATAGTCTTGTCCGTCATGTCCCGTGAAGCTTTTTTTCTTGTCTTCAGCCCATCTACATACCCCACAAGACCCACATTTGTGAAAACCTACAGAGTATCTGGTGAGCCAGTCTGTTTTCTTTCTGTCCTGTGGGACACTGGGGCTAAGAATGGTTTTCAACGTTCTATTTTTCCTGTACGTGATTTGGGGTCTATTGGTAGTAAAATCTTCCAATGTTTTGTCTGCCTTCAGAATACCCCAATGTTTGTTCATACTTTTGATCAGTGAGCTGGTCAGGCTGTTGAAGTTGGTTATAAGTCTAACCGGCTGTTTCGTTTTGATGTCCCTACTTTTGTTCCTCAGTGTATCATTTCTAGATATTTTCATTACTCTACGTTCTGCCTTCCTGATTGTTTGTTGGTCGTAACCTCTCATCCTGAATCTGTTTTTCATTTCTTCTAGGCACGAGATGAACTCCTCGTCTTCGCTGCAATTTCTCCTTGCCCTTGTAAACTCCCCATATGGTATCGCTTGAATCTGATGTGGGGGGTGTGCACTGCTCGCGTGTAGGAGTGAGTTGTATGCGGTCGGTTTACGGTGTAATTTGCTGTGGAGTGTGTTGCCACTCACATATAGCTCTATGTCAAGAAAATCAATTTGTGTCTTACTGTGTTTGGATGTGAAACTAATCCCCATGGTGTTGGAATTTAAGTATTGACAAAAACCCATCAGTTTTTCTTCTGAACCCGACCATAACAGTAGGCAGTCGTCGATGTATCGCCCCCAGTAAATAATGTGCTCATTCCATGGGCTGCCCCTTTCACCCCAGATCCAAACGTCTTCTAAATTCCCCATAAAGAGGTTGGCAAAGGATGGAGAGAATTTAGAACCCATCGCTACTCCCTGTTTCTGTCTGTACCATACGAATGTATGACGTTACTACGCCATCCATTACCCCGCAGTAGGTTACAATGCGGACGTTACATCGTCCGCGTTGTTACCACGCATGGCTTTACATCGCAAGTCGTTTCTACGACTTGCGCTAGAAGGCGCGCTGGACTTAGGAATAGTATAAATTACTATTCCTACTCCTGTTAGTGCAACATCAGGGAATGTGTTGGATTTAAAATCCAACACATTCCCTGGTGTTGCGTGCCATCTAGCGCAAGTCGTAGAAACGACTTGCGATGTAATGCCATGCGTGGTAACAACGCGGACGATGTAACGTCCGCGTTGTAACCTACCCGCGTGGTATTACCAGCGTTGTAAACGCTGTTTCCCGTACCATAAGCCGTTGAATAGAAAAAAGTTGTTCTGTAGAATAATGTCCATCATTGCCATTAGCATTTCAGTGTGTTTCCATTGTGGTGCTAGCCTCTTCTCTAGCTGGTGTTTAATGGCTCTACGTCCTAGGTCTGGTTGGATGCTAGTGTAAAGAGCCTCTACATCCAATGTCACAAGAAACATGTGCTCTTCCCATGTCACATCTGATAAGATGCTTAAAATGTGTTTGGTATCTCTTATGTGTGAAGGGAGGTTTTGCACCATAGGTTGGAGGAATAGGTCTACGTATTCCGCCAACCTCTCAGTGGGACCCCCTATGCACGAAACTATAAGTCTTCCTGGAGGGAACGGAAGATCTTTGTGTACCTTGGGTAGGGTGTATAAACAGGGGTAGGTAGGTCTGAATACCTTAAGATAGAGGTGTTCGTCTTCATTCAATAATCCTTCATAATGCCACTCTCCTAGGTGTTTATTGATCTTGTTTACTAATGGACCTATGGGATTCCTCTCTAGTTTTTCATAGCACACGTTATCATTCAACTGTGAGATTATCTCTTGATCATAGTCACCCCTGTTCATTACCACTATGCTCCCCCCTTTGTCGGCCTCTCTAATCACAATTCGGTCGTCTGTAGTGAGCAGTTTAATGGCCTTACGTTCCCCACTGTTCAGGTTGTCCACTATTCTGCGTTTTTTTCTACGTTCTCTCTGATCTGCCCGGTCCAAGTCTTCCGATACAAGTTTGTAAAAAGTGTCAATAGAGTTACCCCCTGACAGTACCGGGGTCCATTTGGATTTCATTTTAAGCCCACTGGCTATGCTATAGTCTGTGTCAATGTCCAGATCGCTTAACAGTCTTTCCATGCTGATGGGTGATTGTTCTACATCAGTGATCGATAATAATAATTGTGTATCACGGACATCTTGTATACTTTGTACATCCGATACCAAACACGCAGGGATGTTTTTGCTGCATTTATTAATTGTTGGGTTATTTATAAAAAACTTTTTTAGTTTGAAACCTCTTACATATTTAAATAAATCAATTTTTGCTTTACACACATTCCCCTCCTCCACCGGACTAAAACTCAGCCCTTTCTTTAATACAGAGATCTTTTCATCCGCCACCTCACTACCCTGTGTTCTCATTAGATCTTCCTGTCCCCTGATCTCAAATTCATTCTGTAAAGGTGCCGAAGTCACACCTCACTCCTTCTCAGACGCTCCCTTTCATCTGAGCTGTTCTGGACACAGTGCAGTTTCGGGCTTACCCTCCGGATCAGCGAGTCCAGGATATTCAGGCTATGTTTCCGATATTTCAGCCTTTATCCTGGATTTCGGTGAGACTGACTCTGAGGCTGTTGGGCCTCATGGCCTCCTGCATCCTGTTGGTAAGTCACGCCAGATGGCTTATGCGGGCTCTACAGTGGGACTTGAAGTTCCAATGGGCACAGCATCTGGGAAATCTCCCCGACATGGTTCTGATCTCGGAAGGAACTGTGTAAGATCTGCCGTGGTGGTTAATGAACCGCAATGGGGTCAACGGCAGACCCCTCTCCCTCCCCTAACCAGATTTCACAGTCATGACAGATGCGTCACTTCTGGGATGGGGCAGCCACCTGGGAGTGGTGGAGATCAGGGGACACTGGTCTCCGGCAGAGAAGGGGCTCCACATAAATTTGTTTGCGCTCTGAGCGATTCGGTTGGCATTGAAGGCATTCCTTCTCTCTGTCAAGGGGAAGTTAGTGCAGGTGTTCACAGACAACACCACCGCCATGTGGTACTGCAACAAGCAGGGCAGGGTGGGGTCGTGGACCCTTTGTCGAGAGGCCCTGCGTCTCTGGACATGGATGGAACAGCAGGGCATAACCCTGGTGGTTCAGCACCTGGCAGGTTCTCTGAATGCCAGGGCGGAGAAACTCAGCCATCGATGCCTAGCGGGTCATGAGTGGCATCTCCAGTCGGAGGTGGCGCAAAGGTCTCTTTCAGCAATGGGGAGAACCTTGGTTAGATTTGTTCCCCTCCAAAGAGAACGCACAGTGTCAGCGGTACTGCGCGCTGGAGTTTCCAGGTGGCTAATGCTCTGTGACGATTTTCGTCGTGAGTGGAGCTCAGGCCTGTTGTATGCCTTGCCTCCCATACCACTCCTGCCCAGTGTTCAGAAGAAGATCAGGAGCGACCGAGCCCAAGTCATTCTTGTGGCTCTGGAGAGTCTGGTATCCAGAGCTTCTGAGAATGAGTATCGATCCTCCGATCAGGCTGCCCCTTCAGGAGGATCTTCTGTCGCAGCAGCAGGAGAGGGTTCTCCACCCGAACCTGTCAACTGTGCCTCCATGCTTGGAGATTGAGCGGCGGCAGTTGATAGCTTTTGACCTTCCTCCCGAAGTCTGTAACGTTATTTTGGCGGCCAGGCGGCCCGCCACTAAAACGGTATATGCCTGCCATTGGCAGAAATTTGTATTATACTGTACACAAAGGTCCATTGACCCTCTTTCTGCTTCTCTTACTACTGTCATTTTATTAATTCTAACCCTTGCCCAGCAGGGCTCTGCCTTAGGTACTCTCAAGGGATACCTTTCTGCTTTGTCTGCTTTTTTGGGGCTGCCAGACCAGCCCTCCCTCTTTAAGTCACCTATTGTAAATAGATTTCTAAAAGGGCTGGCTTACTTGTTTCCACCCACGCCCTTTGTTATGCCACAGTGGGACCTTAATTTGGTCCTTACCTATCTAATGTGTGCTCCCTTTGAGCCTTTGCACAATTGTTCCCTCTGGCTGTTGACCATCAAAACAGCCTTCTTAGTGGCGATTACATCTGCTAGGAGGGTGAGTGAGTTGCAGGAGTTATCTGATAGAGACATCTAGCCGCAGATTCCTTAACTTAGAATATCCTCCAGGCGCCAGTCTGGATCCGGAGACTTTTCAGCAGTACCTCTGCGCACCAGGGGACGGCGTTGCATGGCTCCTCTCTGACGTCGTCCACGGATATGACGTCAGTGGAGCCATATAAGTCCCTCCTGGCGCGCTGACATCAGTTTTCTTCTTTTCCGCGCTGCAACGCGGATCCAGGAGAAGCGGTTCCTCTGGCCTGTTTTGGTTTTTGGCCTTACTGACGCCTTTTCGCGTCCGGGAACAGTGTGATCGATGCCTTCGGGCTTTAAATCGTGTGAAGCCTGTACGCAGCAGATGTTGGCGACAGATCCGCACGTGATTTGTATGTGGTGCTTGGGCGAGCACCACGACTCCAAGGAGTGCGACGCCTGTCAGCAGCTGAAGCTGATGTCCCTGCGGAAACATAGGAGGAAATTGTTGTCCGCCCAGATGTCTCGTTTGGAGTCCGAGCGTCATCAGTCTCCTTCTCGAGCTGGGTCCCCGGTTCGGGGCAGGTCACAAGGTCGTTCCCAAGGACGTCGCTCGCCTTCCTCAGGTAGGCACAAGAGGAAGTCACAGAGACCGTCGTCCTCACGTAGTCGAGACGTCGGTGGCCGTTGCTCCCGGTCTTTACCGGACACGGCTTCTCAGCAGTCGACCCCTTCCTTCCCACCATTTCCTGGTGTTGGGGCGACTAGGGCCCAGATGGAAGGCTATTACCAGGCTTTTCAGGCCATCTTTGGGCCGACCCCTCTCCCTGGCGCGCCTTTGGGCCCCACAGAGATGGTGGGGACTCAGATTGGGAGCTCGCAGGAGGGTTCGCCCTCGACGCCAATCGAGTACCCTTACTCCGGCTCCAGAGTCGTGGCGACGTCGAGAGTCGGCCTGGTGGGGCCTCCCATGCAAACATCAGGCCACAGTCCACCTCCAGCGTCAGGGGACAGCCCGGTGGGGCTCCCTGGGAGGAAGTCTGATGCGGCCACCGCAGGGGACTTGTCTCCGAGTCAACACTATCACAAACGGCCGAACGCCGATCGATGGAGCCTTCTTCGATGTTCGTCGGCGTCGCCGCTGCGCCTCCTCAATGTCGTTCGACGCCGGAGACGTCCTTTCCTACTCCTTTTCAAATGGAGGATGTGGCATCTGGGGGTTTACCTCTGCCAGCGTTGCTTGAGCATTCGTCGGAACATGTTGAAGTGGAGCTATTGCAGGTCCTTGGACAACCTTGGACTGAAGGGCCTTTGGTTTTTGGTGGACGTGTTAGCCTGCAATCGTCCCCCAATTATGATTTTGCTGTCGTCCCCTAGAATGGCGATGGAGGGCTAGTGCTGCATTTGCGACAGTCCGCACAGCTGCTAACATTCTACAGTTCCAGCCTCCTTCTATCTCTCTGCCCTCCGATCCCTTGTTGGATCTGCTCCACCAGGGCAACGCGGATGTCGAGCTCTTGCTACCTTTTGGTTAGTCGTTGTACGACATTCTTCTAAGGAACTGGGCGAGGCCTTCAACGGGGGACCCAGTGGAACATGCTATCGCACATCGTCACCGCCTGGCTCCAGATGACCCAGTCTGTTTGTCCCTACACCCTAGGGCTCAAGGGCTAGTCGTCCAGACAGCCTCAGCTTCGCGGCCCTTGTCCTCTCCTCCGATACTTCCACCCACTAGGGAGTCTCGATGGTTGGAGACATGTGTTCGGCAATTGTTTGCGTTCATGAGCTCGGCCCTCCGGTCCTTGAACACAATCTGCGTGTTTGCACGGGCTACTTTCGCCCTCTGGGACTCGGTTGAGCGCTTCCAGCCTCCCTTCCGGAAATGCCCTCGGGTTGACCTGACTCGGATACTCCAGGATGGTCATGAGCTGGCAAAATTTTCAATTTGATCAGCCATGGACATCACTGATTCTGTGGGTCGGGCTATGGCCAGGTCAGTTGCTCTGCGCCACCATGCTTGGCTGCGTGATGGCAGTTTTCCTGAAAATGTTCAGGAGCGTCTTCGGGACCTGCCCTTTGATGGGGCCCATCTTTTTGACAGTCATCCTGACTCAGCGGTTCAGCATCTCATGTCTGGTTTTCAGTGAATGGCATTCTTTCTAGTCCCTTGTTGCGGACTTCTTGTTTTGTTTGCATTTCTTGCAGTATTGTCACTGCTTTTCTCTGGTGTAGGCCCTGGGTTCAAGCTGTTATTTCCCAGACGGACTGTACAGCTGCACAGCTGTTTCTGTTATTATTTTCAATTCCTCTGTCTAAGAGCTAGTCTCAAGAGGTGTTCCCTTGTATTTTATAGGGATGTGACATACCCTATGTGGGGTATTCGTTGGTTATTGTATAGCCATTCTAACTTGCCACGGGAAGTGTCTTCCTGGGTGGTGTGAGTACGATGCTCCAGGAAATGATCTTCCTGAGTGGTGCAGGTCCTTACTGAGGATCCGGCGAGGTCCTCGTAGAATTGTTATCTATCTCCTCTCTGGGGAGTTTTACTAATGTTCATGCTATGGACTTATAGCGATATGTTTTTCGCTTCTTCACGCTCCACATGCTGTTGTAGGACTTCCCCTCTGGACAAGCCCACAAGGGTAGCGTAGCTCTATTCGGAGTTTACATGTTCGTATTTTACGATTGGTCCATAGTTCTCTCCTCACTCTGAGGATGCAACCTCTCCAGCCTATTGTTGGGTTTGCGCCATGTCTGGCTCATCCCAGCGTGTTCACGTATACTCCTTTTCTTGCCTTGGCTGCCTTTTCAAGCGTTTCGCGGTGTTTCCGCCATTATGCCTATGTTGGCCTTCTTCGCCGTAAGCCAATGTCTGTCTCTTGTGAGCATGTTGTTCTATTTCACTTCAGAGACAGTTTCTTTTCCGAATTCAGTTCTGACACGGTGTGTTAAACCACACTGGACATATTCACTGGGTGGCTGCTGGTCCAACTTGTGCCACAGCGTTGGCTGTGTTTGATTCTTGTGGTATTGTCTACTCTTTAATCTTTGGTGCTAGGAAGTGCTTCTATCCTTGGTCTTCCCTCAGGTCTCAGACCCGGTCTGGCTTTTTCCTTGTCGGCATTTGGTTCTACGCCAGACGCGTCGCTGGTGCGCATTGTCTTGTGCCTCACTTTTCATATGCACTTCCCAGGTAGGGGCTCAGGTCGCTCTGCTCACAGCTTCTGCCAGATGTTATCCTTTGATAGCTCTATAAGGTTATAATGGATGTGTGTATATATATATATATATATATATACACAAACGCGCTCCTTCTGGACTACAAGGGACCCATGGAGAGTGGCGCGCACGCCGGCGGAGCACACCGGCTGTTCCAATCCTTCCGTAAATGCCTCTGATCCGCGCGCTCTCAGTAAAGGAAGACTCTGTGTCAATAAATATCAACTGCTGTGTTTATTCACAACGCGTTTCGCTTTCCCTGAAAGCTTGATCACGTGTGTATATATATATATATATATATATATATATATATATATATATATGTATACGTTTATTTCAATATATATATCGGACTTACTATGTTTGACATATGTTATGTCCTGCTATGGTTCACTTCGGTGCCGTTGGTACCTATTGTGCGTGCTGGACTGAAGACCCTTTTGCCCCCATATTCAGTTCTTCCTCATTAAAGAATTCGACCAAGTCCTGGTCCTGAAGAGAACCCCCAAACAAATATAGGGTTCAGAAACGCGTTGACCACATACAGCCAGCAGTAATAACTGCGAGTTAATTTAATTGCTACATTGTACAAATAAGGCATTTGGCCTGTTGTCCTTAGAGCACTGTCTGGTTGTGTTGTAATAGGTTGTAGCATGATAATATCATAAAGTAAGCCTACACCGTTACTTTTTTCTTGCTTTGTAAATGAAGGACTGATCATCTATTGTTATGTATTTGTTGTTTAGTGTTGTTCACTCATGAAATGTCAAGTTCATTGTATTTATGTGATTATGTATTGTAAATCTTATTGTGTGCCTATATGTTTTTTGATATGAACTCAATTTAATTTATTAAAAAACTTTTCCGAAATAAAAAAGTAAATGGTGAAATAAAAATACTAAATCCTGTAGATATATATGCAGGGTTTATTCTAGTTAAAAGGTTGCGTTCAAACACTTGTTGTGTTTCCAAACTATCAGTGGTCTAGTTTGAACGCGAAAACAGACCCTACCCCTATTTTTTTCGAAAAAGAGTACTTGTCTGGGGCATGCTCTTCAAGTATCCATTGCCTTTCACTTCTCCCAAAAAAAAATAATAATAAAAATAAATGAAATATTTCTATATCTGTGTATATATATATATATATATATATATCTATATATCCCAACAAACAAGTTGCCTGCTAAGAGAGAGCCTCACACAGGTACAATCTTACGCCAATTCTTTAATGGATGATGGCAATATTCAAACAGCAGACGTGCCTCGCTAAATTTCAAAGTCCTGCCCAACGCGTTTCATGCTCAACAGCACTTCCTCATGGGCTAAGGGCATCATACAGAGTGAAGGCTCGGCAGTTTCTTACAGCACCAGTTTAAAAGTATATTCACCCCGCCCAGGTGGGCGTGGCCACCGGCGTGGCCTATTGGTAACTGTAGTGCCTCTGTTATCCTCTTGTGAGTCGCCGTGCATTCTCTCAAAATAAACCAATTCAAATCCCAAGTGGGTTGCGGTAACACAAACCGCTGTTTATACATTTAAACTGGTGCTGTAAGAAACTGCCGAGCCTTCACTCTGTATGATGCCCTTAGCCCATGAGGAAGTGCTGTTAAGCATGAAACGCGTTGGGCAGGACTTTGAAATTTAGCGAGGCACGTCTGCTGTTTGAATATTGCCATCATCCATTAAAGAATTGGCGTAAGATTGTACCTGTGTGAGGCTCTCTCTTAGCAGGCAACAAGGAAACTTGGTTTCCGAAACGCGTTGAGTCGTGCCATTGCCGAATAAAAGTCTGCTTACAGCATTTGGGTGCCGTGGATCATTGTGTGTGGTACAAGAACGATGAATCATGGATATATATATATATATATATATATATATATATATATATATATATATATATATATATCCACAACAAAAGAGTTACCCCCATGGAAGAGCCACCAGGTAAGTGTTAGTAGCACACTTTAATGAAACGCTGCAGAGTCATTCAGTCAGGAAAACAGGCTTAAAATCATCAGCAACCTTAGCCATACGCGTTTCCTGGTGGCTCTTCCATGGGGGTAACTCTTTTGTTGTGGATATATAGCGGCTGACCCGGTCGCGGAAGAAGCCCCACTGCTATTGCGGACCCGTGATGTCTTCAGTAATGAGGTCACCGCTGTGACGGGAGGTATTTGCCCAATGAGATGCACAAGACAAGCAGTGCGTTTTTGCAGGACTGTCGCTTTTACCCACTGGGGTGTTTATCATTTTAAACGCGTATGCTGGGCAAAACTTACTGAAGTAATACAGTGTGCTACTACAGGAACCAGAAGGCTGCAGGAGCAGCCACGCCCACTGGGGGAGGTTCGAGGACATAATTAGTAGCACCTTCTTGCCTCGCAACATCGCTGTACCAATGCCAATGATTAAGGGGAAACCTGAAACGCGTATGGCTAAGGTTGCTGATGATTTTAAGCCTGTTTTCCTGACTGAATGACTCTGCAGCGTTTCATTAAAGTGTGCTACTAACACTTACCTGGTGGCTCTTCCATGGGGGTAACTCTTTTGTTGTGGATATATATATATATATATATATATATATATAATGGTATATACACACTGTGAGAGTGCACACATTCTATGTTTTTCCTCTTTGCAGTGTCTTGGGTCTCTTAGCCCCAGGTTCTGTCTCTCTTTTTCTCTCTCTCTTCTTATGAGAGCCCATCTTGTGTGTGTGCCCAGCTTCTGCCGGTATCCTTTCACCAATGTACTTCTGTGTATGGTTGGTCAGTATGACTACCTGGTGATATGTTCTGTTTCTTTCTGCCGATGCATCTGTGCTGTCGATGCTACGTTTAATAGGCTTTTGCTTGTGTGTGGTGTGGCTCCACGATTTACACAGCCTACATATGTGTATCCATACTATCCAACATACACGTATCTACTTTTGGTTATGGCTTTGTATATCTTGGCATGGGTGACAACTGTCTCCATACATGTCCATCTTGACATCCACTGTTGTGTCTGTCATACTTCTTTGTCCTTTCTCTGGGAAATTATTTTTTGCAGATCCATGGATCCTATGCACAGTTCTGCTTCTTATTCTTATTGCAGAAGCTTATGGATTTCTTCCATTGTGCATGACCATTCTGGTTTCTATGATTTTCCCTCGTCCCTTCCTGGGAGGTGACGGTCTTGATCTGTCCTCTGGCAGATTGTGGTGCCATTGCCTTTACTGGTTGATGCTACTTTTACAGAGCTTAATGGTCTGGTGTCAGCCACGCTTACGCTTGCTGTCCACACCCTGTTTTGGGCCGTCTTCTTGATGGATTGTTCTCTTATGTAACCTGGTGGGGTTGAGTCGCAGACCCTCCTCCACTGGGGTATAGCTTTGGTATCTATTCTAAGTTAAGGAATCTGCGGCTAGATGTCTCTATCAGATGAACAAGTTACTTACCTTCGGTAACGATGTATCTGGTAGAGAGACAGTCTAGCCGCAGATTCCTTAACGCCCACCCATCCTCCCCGCTCTGCGAGGACCTTTTCAGGTTGGGTTCTTACTCACCGGTCTTTCCTGCCAGTGATCTCTGCCTTCATTCGTGTTTCTCTACTTCACATCCTTCCCCACGTCAGGATTTCTTATTCCTTTTTGACCTGTTGCTTCTCCACCCATTCTCGCAAATGGGTGGTGAGTTCATATATACATGCACGCTCTTGCACCCATGTTCTTTCCAGTGTGGAGGTTGGTCATGTCCTTCTCCCCTCCCCCCTCCTTTTTTATCCATTACTTTGGGGCCTATTTGACTCTGATACAGTCAATTGCTCATATTTAGTACGTGTGGTTGCACATTCTCTGTTGTTGCAGAGATGTTGTCTCTTGCAGTAACTTGATATTGTTACAGTTTTTGTTATCGATTCCCATGACAGTCCTGTGGTGACAGACTGCTTGTCGTTTCCCGTAACATTCATTTGCTGTTTTGCTTCATAGGAGGGTATCATTCTTTGTTTATGCAAGACTGTTTCTACGAGCCGAGTACTCTGCTGTCGCCCTATAGTCTCTTACATTATGTAGTGTTTTTCCTATTTTCTTCTTTATTATCATTGTTGTCTCAAAGATGTTTCACCCTTTTTGTCACACTGTTCCCACACATTCAGTTTTAGTATTGGCTCTGTGTTGTGGCGCGGAACAGTTTCACAGTAGAAAACTGACGTCAGCGCGCCGGGAGGGACTTTTATGGCTCCACTGACGTCATATCCGTGGACAACGTCAGAGCGGAGCCATGCGACTCCGTCCCCCGGCGCGCAGAGGTACTGCTGAAAAGTCTCCCGATCCGGACTGGCGCCTGGAGGATATTCTAAGTTAAGGAATCTGCGGCTAGACTGTGTCTCTACCAATACATCGTTACTGAAGGTAAGTAACTTGTTCATCTTGTTCGCCTCCTTATCTTATGTCCTTTCAGGACAAGGTGGTGCTTCGCACCAGGGCATCCTTTTTTGCCTAAGGGTGTGACCCCATTCCATCTGGGTCAGTCCATCACTTTGTCCACCTTCTTTGCTCCCACGCATCCCTCTAAGGAAGAGGAGCGTCTCCACTGCCTGGACCCAAAAAGAGCGCTGTTGTTCTACCTTGACGGCACAAAAGAGTTTCTGGTGGACGACCATCTCTCGCTGGGTCGTTCTCTGCTTAAGGATCTGTTAAGCCTCGGCAAAGAAGCAGCCCCCTGAGGGATTATGAGCTCATTCCACCAGGGGCAAGGCTGTGACTACGGCCTTGGCTCCGGGTGTCCCAGTCCAAGACATCTGTCAGGCAGCGACGTGGGCTTCTTTACACACGTTCACAAAATATTACTGCCTTGATGGTCAGGTGCGCAGGGACGGACTTTTTGCCCGTTCAGTCCTGCAAGACTTCTTAGTTTAGGATGTGAGTCTGCAACCCACCGCCCGGGATGGTATGGCTCGGGTATCTGATTCAAAGGTAAGGACTCTGCAGCTTGAAGTCTCTGTCAGATGAACAAGTTACTTACCTTCGGTAACACATTATCTGGTAGAGACTTTATCTAGCTGCAGATTCCTTACAGCCCCACCCATGCCTCCCCACTTTGCGGACCCTTATTTTAGGGCTAGGGTTGTTCCCCTTTTCAGGGCCCTAGTTTTGCACACGACTACTTCAGTTACTTCGTGGCTCTGCACTTCTGGCGTGAAAAAAAGCAAAAAGTACTGACGTTTGCGCGCCTGGGTGCGCCTATATAGGCATCGCAACATCAGAACCGACGCTAACGATGCCGACGACTTCACGCGGAGCCGAATGGAGCCACCTGTCGTCGCGCGCAAGGGGTATTGCTCAGAAAAAGTTTCCGGATCCAGCCTGAAGCCTGGGAAATTTAAAGGTAAGGAATCTGCAGCTAGATGGAGTCTCTACCAGATAATGCGTTACCGAAGGTAAGTAACTTGTTCAATATGGCCAAACTAGACTGGTATCACCAAACCATCAGCACAAACTCCTGCATTTTTAATTTTTGTGGCTCACCTACGTGTCTCCCACTGATCAACACTGATACGATCAATCTCGCTCCTCCGACTACCCAAAATGTCGCACTCTAGATGCAGATTTCCTCCACATGGCCTGGTCTTGCAGTACTGTGGAATACTACTGGGGTGAGATCTTAGATAAGTTATCCCGAATGCGGGAGACTGATCTGTCTCCAGACCCTTTGCGGGCTCTACTGGGAAATATACTGGATCTCCCAAAAACCATTAGGCGCTTCATGTCAATTGCCCTTCTGCTGGCCAAATGAGAAGTTGCGATTCACTGGGGTACACGATTACCCCCCCCCCCCCAACTGGCTCACTGGTATGAAATACTGCGACACGATCAGCGAGCTATACGCATCTCTTCAACCACCTACCTCTAGAATAAAAAACATTTGGCAACCATTACGCGCCTATTTATTGTCACAGATGAGTCTCATGACACTTCCTCACACGCTTCAGGACCACCCTCCATAATTCCCTAGGAAATACACGAAGATTCTGGACTTCCCTGCTTATTCCCCCCCGCCCCCACTTGTAACTCCAGATGCACCTCCCTTAGCTGTGTCAAATGGGAGAGTAGACTCCCTCTGATTCCTTCATCCCCTCCCCCCCTCCATTTCTCTTGTCCTGGTTACGCCTCCTTCCCTACTACTCCCTCTGTTTGGCAACACTCACAGGACCATGGGAGTTATATTTTTCTTTTACGATTACGGACGATCTAGCAACCTCACTTTTTATATGATTCCGTCATGTATTATTTCTGTTTTTCTGTTCTTTCTTTTCCTTTCTTTGTTTTTTATGTTATGTGGGTTGACTACATTCTTTGGCTAAAATGTCCCCCCTTCATTTTGTTGTTCATTATATTTTATATGGCCTACAATTGCACTTCTTGTATTTGGTATTTCCTGTCAAACTCTTACCGGGTTTTTCCGCAGAAACAGCATGTAAGATGAGACGGTCCCAACTTTCACTATTCACCCTTTGTGCCCAACGTTGTCAAAGCAACAATAGTAAATCAGGGGAAGAGGGGAAAGGAATATGAGAGAAAGAATAGGTCCAACACTGTCTCCTAATCGAATGGTGGTTCAGTTTGGCAGGGGCACTCCTACAGAAGACAAAAGGGTTAGGGTAAGATATATGCAAAACAGGTCTCAGAGAGTTCAATAAATGGTAAAGTGACAGTTATGTAAATACCTAGGTGATTCCCCTCTTTCGTAGGATAACCCAATTATTGGAGTGACATATGGAGATATTTATCTATAGAGAGAAAAAAATATATCATTGACTTGTTATCTGACAATACCCAAATGTAATAGAAAACCCAGGAAACATTCATTACACCCACCTGATTAGTATAAGAGCTGGCTTATAGGGAAAGAGAAAAAATAACTGAAGAAATACGCTAGCTAGCTGCTAGCATAGGCCTGGAATATGCCTTGGGTATTCCTTACTTCATGAATATTTAACCAACATAACTTCTTTGTCTTCAGGGACTCTGTAAATAAAACTAGACTAGGTAGATCTCCAGGAGCGGAGGAAATAGCTCAGGTAAGTGTATAAATATTAGAAATATAGGCAAGTACTATGTGCAGGTAAGGATTTTACCGAATTAAAGAGACTTCTGTCTCTTTTGTAGAATTACCGGATGAGAGGTGCGGCGTGGAAGAAACCACAGCCAACAAGGAGGACGGGAAAACAGGGAAGTAGCCCGCACTGCAGTCGTCGAGGAAAACTGGGGCCCCGGAGGTCTCAGAACCGCAACCGCTGCACCGTGACCACCAAGGAAAAGGCAGGAGACTCGGGCAGGCAGAGACCGTGAACGAAACAGGGAGTTGGCCACTGGAAAGAGGCTCCACAGGAAGGCGCCTGGAATGCTGAAGCCACGTTGAAGACAATGCCGCTGCTCGGACAGTTGAGTGACCCGGAAGCAAATAGGGGACTTTGAAAACACTAGAACGCAAAGCGTTGTAGTGTGGAGTCGCTGGAAATTTATACTCCTCCCTTGCCATGACTCGTAGCGAGCCACGGCAAGCATGACATTGCCATGCTTATTTGCTCATGTCAAATCCTTTATTTTTTGAAAATAAATATTAAAAGTTTTTTTTAAAAAGGACAAAATCACCGCCATGTGGTACTACAAAAAACAGGACGGTGTGGGGTAGTGAACCCTCTGTCAAGAGGCCCCGCGTCTCTGGACATGACTGGAACATCAGTACATATGCCTGGTGGTTCAGCCAGAGCTGACAAACTCAGCCGTTGATGCCTAGCGGATCACAAATGGCGTCTCCATCCGGAGGTGGCGTAAGGTCTCTTTCAACAGCAGGGAGAGCCTTGGTTAGATCTGTTTGCGTCCGTCGAGAGTGCGCAATGTCAGCAGTTTCGCCCCTGGGGTTTTCAAGGTGGCTCTCGCTTGGAGACGCTTTACGTCTTGTGTGGAGCTCAGCCGCCTATACGCTTTTCTGTTCCTACCACTCCTGCCCAGAGTTCTCACGAGGATCAGGAACAACTGGGGCCAAGTCCTCCTTGTGGTTCCGGACTGGGCACAGAGAGTTTGGTATCCCAAGCTTCTGCACATGAGTGTTGATCCTCCAATCAGGCTGCCCCTTCGGAAGGATCTTCTGTCCTAGCAGCAGCTGGGGAGGGTCCTCCACCCGAACCTGTCCACTCACCGTCTTCTTGCGTGGAGATTGAGCGGCGGCATTTGTCAGCTTTCAACCTTCCTTCCGAAGTCTGTAATGTTATTTTGGCAGCCAGGCGTGCATCTGCCAAGACCATGTATGCCTGCCGGTGGCAATAATTTGTATAATATTGTACAGAAAGCTCTATTGATCCTCTTTCTGCTTCCCTCTCTCAAATCCTTCTCTTTATTTTGACCCTTGCCCAGCAGGGCTCTGCTCTGAGGACTCTCAAAGGGTGCGTTTTGGCCCTGTCTGCCTTCCTGAGGATGCTTGACCAACCCTCCTTATTTAAATCCCCTATTGTAAATATATTTCTTAAGGGGCTTTTACATATGTTTCTACCTGCCCCTTTCATCATGCCACAGTGGGACCTTAATTTAGTTCTCACCTTCCTGATGTGTGCTCCGTTTGAACCTCTTCACAACTGCTCCCTCTGGCTGCTTCCCTTTAAAACAACCTTTTCAGTGGCAATTACTTCTGCCAGGAGGGTGGGCGAATTGCAGTCTCTACCAGCCAAGCCTCCTTACCGGACTATCTTCCCATATAAGTTGGTGCTTCGCACTAGGGCCTCTTTCTTACCAAAAGTGGTAACTCCATTCCACATGGAGCATATCAGTCACCTTGCCCACTTTCAACTCTCCTCCGCACCCCTCTAAAGAAGAGGAGCGCCTCTACCATCTGGACCCACAAAGAGCGTTGTCATTCTACCTTGACCGCACAAAAGAGTTCCTGGTGGACGACCAACTCTTCCTGGGGTATGTTGGCTCAAAGAAAGGTTATGCGGTGCAGAAGAGGACTATCTCATGATGGGTCATCCTCTGCATCAAAATTTGCTACGCTCTGGCCAAAAAGCAGCCTCCTGAAGGCTTAAGGGCTCATTCCACCAGAGCTAAGGCTGCTACTACGGCATTGCAGTGTGGAGTTCCAGTCCTCGACATTTGTCATGCAGCAGCGTGGGCATCCCTGTTTGTTTGCCAAGCACTACTGCCTAGACAGTCAAGTCCGACAGGGCGGCCTTTTTGGCTGCTCTGTCCTGCGGGACTTCCTGGGCTAAACTTGTCCGCAGTCCTTCCTTCAGGTATTGTATTGCTTGGGTATCTATTCCAAGAGAAGGAATCTGCGGCTAGATGTCTCTATCAGATGGACAACTGACTTACCTTTGGCAGTGCCTTATCTGGTCATCTCCGCCGTTGTGACATCCGCATCACCTATATAGGTACCCCCTCGGCTCGCTGATGTTCAGATACTTTTCATGACTTTCCACGCCAGGAGCGTGGAGACACGAAGTGCACCAACATTGGGGTGCTTCTGAACAACTAGGGCCCTGAAAGGGAACAGCTTTGACCCTAAGAACCTGTCTGCAGTGTGGGGAGGATGGGTGGGTCGGTAAGGAATCTGCGGCTACATCATGTCTCTACCAGATAAGGCATTACCGAAGGTACGTAACTTGTCCTTTTAAACTAACAAAACCACTGAAATTCACCAATTAGTTATCTTAGGTAACTATAAATCTGAAAGAGACACGTTAGTGACAGATTCCTTACCTTAGAATATCCCCAGGCGTCAGGCTGGATCCGGAAAGTTTTTGCGTAGCAGTACCCTTGCGCGTCGGTAGGCGTCGTCGTGCGGCTCCGCGTCCGTCGTCGTGATCGCCGGGATGACGTCGCGGGCAGTACTTAGACGCCGCCCCTGCGCGCTGGCGTCAGTTCTTCTTTTTCCGCGCCAGCAACGCAGATCCGGGAAGAGCAGTGCCCTAGTCATTTTTTGACTAACTTTTTTGGTGAATTTTTCACTGTTTCTTTCGAATCGACTCCAAGGTGTCGTAGGGATGCCCGGCTTTAAACGTTGCGACGCCTGTGCTCGGATGATGTCCATCACAGACCCGCATCTGGAGTGTCTCTTCTGCCTCGGCCGAGGCCACGACACGAAGTCGTGTTCCGACTGCCGGGCCCTCAACCCGAAAGCTTTGCGAGAGCGGTCTCGAAAGCTCCTCGAGGCCCGGCAGTCAGCTCCGCGCCACACCAAACCCCGGTCACGTGAGAGGTCGAGGGGTCGGTCGCGGAGTCCTCGCCGGTCGTCGGGATCCAAGTCTTCGTCGTCCGGTAAGTCTAAGCACAAGAAGTCCAAAAGCATCATCGCTCTAGGACTTCGCCTCGCCGATCTCGCGACTCGGCTGAGGCCCCTCCCGGCACCGTCCCCGCGGCCCCGGACATGCCTGTGGAGTCGCCCCCGCAATACCCGTCCTTCCCGGGTTTGGGGGTGGATCCGGCCAAGTACAGGAATTCCTGTCGGCCATGGCCCGCCTCTTCGGGCCTCAAGGTCCCTCCGGTGCGCCTTCGGGCCCCGCGGGTCCTGATGGGGTTGCCCGGCGTCGCCGGCGACTCCGGTCCCGGCGTCGCTCGTGCCTCCAGCCTCGGTCCCCGCTCCGGCTTCGGCCCCGGCCTCGATCCCGGCTCCGGTGGTACCGCAACCCCCATCGACGCCGGTCGACCTGACCACGCCTCCGCCGGCGTCGATGTCTCCGGTGCCGTTCCTGACGCCGCCCGGGGCTCCGGGCGGCGTCGTCCCCATGCACTCTCCGGCTCCGGACATGGAGCCGGACCGACGTCGCTCGACGCCGGTTCCGGCGCCGATGGGACCTTGGGTCCCAAATGTCCCTCCTCCTCCTTATTTTGAACCGGAGGAGGACCAGGAGGACTGGGAGGGGTCTGAGGACCCTCTGGCACAGCAGTGTCAGTATGATGAGGACTGGGCAGAGGAACTAGGGGATGCCAGTGGTCTGGATACTTCCCCTGACACTGGCATGCTGTCTCCTCCCGTGGCTACGGAGGAGGGAGCCAATTTTGCAACGGTGTTGCGTAGGGCAGCTGGAGCCTTACATCTCCGACTCCCTACGGTGACGGTCAAGACTAATCTCTTGACAGAAGTGCTTCAGCCGGCAGCCTCCTCCTTGGAGACTGTGCTGCCGTTCAACGATGCACTAACTGACGTTCTTTTGGGTGCCTGGTCCAAGCCCAACACAGGGGCTCCTGTGGATAGGAACGTGTCCCGACGCCATCGCCCAGCTCCGGGCGACCCCTTGTTTCTCTCTGTCCACCCCACTCCTGAGAGCTTGGTTGTCCAAGCCTCCGCTTCCCAAACCGCCTTCCCTACCGCCCCTCCGCATAGGGAATCCAAACGCCTGGATCAATTTGGGAAGAAGGGTTTTTCTTCCTCCAGTGCTGGCTTGCGGTCCATCAACACCGCTTGTCTTTTGGGCCGATATACCCACTCCTTGTGGGATTCAGTGGCGACTGTTTTGCCCCAGTGTTCTGAGGAGGTCCAGACACTGCTTACCCGCGCCATTGCAGAAAGAAGGGATGCGGCCAAATACACCATACGTTGTGGCCTTGATACCGCCGACTCGCTGGGCAGATCTATTGCAACGACGGTGGCGCTGCGTCACCACGCCTGGCTGAGAACCACTGGTTTTCAGGGGATGTCCAGAATACTCTCATGGACATGCCCTTTGATGGAGTTGGTCTTTTTGGTTCCAAAGCAGTTGGAGCGTTTTAAGGACTCACGGGCTACTGCCAAGTCCCTGGGCCTTTCTGCTACACGCCCTCCGCTACCTTCTGCTTTTCGCCCCTATCGTGGCCACGGAAGGGGCGCCCAGTCACGTCAGCAGCCCAGCCACCGGCCCGCGCAGCAGGCGTCTTCGCGTGGCCGAGGACGTGGATACCGCCGTGGCGGTTCGGGCAACCAGCGTGCGGGTCAGGCCACCACCTCCAACCCATCCGCGGCCTCCAAGCCCTCCTAGTCCCTCCTTTCAGGTGCACAGCACGCCAGTAGAGGGCAGGGTCCGCCATCACCTTCACCACTGGCGTCCCATCACCTCGGACAGGTGGGTCTTGGACATTGTCCGAAGGGGCTACTCCCTCCCCTTCGAGACCACCCCCCAGCCATGCCACCTCAATTCCACCGCATGTCAGGGGATCACTTGGTACTTCTGCGGAAGGAAGTCACGGCCCTCTTGGCCAAGAGGGCCATCGAGCATGTTCCGACCCCAGAAGTAGGACGTGGTTGCTACTCCCACTACTTCCTGGTGCCCAAAAGGACAAGGAGGACATGCGTCCTATCTTGGACCTCCGGAACGTCAATCGCTTCCTCCGGAAGGAGAAGTTCAAGATGCTCACCCTAGCTCAGGTCTTGACTGCCCTCGACCCTGGAGACTGGTTGGTAGCGTTGGACTTGCAGGACGCCTATTTCCACATCCCCGTCCTGCCGGCCCACCGGCGTTACCTTCGGTTCACGGTAGGCCTCGAGCATTTTCAGTTCACCGTGCTCCCCTTTGGCCTTACCAGTGCCCCTCGGGTGTTCACGAAAGTGATGGCGGTGGTCGCAGCTCATCTGCGCCGGGCAGGGGTTTCAGTCTTCCCCTACCTCGGCGACTGGCTGCTGAAGGCGGGCTCGTCCCAGGCAGTCGTCTCCCACCTCCAGACTATGGCCGAACTCCTGCACTCGCTGGGGTTCTCCATCAATGTGCCGAAGTCGCATCTGATTCCTTCTCCACAGCTCCTTTCATCGGAGCAGTTCTGGACACGACGCAGTTTCGGGCCTATCCTCCCGAACGGCGAGTCCGGGATATTCAGGCTATGATTCCGATCTTTCAGCCTTTATCCTGGGTTTCGGTACGGATGACCCTGAGGCTGCTGGGCCTCATGGCCTCCTGCATCCTGCTGGTCAATCATGCCAGATGGCATATGCGGGCTCTGCAGTGGGACCTGAAGTTCCAGTGGGCGCAGCACCAGGGCAACCTGTCCGATCACGTCCAGATCTCGGAGGGGACTGCAAAACAGTTGCAGTGGTGGCTCTCGAACCGGCAATGGGTCATGGGCAGATCCCTCTCCCTTCCCCAGCCAGAGCACACAGTTGTGACGGACGCGTCCCTTCTGGGATGGGGCGGTCACATGGGAGAGGCAGAGATCAGAGGCCTCTGGTCTCCGGCGGAGTCCCGGCTCCATATCAACCTTCTGGAGCTCCGGGCGATCCGACTTGCACTCAAGGCGTTCCTTCCCTCTGTCAAAGGGAAGGTAGTGCAGACAACACCACCGCCATGTGGTACTGCAACAAACAAGGCGGGGTGGGGTCGTGGACCCTTTGTCAGGAGGCTCTGCGCCTCTGGACATGGCTGGAACATCAGGGCATGTTCCTGATGGTTCAACACCTGGCAGGTTCCCTGAACGCCAGGGCGGACGAACTCAGCCGCAGGTGCATGATGGATCACGAATGGCGTCTTCACTCGGAAGTGGCGCAAGGACTCTTTCTACAGTGGGGAGAGCCTTGGTTAGATCTATTCGCCACCGAAGAGAACGCGCAATGTCATCAGTTCTGCGCGTTGGAATTTCCAAGGCGGCACTCGCTCGGCGACGCTTTTCGTCACGAGTGGAGTTGCGGTCTATTGTACGCCTTTCCGCCTATACCACTTCTACCCAGTGTTGAAGACGATTCGGCACGACCGGGCCCAAGTCATTCTTGTGGCTCCGGACTGGGCTCGAAGAGTTTGGTATCCCGAGCTACTCAGTATGAGCGTAGATCCCCCGATCCGTCTGCCTCTTCGGGAGGATCTTCTGTCGCAGCAGCAGGGGACGGTCCTCCACCCGAACCTGTCCAGTCTCCACCTGCTTGCGTGGAGATTGAGCGGTGGCAGTTGATTCCTTTCGACTTGCCTCCCGAAGTTTGTGATGTGATTCTGGCAGCCAGGCGTCCCTCCACTAAGGTGGTATACGCCTGCAGGTGGAACAAATTTGTGGCATGGTGCACAGCAAAGGCTGTGAATCCCTTTCTGCCCCTCTTTCTGAGGTCCTTCTGTTCCTTCTTTCTCTGGCCCAACGGGGTTCTGCCCTGGGTACCATCAAGGGTTATCTTTGTGCTATCTCGGCCTTCCTCAGGCTCCCTGATCAGCCCTCCCTTTTCAAGTCCCCTGTTGTTAACAGGTTCTTAAAAGGCATTACACACCTCTTCCCTCCTGTTCCGTTTGTAATGCCTCAGTGGGACTTGAACTTGGTTCTTACCTTTTTAATGTGCGCTCCCTTTGAGCCTCTACATAACTGTCCTCTTCGTCTTCTGACTCTGAAGACAGCCTTTCTGGTGGCCATCACCTCTGCTCGGCGGGTGAGTGAGCTCCAGGCTCTATCTTGCAAACCTCCCTTTCTGTCTGTTCATCCAGACAAGGTTGTTCTTCGGACGCGTCCGTCCTTCTTGCCAAAGGTGGTTACTGCCTTCCACATTGGGCAGACCATCACTTTGCCTACCTTCTTTCCGCCTCCGCATCCTTCCAGAGAGGAAGAGAGGCTCCACCGTCTGGACCCCAAACGTGCGCTCTCCTTCTATATCGACCGCACAAAACACTTCCGGGTGGATGACCAGCTCTTTGTTGGCTACGTGGGCGCCAAAAAGGTTGGGCGGTGCACAAGCGAACCATCTCCCGCTGGGTTACCTTGTGCATCAAGACCTGCTATTCTTTGGCTAAGAAGGAGCCTCCTGTTGGGCTGCGTGCCCATTCCACCAGGGCAACGGCTGCTACCACGGCCTTAGGCCGCGGTGTTCCGCTGCCGGTTATCTGTCAGGCAGCTACGTGGGCCTCGCTGCACACGTTTACAAAGCATTACTGCCTTGACAGTCAGGTCCGGAGGGACGGCTTCTTTGGCCGTGCTGTCCTCCAGGACTTCCTTGTCTGATCTTTGTTCGCAGACCCACCACCGGGGTTGGTATTGCTGGGGTATCTATTCTAAGGTAAGGAATCTGTCACTAACGTGTCTCTTTCAGATGCACAAGTTACTAACTTGTGTAACGATATATCTGTAAGAGACAGTAGTTAGTGACAGATTCCTACCGCCCACCATCCTCCCCGTTCTGCGAACTGATTTCTAGGGTTAAGGACATCCCTTTCAGGGCCCTAGTATTTTTCAGACACCTATGTCAGCTTCTTGCATGGCTCTGCGTTCCTGGCGCAGAAAGTCGTGTACAGAACTGACGTCAGCGCGCAGGGCGGCGTCTAAGTACTGCCCGCGACGTCATCCCGGCGATCACGACGCCGACGACGGACGCGGAGCCGCACGACGCCGCCTACCGACGCGCAAGGGTACTGCTACGCAAAAACTTTCCGGATCCAGCCTGACGCCTGGGGATATTCTAAGGTAAGGAATCTGTCACTAACTACTGTCTCTTACAGATATATCGTTACACAAGTTAGTAACTTGTGCCTCTTGCCCTAAATAAACTATAAATCATGCCCTGGCCATACGCTGTTAATTACCTCATATAGTACATCACTAATGACAGGTTGTATGACACTATTGATAACCTCAATACAACATCTGTAATTATATCATTGATAACAATACTGTGGATGGCAAGGGCATGAGTTAAAGTTACTCGTCTCTTAAGCTAACAATAACTCATGCCCATGCCATGCACAGTTTTCTCATCAATAATTTCATTGCAAATGTTGCAGTGATATTCTCAATGTCATAGAAGATGTCATGAGTGATGTAATATGTGGGACAATTAGCAGTGCATGGCGAGAAATTATAGAAATAAATTGTATTTAATATAGAGATAAATGGTGTAAGTGTAAGGTAAGTTAAACATGTACCTTATGGTGGCTTCATAGTAGACTGTAAGTTAATAATAGGCTACTACCGTGATATCTGATTGTATTTGATAAACATAACACAAAGTGAATCTATTATTGTTTTCCTTTTTATGTGTTTTCAGAAAAAAATAGCATTTCTGTTATGTCTTCATTTAGAACATTTACAGTTCAAAATGATCATATGGTAGTAGTCATGAAATACTGGGTAAAAACAAGTCAATTATATTGTGGGAAAAAAACATAGATTTTGTGCATGTCCAGCTGTTAATATGTGGAAAACTAGCTGCAATGGTTGTTAGCATCAGCTGAAGCCATTTTGTTTTTGGCAGCCATTTTAGTTAGCCATGTGCTCGCCATGTGCTTTCTCCCTCTTCACTGTTGCCTGCTCTTGTATTTCACTTGAGTCAGGAACTATAATTAACTCCTTCAGTACTGAGCCAGAGCACTGCACATGCTCAGAAAGGTCTAGCTGCTAGAATGCACCTGCTCTTAGAGTAACTGTCAGGCTATTTTAACTGATGGCAGCAATATTGTAAACCCTCCCACTCTGTTGACTAAGCAATTCTTATGTATCCTTATATGTAACTAGCTATTCATGTGCACACTTGTACCGCCTCTTTTTGGGTCTACATGCTAACTCAGCGGTAAACTGGGCATAAAAGACCCAGGATCTTTGTACTCCTTAGACTGTCTCCTACAGTGGCCTGCGGGTACTGTATTGTCGCATGATCTCCCTCATATGAGGTTAATAAAGTTGTTATTTTGATATTCCAGCTTCCGTGCCAATCTCTTCTTTGTTAGTTTAAGGACCAGGTGCCTCAGTGAACCCATAGAAAGGTTTTTTCTTCTACAAATATATCTAACTAATTAATTTGATATATGTGAAAGCATAGAAGACATCAATACTTTGAGCACATTTTTACAAATGTCATCACCCATGCCATGCTACCTAATGACCTATCTCATGAATATCTAATTAGAACACATACATACCATTTCCTATAACAGCCATACAGATCCATATAGAAATGTACCTGTTTTATGTAGAAATATATAGATATAGATGGAGGTGATGAGGTACAATTTTCAATTTCTCTGTTATGTCTTGGAAGGAGAAAAAGAGCTTTATTGCTTTCCAACAGTCAGCAGAGTCTCTATAGTTGTTTGTGGTGTATAGTAGTATTGGGCTGTGTTTATAGCCCACTTTGTGTTAGTAGTTTTATTTCTTATCTAGCTTTCTATTTGTTTTCATTGTCATCTGACCAGAAATGTGTGTTTCAAATGCCTTTCTAATGCTTGTTAAATGCTGTTGCTACAGACTATTTTTTCTTACCTCATTTTGGTTTTTGTTAGTATTGTATTTTTAAAAAATTTGATTAACTACTGCTGTACTTTCTAGATACCTTCGAGAAAGTACTGTGGCACTTCATAAACTTACAAAAAGATATATCCATCAGTGAAAATACTTATTCGTAACTCTACAGACTTTGCTAAACTACCCCTCCTTTCTTCCTTACGTTACAAAAGGAGTAATAAGCAATATTTCATGTTAAAAACAAAACGAAGTGTGGTCTGAACAATATGGGTGCATTTTTATTTTGCAAGGTCTTTGATTAACCTCTAACATTGTGTTTCGTCCTTGCCATGTGACGCAGTATGCTGCAGCCTAATAAATCACTACAATTTTGTCCCTTATTACTTAAACACAACTGAACAAATTCAGATCAAATAATAAAAGGACCCTTCCCCAACCATAATCTGTATTCCTACCAAACCTCATGTAAATCTATTCAGCCGTTTTATTGCTCTGTCTGTTTAAAAAGTCTATGGAAAATGCATTGGTGGAAAAACTTGTTTTTGCCCCCCCCCCCCCTTTTTTCTTTGCACCTCTTAAATAATCACAAAACTTTGCATCGTCAGCCAATGTAGAAAAAAGAATAGATCAGCAAAGTTTACTGGAGATTCATCAAACGGTGACAAAGTTATTAGCAAATAGAAATCTGAGGAATTCCTATTTCTTGGAATCCTAACTACTGAGTAGCTACTGCTACTCTGTAAAAAGAAAAAAAAATTATATATATATATATATTCACTGAAAAAACCATAGGTTTTAGGGACAGTTATAGTTAGTTGGACATTTCACTCGTACAAAACCATAGAAATTCACCCGTTATATTTAGTTCAGCTAACTATAACTCGCACCCCCGCAAGGCACTGCTGATGACGTCACATATTACATCACTCATGACATCGGCAGTGACATCACTGATGACATCACTGATGACATCTCAAATGACATCACTGATTACATCATCCATGTGACTGTGTGTTTCTGTAAAGTTTAAATATGTTTAATATATATAGGGAAAGGCGTATTGAAGAATGAGTGGGTGTATAAGTGTCTGAATGGATGATTTAGTACGTGCGTGACTGACTCTACAAGTGAATGATAAAACGTATCTTACTGAATGCATGGGTTAGTGACTAAACTGTGTGAATGTCTGTATCCGTCTGTCTGTTGGTGTGTAAGTGGATGCATGGATTTGCGAATAGCTACATGAGTGTCTATATGGGTTATTGATTGGTTCTCTGAGTATCTGTATGGGTGCCTGAGTGTTTGTGTGGGTGGGGTGTGTGTGACTCTGTACATAGATGTGTGAGTGGGTGATTCACTGGGTGCATGATTTGAAGAGTGCATCTGTGATGGACTGCTTGGGTGGGTGAGTGTGTGTATGGGTGTGTTAGGGAGTGAATGTCTATCTCAGTGGTACATGTGCGAGTAACTACATATGTAAAAGGCAGTATATATGTGTGTTAGAGTATTTAAATGGCTATAACTGAGAGTGTGTGACTGTGAGAGTGGCTGTATGGATGCGTGTGTGCTTGTATCAGTTATTGTATAAGAGCGTAAGAATGTGCTAGTATTTGTATGAGTAAGTGAGCTGGTGTGTGTATAACTGTATAGGTGAGTAAATGGGTGTGTGATTAATTTTTTGCATGACTGACTAGGTGTGTGAGTACCTCTAAGGATGAGTGGCGGTGTGTGAGTGTTTATATAGGTGTATGAGTGCATATGATAGTCCTGTACTGAGTGACTGTAAGTATGAGTGACTGTACGGGTGAGAGAGTAGATGTGTGTGTAGACCTAAGAATCGGTGATTTGTTATGTAGTTAATGGTATTGGAGTGTGTATGGTTTTGAGAATGGCAGTCTGTAATTTACAGTGGGTGTATCAAAAGTTATATTAGGGTGTGAGAAGATGCATGAAATTATCACATGGATGATGTCATCAGTGATGTCATCAGTGATGTCATTTGAGATGTCATCAGTGATGTCACTGACCATGTCATGAGTGATGTAATATGTGACGTCATCAGCAGTGCATTGCCGGGGCGCGAGTTATAGTTAGCTGAACTAACTATAACGGGTGAATTTCTATGGTTTTGTACGAGTGAAATGTCCAACTAACTATAACTGTCGCTAAAACCTATGGTTTTTTCAGTGAATTTCAAAGGTTTTTAAATGCTAATTTCTAACTATAACGTGTCTGAAACCTATGGTTTTTTCAGTGAATTTCAAAGGTTTTTAAATGCTAATTTCTAACTATAACGTGCCTGAAACCTATGGTTTTTTAAGTGAATTTCAAAGGTTTTTAAATGCTAGTTTCTAACTATGCCTACAGAGGTAGGACATGTGAAGAAAGAAGAAAAAACGCACAGAAAGAAGCAAAAGAAATGCAGAAAGAAGCAACAGAAGTCCACAAAGACGAAGAAAAGTGCAGGAAGAAGCACAAGATGTGCAGAAAGAACCAACAGAGGAGCAGAAAGAGGCCTTGTTGCAAAATCATCCTGTGCCCACAACTTTTTCAGACGGGTACTGGTGGTAACTGACTCTGACTAACCAGAGCCAGTGCTATGCTAAAAGACACTTAGAATACAGTGAAAACACCTACATACACTAGGGAACACTATGCGTTGGGGTACCCCTGTGATTAGCATGACCTCCTCTGTAAGTCCCTAGTACATAATAGGGCAGGGGGATTAAAACTACCTCTTAAAACGCGCTACAGGGCACGTTTACACAGTGGTGAAGGGAGGGGGGCCTAAGGTGACATGTGTGCAAACGCGCCCCGTGGTGCGTTTTAAGTTGGGGGATTAAGTCCCCTTCAATCCTGAGGGTCCTTGGGGCCCAACTAGCCCACCAGGTACCTACAGTTAGGACCACAGAGCTGAGTTGCAGAGAGGCGTTCCGAGGCCACGCACCTTTTTTCACCTCTCTGCAACGCAACTCTGTTGTGCTTACTGAAGGTACCTGGTGGGCTAGTTGGCCCCCAGGGTCCATCAGGATTCAAGAGGAATTAATCCCCCAACTTAAAACACGCCACAGGGCGTGTTTGCACACATGTCACCTCAGGCCCCGTCCCCTCCCTTCACCACTGTGCAAACGCGCCCCGTGGCGCGTTTTAAGTTGCGGGATTAGGTCACCTTGAATCCTGAGGGTCCTTGGGGCCCAACTAGCCCACCAGGTACTTCCAGTAAGCGCCACAGGCCTGCGTTGCAGAGAGGTGGTCTGAGGCCACGCCCCTTTTTACACCTCTCTGCAACGCAGCTCTGTGGCGCTTACTGGAGGTACCTGGTGGGCTAGTTGGACCCCAGGGACCCTCAGGATTCAAGGGACTTAATCCCCAACTTAAAACACGCCACAGGGCATGTTTGCACACATGTCACCTCAGGCCCCGCCCCTCCCTTCACCACTGTGCAAACACGCCCCGTGGCGCGTTTTTAAGTCGGAGGATTAACTCCCCTTGAATCCTGAGGGTCCCTGGGGTGCAACTAGCCCACCAGCTACCTCCATTAAGCGCCACAGAGCTGCGTTGCAGAGAGGTGTAAAAGGGGCGTGGCCTCAGAACACCTCTCTGCAACGCAGCCCCTGGCGCATGTTGGAGGTTCCTGGTGGGCTAGTTGGCCCCAGGGACCCCAGTATTCAAGGGGAATTCGTTCCCCATCTGCAAACGCGCCAGGGCGCGTTTGCAGAGTGCTACAGAAGGGGCGTGGCCTCCGGCGCGATGCCGGTCTTTTTTTTTTTAAGAAGGGGGCTGTGTGGCCCCCCTTCTTTTCTAATTTATTGGCCCTGAGGACCCCATCCCCCAGGGCCTGCCCCCTATTTTTTTTTTAAATTTGGAAGGGGGCCGCATGGCCCCCCTCCCGAGGCCTTAATCGGCCACGGGGACCCCATCCCCCGGGGCATGGGCTTTTTTTTTTTTTTTTTTATTGTTTTGGAGGGGGGCTGCGTTGCCCCCCTCCCGGGCCACTTGTAGCCCCGGGGACCCCATCCCCCGGGCTGGCCCTCTCCATTGAGGGACCGTGAGGGGTCCCCAATCCCCCACGGTCCCGCCGGCTCCCGCGTCCCTCGGGAGCCGGCATTGCTTTTCCACATGGGGAGCTGCTAAGATGCAGCTCCCCGTGTGGAAAAGCAATTGCTTGAATTTTGGAAGAGAGAGCAGGTTTCCTGCTCTCTCTTCCAAAATTCAAAGCAAGTTTGCTATGACAGGACGGGAGCCGCGAGGCTCCCGCCCTGCCATAGCAAACTACAGTGTCCCGGGGGTGGGCACCCCGGGACACTGCAGGAGCCGGCCCTGGGGGGTGGTGGTCCCCAGGGCCATCACAGGCTCCAGGAGGGGGGCCGCGCGGCCCCCCTCCCAACATGTTCAAAGCCCCGGGGAGGTGGTGGTCCCCGGGGCTCGGGGGTCCGATACGGACCCCCACATTTAAATTCTTAGTGCCCCGGGGAGGTGGCAGTCCCCGGGGCGTGTGGGGGGGCTCGAGCCCCCCCACCACAGGTAATTTAATTTTAAACAAAGAAGCCCCGGGGGTGGCGGTCCCCGGGACTGCGGGAGGGCCCAGTGCCCTCCCGCACCATTTTTAATTCAAAGCCCCGGGGGTGGCGGTCCCCGGGGCTTGGGGGGGCCTTAGAGGCCCCCCCCACACAATTTTTCAATTATCCCCCGCATGCCCCCGGGACTTGGCCCACCCGGGGGCCAAATCACAAAGAAGCGCGGGAGCCCGCGATTCGGGTTTTTTTTTTCACGGCGGGATCCGCGCACCCTGCGCGCATCCCGCCGTTTTAAAAAAAAAAATGCTTTTTTTGGCCCTGGGGGTCCTTGTGGGACCCCCTAAGGAAGCCTAGGGGGTCAGGGTGTTTCTACCCTGCCCCCTTTTTGCGTTTTGCGCACTTGTTTCTGTGCCTCGGTTCTACCGAGGAACAAGATGGCTGCCAACACTTCCTGGTTTGGAGTGTTGACAGCCAATTAGCATACAGCTCGTGATCGGGAGGGTGCGCGGACCCTCCGCGGCCATAGATATATATGTGATTTTACTTTTGATTTTCTCAGGAACTACTGAACGGATTTACACCATTTAACCAAAAGGCACAACTCTGAACCAAGGGCTACCTTTTTGCCAAATTTGGTGTAATTCTGTTCAGCAGTTCGAGCTGTAGCTGCGACTAAAGGTTCCTATGGAAAATTGCATGGGGAAAACACGTTTTGGGACCCCCCTTTTTCTCGACCCCCACTTGACGAATCACCCCGAGACTTTCAGGATAGGAGCGGACCGGAGCGCCCCACGAGTTTTGAAAATTTCGTGAAGATTCGTCAACCGGCGCCAAAGTTATTGGGAATAGAATGTTACGGATTTCCTATGGAAAATAGGTCCTAACTATAACTATCTACTGGCGACCGCCAGTAGATAATATGTATATACATATATATGCACATGTAAAATAAATGCATATAGTGAATGTATATACACAAGAATAAATGCATAGAAAGATAACTGCATGTACGCAAGAAGAAATAATTAGAACTTGGAATACTTCACCAGCAGTCTGTTTAGCTTTAGCATTCTTGCCAGCACGACTAGGGAACCCGTTGGCAGTCTCAGGCAAGGCAGGAGGGTCTCAACCAGGCACAAAAGCCCTGGGCAGTGCGTCCACTCCTAGGAGAGTTCCTGTCAGAGCACCAAGAGGTCTCCGTCTTTATACTGTTTACTAACACGGAGAAAGATTTCGAACAGCTGCCCCTCCCTCCATCTGCACTGTAGTTGCTGGCTACACTCTCTGCGTCGAGGTCACTCAACGGAGCTGGCCAGGCTCCGTTGAGAGCTGTGGCAAAATTCTTCACTTTCTCATCCTTGGACACTGTACGCATCCCACACTGTCTGTTCTGGCAGCTTATCTCTCGCTCGGTGAAGTGAGAAACCTAAACCATTCTGTATGCGCAAGTAACCTGGGCCTGCCTGTATTCGCAGCTGAAAGGCAGGGTCAGACAGACACAAGATGAAACTGTGCTCACAAAATGTAGTTAGAGTAAAATGGAGTCAGTGGTCAATACACTATCTAACAATGTATAACTACCTGTAGCATTGCACTCCACCCCTTGACCATTAACTAATAATTAACATAACTCATAGGTGTAAAAGTTATAGCTCTAGGACGAAGCACGAAAATAAAGTTAGGCACACATTGCATATCGCAACAAATAGATATCAAAATACAAATTATAATGAAAATAACACTAAAAATATGGCGAAGTTGCCCAAAATCAGGCAACCATCCAAATAACCAGTCCCACCACCCCCTTGTCCACATTTTGCTTCACGCCCTTGACTAATTCATGCAATGCATTAAGATGCGAATGGATGGATGTGGAATGGTCAGACAAATTGAAACAACACAATCCTTCAAAATCTGCACAGCCATGGTTATGTTTTAAAAGCAAATAGTAGCCCTATTTTGTGAGCGGCTTTTCTTGTTCCCTGAACATCCAATAGCAATTCAGCTAAAGCAGTATTAGTTTCTTTTAGATTTTGCACCATAAAACATGCAAGCATGTTTATTATCCTAGTATTGTACACAGGTAACCCAGGAACGCCTACTATGGATTTAGCTAAACTAATATATTCAGTTTTGGACAATAGGTAATTTCAGAATCACAGTCTTTAAACAATTGAAATGCATTTCTAGCATAGCGAGAACGCAAAGGAAACATCATAAGTCGTAATCCTGTTAAGGCACATAGTCCACCAGTCAGGTTCGCTGGAAAATAGGTGTATGACGTATTGCCACGCGAAAAGAGCCATCCCTCGGGTAATTTAACATGTCTAAGGTGACTCGCAACAGACACTATATGTTTACAAGACATATTGTTATTTAAAGTAGTACACATACTATCTGAAAGAGACACGTTAGTGACAGATTCCTTACCTTAGAATATCCCCAGGCGTCAGGCTGGATCCGGAAAGTTTTTGCGTAGCAGTACCCTTGCGCGTCGGTAGGCGGCGTCGTGCGGCTCCGCGTCCGTCGTCGGCGTCGTGATCGCCGGGATGACGTCGCGGGCAGTACTTAGGCGCCGCCCCTGCGCGCTGACGTCAGTTCTTCTTTTTCCGCGCCAACAAGCGCAGATCCGGGAAGAGCAGTGCCCTAGTCATTTTTTGACTAACTTTTTTGGTGAATTTTTTCACTGTTTCTTCGAATCGACTTCAAGGTGTCGTAGGGATGCCCGGCTTTAAACGTTGCGGCGCCTGTGCTCGGATGATGTCCATCACAGACCCGCATCGGGAGTGTCTCTTCTGCCTCGGCCGAGGCCACGACACGGAGTCGTGTTCCAACTGTCGGGCCCTCAACCCGAAAGCTTTGCGAGAGCGATCTCGAAAGTTCCTCGAGGCCCGGCATTCGGCTCCGCGCCACACCAAGCCCCGGTCGCGTGAGAGGTCGAGGGGTCGGTCGTGGAGTCCTCACCGGTCGTCGGCATCGAAGTCTTCGTCGTCCGGTAAGTCCAAGCACAAAAAGTCCAAAAAGCATCGTCGCTCTAGGACTTCGCCTCGCCGGTCTCGCGACTTGGCTGAGGCCCCTCCCGGCACCGTCCCCGCGGACCCGGACATGCCTGTGGAGTCGCCCCCGCAATACCCGTCCTTCCCGGGTTCGGGGGCGGATCCGGGCCAAATACAGGAATTCCTGTCGGCCATGGCCCGCCTCTTCGGGCCTCAAGGTCCCTCCGGTGCGCCTTCGGGCCCCGCGGGCCCTGATGGGGTTGCCCCGGCATCGCCGACGGCTCCGGCCCCGGCGTCGCCCGTGCCTCCAGCCTCGATCCCGGCTCCAGCTCCGGCCCCGATCCCGGCTCCGCAACCCCCATCGGCGCCGGTCGACCTAACCACGCCTCCGCCCGACGCCGATGTCTCCGGTGCCGTTCTCGACGCCGCCTGGGGCTCCGGGCGGCGTCGTCCCCCAGATCCTTCCGGCTCCGGACATGGACCCGGACCGACGTCGCTCGACGCCGGTTCCGGCGCCGATGAGACCTTGGGTCCCAAATGTCCCTCCTCCTCCTTATTTTGAACCAGAGGAGGACCAGGAGGACTGGGAGGGTCTGATGACCCTCTGGCACAACAGTGTCAGTACGATGAGGACTGGACAGAGGGTCTAGGGGATGCCAGTGGTCTAGATACTTCCCCTGACACTGGCATGCTGTCTCCTCCCGTGGCTACGGAGGAGGGAGCCAATTTTGCAACGGTGTTGCGTAGGGCGGCTGGAGCCTTACATCTCCAACTCCCTACTGTGGCGGTCAAGACTAATCTCTTGACAGAGGTGCTTCAGCCGGCAGCCTCCTCTACGGAGACTGTGCTGCCGTTTAACGATGCCCTCACTGACGTTCTTTTGGGCGCCTGGTCCAAGCCCAACACAGGGGCTCCTGTGGATAGGAACGTGTCCCGACGCCATCGCCCAGCTCCGGGCGACCCCCTATTTCTCTCTGTCCACCCCACTCCTGAGAGCTTGGTTGTCCAAGCCTCCGCTTCCCAAACCGCCTTCCCTACCGCCCCTCCGGATAGGGAATCCAAACGCCTGGATCAATTTGGGAAGAAGGGTTTTTCTTCCTCCAGTGCTGGCTTGCGGTCCATCAACACCGCTTGTCTTTTGGGCGATATACCCACTCCTTGTGGGATTCGGTGGCGACTGTTTTGCCCCAGTGTTCTGAGGAGGTCCAGACACTGCTTTCCCGCGCCATTGCGGAAGGAAGGGATGCGGCCAAATACACAATACGATGTGGCCTTGATACCGCCGACTCGCTGGGCAGGTCTATTGCAACGACGGTGGCGCTGCGTCGCCACGCCTGGCTGAGAACCACTGGTTTTTCAGGGGATGTCCAGAATACTCTCATGGACATGCCCTTTGATGGAGTCGGTCTTTTTGGGTCCAAAGCAGACCATGCGTTGGAGCGCGTTAAGGACTCACGGGCTACTGCCAAGTCCCTGGGCCTTTCTGCTACACGCCCTCCGCTAACTTCTGCTTTTCGCCCCTATCGTGGCCACGGAAGGGGCGCCCAGTCACGTCAGCAGCCCAGCCACCGGCCCGCGCAGCAGGTGTCTTCGCGTGGCCGAGGACGTGGATACCGCCGTGGCGGTTCGGGCAACCAGCGTGCGGGTCAGGCCACCACCTCCAACCCGTCCGCGGCCTCCAAGCCCTCCTAGTCCCTCCTTTCAGGTGCACAGCACGCCAGTAGGGGGCAGGGTCCGCCATCACCTTCACCACTGGCGTCTCATCACCTCGGACAGGTGGGTCTTGGACATTGTCCGAAGGGGCTACTCCCTCCCCTTCGAGACCACCCCCAGCCATGCCACCTCAATTCCACCGCATGTCAGGGGATCACTTGGTACTTCTGCAGAAGGAAGTCACGGCCCTCTTGGCCAAGAGGGCCATCGAGCATGTTCCGACCCCAGAAGTAGGGCGTGGTTGCTACTCCCACTACTTTCTGGTGCCCAAAAAGGACAAGGAGGACATGCGTCCTATCTTGGACCTCCGGAACGTCAATCGCTTCCTCCGGAAGGAGAAGTTCAAGATGCTCACCCTAGCTCAGGTCTTGACTGCCCTCGACCCTGGAGACTGGTTGGTAGCGTTCGACTTGCAGGATGCCTATTTCCACATCCCCGTCCTGCCGGCCCACCGGCGTTACCTTCGGTTCACGGTAGGCCTCGAGCATTTTCAGTTCACCGTGCTCCCCTTTGGCCTTACCAGTGCCCCTCGGGTGTTCACGAAAGTGATGGCGGTGGTCGCAGCTCATCTGCGCCGGGCAGGGGTTTCAGTCTTCCCCTACCTCGACGACTGGCTGCTGAAGGCGGGCTCGTCCCAGGCAGTCGTCTCCCACCTCCAGACTACGGCCGAACTCCTGCACTCGCTGGGGTTCTCCATCAATGTGCCGAAGTCGCATCTGATTCCTTCTCCACAGCTCCTTTTCATCGGAGCAGTTCTGGACACGACGCAGTTTCGGGCCTATCCTCCCGAACGGCGAGTCCGGGATATTCAGGCTATGATTCCGATCTTTCAGCCTTTATCCTGGGTTTCGGTACGGATGACCCTGAGGCTGCTGGGCCTCATGGCCTCCTGCATCCTGCTGGTCAATCATGCCAGATGGCATATGCGGGCTCTGCAGTGGGACCTGAAGTTCCAGTGGGCGCAGCACCAGGGCAACCTGTCCGATCACGTCCAGATCTCGGAGGGGACTGCAAAACAGTTGCAGTGGTGGCTCTCGAACCGGCAATGGGTCATGGGCAGATCCCTCTCCCTTCCCCAGCCAGAGCACACAGTTGTGACGGACGCGTCTCTTCTGGGATGGGGCGGTCACATGGGAGAGGCGGAGATCAGAGGCCTCTGGTCTCCGGCGGAGTCCCGGCTCCATATCAACCTTCTGGAGCTCCGGGCGATCCGACTTGCACTCAAGGCATTCCTTCCCTCTGTCAAAGGGAAGGTAGTGCAGGTGTTCACAGACAACACCACCGCCATGTGGTACTGCAACAAACAAGGCGGGGTGGGGTCTTGGACCCTTTGTCAGGAGGCTCTGCGCCTCTGGACATGGCTGGAACATCAGGGCATGTTCCTGATGGTTCAACACCTGGCAGGTTCCCTGAACGCCAGGGCAGACGAACTCAGCCGCAGGTGCATGATGGATCACGATTGGCGTCTTCACTCGGAAGTGGCGCAAGGACTCTTTCTACAGTGGGGAGAGCCTTGGTTAGATCTATTCGCCACCGAAGAGAACGCGCAATGTCATCAGTTCTGCGCGTTGGAATTTCCAAGGCGGCACTCGCTCGGCGACGCTTTTCGTCACGAGTGGAGTTGCGGTCTATTGTATGCCTTTCCGCCTATACCACTTCTACCCAGAGTGTTGAAGAAGATTCGGCACGACCGGGCCCAAGTCATTCTTGTGGCTCCGGACTGGGCTCGAAGAGTTTGGTATCCCGAGCTACTCAATATGAGCGTAGATCCCCCGATCCGTCTGCCTCTTCGGGAGGATCTTCTGTCGCAGCAGCAGGGGACGGTCCTCCACCCGAACCTGTCCAGTCTACACCTGCTTGCGTGGAGATTGAGCGGCGGCAGTTGATTCCTTTCGACTTGCCTCCCGAAGTTTGTGATGTGATTCTGGCAGCCAGGCGTCCCTCCACTAAGGTGGTATACGCCTGCAGGTGGAACAAATTTGTGGCATGGTGCACAGCAAAGGCTGTGAATCCCCTTTCTGCCCCTCTTTCTGAGGTCCTTCTGTTCCTTCTCTCTCTGGCCCAACAGGGTTCTGCCCTGGGTACCATTAAGGGTTATCTTTGTGCTATCTCGGCCTTCCTCAGGCTCCCTGATCAGCCCTCCCTTTTCACGTCCCCTGTTGTTAACAGGTTCTTAAAGAGCATTACTCACCTCTTCCCTCCTGTTCCGTTTGTGATGCCTCAGTGGGACTTGAACTTGGTTCTTACCTTTTTAATGTGCGCTCCCTTTGAGCCTCTACATAACTGTCCTCTTCGTCTTCTGACTCTGAAGACAGCCTTTCTGGTGGCCATCACCTCCGCTCGGCGGGTGAGTGAGCTCCAGGCTCTATCTTGCAAACCTCCCTTTCTGTCTGTTCATCCAGACAAGGTTGTTCTTCGGACGCGTCCGTCCTTCTTGCCAAAGGTGGTTACTGCTTTCCACATTGGGCAGACGATCACTTGCCCACCTTCTTTCCGCCTCCGCATCCTTCCAGAGAGGAAGAGAGGCTCCACCGTCTGGACCCAAAACGTGCGCTCTCCTTCTATATCGACCGCACAAAACACTTCCGGGTGGATGACCAGCTCTTTGTTGGCTACGTGGGCGCCAAAAATGTCGGGCGGTGCACAAGAGGACCATCTCCCGCTGGGTTACCTTGTGCATCAAGACCTGCTATTCTTTGGCTAAGAAGGAGCCTCCTGTTGGGCTGCGTGCCCATTCCACCAGGGCAACGGCTGCTACCACGGCCTTGGGCCGCGGTGTTCCGCTGCGGTTATCTGTCAGGCAGCTACGTGGGCCTCGCTGCACACGTTTACAAAGCATTACTGCCTTGACAGTCAGGTCCGGAGGGACGGCTTCTTTGGCCGTTCTGTCCTCCAGGACTTCCTTGTCTGATCTTTGTTCGCAGACCCACCACCGGGGTTGGTATTGCTGGGGTATCTATTCTAAGGTAAGGAATCTGTCACTAACGTGTCTCTTTCAGATGCACAAGTTACTAACTTGTGTAACGATATATCTGTAAGAGACAGTAGTTAGTGACAGATTCCTACCGCCCCACCCATCCTCCCCGTTCTGCGAACTGATTTCTAGGAGTTAAGGACATCCCTTTCAGGGCCCTAGTATTTTTCAGACACCTATGTCAGCTTCTTGCATGGCTCTGCGTTCCTGGCGCGGAAAGTCGTGTACAGAACTGGCGTCAGCGCGCAGGGCGGCGCCTAAGTACTGCCCGCGGCGTCATCCCGGCGATCACGACGCCGACGACGGACGCGGAGCCGCACGACGCCGCCTACCGACGCGCAAGGGTACTGCTACGCAAAAACTTTCCGGATCCAGCCTGACGCCTGGGGATATTCTAAGGTAAGGAATCTGTCACTAACTACTGTCTCTTACAGATATATCGTTACACAAGTTAGTAACTTGTGCATCGCTTCGTAACGGACACAATGTACGTTGCTCTCTGGAAATGTTACTCATAGATCCGTCAAGCTTTAGCTAGCTGCTGGCACTTGCCTATATTTAAGCAGGATCACATGTAAGGCTATAACAAGCGTCTGCCACAGAGATATTGTATGTTATGATATGAGTCGTATTTTTCCATAGATTTCTTGTTATCCTGGCAAAATTTACCATACTCATATAGTGAGAGGTGGGTTCTGACATCGCTCTCCTCCACCACCTCATCAGCATTGGTAGTATTAATGATGTGTATCTGAAAGAGATAATTAGTTATGGATTCCTCACCTTAGAATTAACCGCAGGCGTCAGACTGGATCCGGAGAATTATTCTTCAGCAGTACCCCTGCGCATCGGTAGGTGGCGTCGGTCGACTCCGCGTTCGTCGTTGGCGTCGTGGTCGCGGGAACGACGTCGCAGTATCTACTTAGACGCCGCCCCTGCGTGCTGACATCAGTTCTTTCTTTTTCCGCGCCAGCCAGCCCAGATCCGGAGAGCGGTACCTCGAGTCACTTTTTGACTCTATCTCTGCAACTTTTTGCCGACATCTTTTTGAGTTGTTTCAACTCCTGGTGCACAGGGATGTCATCTCGGCGGACCGGCTTCAAGCCTTGTGACTCCTGTCACAAGCTGATGTCCGTGACCGACCCCCATCTTGTGTACCTCTGGTGCCTGGAGTGCGACCATGACCCGAAGTCGTGCTCCAACTGCCGGGCCATGGCACGAAGTCTTTGCGGGAGCGGTCCCGAAAGCTTCTGGAGGCCTGGTCGAGAGGGAGGTGGTGGGATCGGTCGCGGAGCCATCACCACCACTCCTCGTCGAAGTCTTCGTCTTCGGGTAAGTCAAAGCACAAAAAGAAGGCGAAGAAGCACCGTCGCTCTTCGCGTTCTTCCCGTCCGTCGGCCGACGTGACGCGGGATGCGGGTGGTAGTCGCCCGGCTCTGCCTGCGGAGCCTGTTGGGTCATCTCCGTGCCTCCCTCCCTTTCCGGGGCGACCCCTGCCCAACTTCGTAGTTTTTACAAAGCCCTCCATTCTATTTTTGGGCAGCCCGACTCCGCCGGCGCGCCTTCGGGCCCCGCGGACTCGGCTGTGGGCTCTAGGCCTTCGATGCCGGCGGCTTCGGCGCCGCAGGGCCCCCAGGGATCCAGGCCTGGATCCGGATCGGCGCCGGTCAACCTCGTGACACCTCCTCCGGCGCCGAATCCATTGGCGATACCTCTGCCCCCTCCGACGCCGGTTGTGTCCCCAGCTGACATCGACCCCGGCCTCCCCCTCAATGTGGACAGGGAGACAGACCGACGTCGAGACCAGTGCTGACCGATACTTTTGTACCTCTGTTCTCCCCTGGTGTTCCCGACCGCCCTGAGTGGCTACCAGAGGAGGGTGAGAAGGACTGGGAGGAGTCTGTGGACCCTCTGGCAGACCAGTTGGAAGAACCAGACTGGAGAGAGGAGTTGGGCGAGGCCAGTGATCTGGACACTTCCCCAGACCTTGGCATGCTTTCTCCCCCTACCGTGGCTACGGAGGAGGGTGCGTCATACATAGTGATGTTGCGTAGGGCGGCCGGGGCCTTAAACCTCGAACTTCCTACGGTGGCGGTTAGGACTAACCTCCTGACCGAGGTGCTTTAACCGGCAGCAGCCTCTTTGGAGCCCCTGCTGCCGTTCAATGAGTCCCTTACGGACATCCTTTTGGGCACGTGGTCCAAGCCCAACACAGGGGCTCCTGTGGACAGGATGATTGCCCGACACCACCGCCCGGCCCCGAGCGACCCCATTTTTCTCTCCCAACATCCCACCCCTGAGAGCTTGGTGGTCCAAGCTTCCACTTCCAAGGGCGCATTCCCTACCGCACCAGCTGATAGGGAATCCAAGAAGCTGGACCATATTGGGAAGAAAATGTTTTCTTCCTCCAGCTTAGGACTGCGGCCGGTGAACACCGCATGTCTCTTGGGCCGTTACTCCCACTCTGTGTGGGACACGGTCGCGCAGGGTCTGCCACAGTGCCCGGAGGAGGCCTGGGCCGTGATGTGGGCTGGACACCGCCGACTCGCTAGGCAGGACGATTTCCACATCAGTAGCCCTTAGACGCTACGCCTGGCTGAGGTCCACTGGCTTTTCGGGTGATGTCCAAGCTACACTTTTGGACATGGCCATCGCCTGTTCGGCGACAAAGCAGACAATGCGCTCAAGCACTTTAAGGACTCCAGGGCTACGGCCAGATCCTTGGGCCTCGCTCCCAGCTCTCACCCCGCGCAATCTGCTTTTCACCCCTTTCGTGGCTACGGAAGGGGTGCCCTGCCACATTCCACCCAGAGCCACAGGCCTGCGCAAGCTGTCCAGCCTCTGCGCGGCCGGGGACGTGGGACCCACCATCGTGGGTCTGGGAGCCAGCGGGCAGGCCAGTCCACCAGTGCCCCCTCTGCAGCAGCTTCCAAGCCCTCCTAGTCCGACCTTTCAGGGCCACCAATCGCCAGTGGGCAGCAGGATTCGCCATCACCTCCCCCACTGGCTCAACATCACATCAGACAGGTGGGTTTTGCAGATAGTCCGAAGGGGCTACTCGCTCCGCTTCGAGACTACCCCTCCATCCATGCCACCTCAATTCCATTGCCTGTCGGAGAATCACCTGGCCCTTCTCCAACAGGAAGTTCCGGCTCTCTTGGGAAAGGGAGCCATCGAGCGAGTTCCTGCCCCAGAAGTAGGCCGTGGTTGTTATTCCCACTACTTTCTGGTGCCCAAGAAGGACAAAGGCCTGCGTCCTATCTTGGATCTCAGGAACGTCAACCGCTTCCTCCGGAAGGAGAAGTTCAAAATGTTGACACTGGCTCAGGTCCTGTCTGCCCTCGACCCTGGAGACTGGATGGTAGCGTTGGACTTGCAGGACGCTTATTTTCACCTCCCCGTCCTGCCGGCCCATCGGCGTTATCTATGGTTCACGGTGGGCCACAAGCACTTTCAGTTTACTGTGCTCCCCTTTGGCCTTACCAGCGCCCCTCGGGTGTTCACGAAGGTGATGGCTGGGGTCGCAGCTCATCTGCGCAGATCAGGGGTTTCAGTCTTCCCTATCTCGATGACTGGTTATTGAAGGCGGGCTGGCCCCAGGCTGTCGTCTCCCACCTCCAGACTACGGCCGACCTGCATTCGCTGGGGTTCACCATCAACGTGCCGAAGTTGCACCTAATTCCCTCTCAGAATCTCCTTTTCATCGGAGCGGTTCTGGACACAGCGCAGTTTCGGGCTTATCCTCCCGAGCAGCGAGTCCGGTATATTTGGGCTATGATTCCGATCTTTCAGCCTCTATCCCGCGTTTCAGTCAGACTGACCCTGAGGCTACTGGGCCTCATGGCCTCCTGCATCCTGCTGGTGGACTATGCCAAGTGGCATATGCGGGCTCTGCAGTGGGACCTGAAGTTCCAGTGGGCACAGCATCAGTGGAATCTTTCCGATTGCGCCCAGATCACGGAGGGCACTCCTCATCAATTGCAGTGGTGGCTAACGAACCAGGATTGGGTCAACGGCAGGTCCCTCTCCCTTTCCCAGCCAGAGTTCACAGTGGTGACAGATGCATCACTTCTGGGGTGGGGCGGCCACATGGGAGAGGCGGATATCAGAGGCCTCTGGTCTCCGGCGGAGTCTGGGATCCTTCTGGAGCTTCCGGCGATCCGTCTTGCACTGAAGGCATTCCTTCCTTCTGTCAAAGGGAGAGTAGTGCAGGTGTTCATGGAAAACACTACCGCCATGTGGTACTGCAACAAACAGGGTGGGGTGGGGTCGGTGACCCTATGTCAGGAGGCACTTCGTCTCTGGAAGTGGCTGGAACATCAGGGCATGTCCCTGGTGGTTCAACACCTGGCAGGTTCTCTCAACGCCAGGGCGGATGAACTCAGCCGCCGGTGCATGATGGATCTTGAATGGCGTCTTCACTCGGAGGTGGTGTAAGGTCTCTTTCAGCTGTGGGGAGAGCCTTGGTTCGATCTATTCACCACCAAAGAGAACGCGCAATGTCAGCAGTTCTGCGCGTTGGAATTTCCAAGGCGGCACTCGCTCAGTGACGCTTTTCGTCGCAAGTGGAGTTGCGGTCTTCTATACGCCTTTCTGCCTATACCACTTCTACCAAGAGTGCTGAAGAAGATCAAGCGTGACCGGGCCCAAGTCATTCTTGTGGCTCCGGACTGGGCTCGAAGAGTATGGTATCCCGAGCTCTTGCACATGGCCATCGATCCTCCGGTCAGACTGTTTCTTCGGGAGGATCTTCTGTCGCAGCAGCAGGGGATGGTCCTCCACCCGAACCTGTCCAGCCTCCACCTCCTTGCGTGGAGATTGAGCGGCGACAGTTGACAGCTTTCGACCTTCCTCCCGAAGTCTGTAACGTTATCTTGGCAGCCAGGCGTCTCTCCACCAAAACGGTATACGCCGGTAGAAGGAACAAATTTGTGGCATGGTGTGCAGCCGAGGCTGTGGATCCCCTTTATGCACCCCTTTCAGAGGTTCTCCTCTTCATTCTTTCTTTGGCCCAGCAGGGCTCTGCTCTGGGCACTCTAAAAGGCTATCTTTCGGCCATTTCGGCCTTCCATCGGCTGCCTGACCAGCCTTCTCTTTTCAAGTCCCCTATTGTAAATCGCTTCCTTAAGGGCATTACTCACTTGTTTCCTCCAATTCCTTTCGTAATGCCCCAGTGGGACTTGAACCTGGTTCTGACCTATCTTATGTGCGCTCCTTTCGAGCCGCTACATAACTGTCCTCTCAGACTTCTTACGCTTAAAACTGCCTTTCTGGTTGCCATCACCTCTGCTTCCAAACCTCCTTTTCTGGCTGCTCATCCGGACAAAGTTGTCCTTCGCACTAGGCCTTCTTTCCTTCCCAAAGTGGTTACCTCTTTCCACATAGGACAGACCATCACTTTGTCCATCTTCTTCCCGCCCCGCATCCTTCTAAAGAGGAGGAGAGGCTCCACCGTCTGGATCCAAAACGTGTGCTTTCATTCTATCTGGATCGCACAAAACAATTCCGGGTGGGTGACCAGCTCTTTGTGGGCTATGTGGGCGCCAAGAAAGGTCGGGACGTGCAAAAACGAACCATCTCTCCATGGGTCGTTCTTTGCATCAAAATCTGCTATTCCTTAGCGAAAAAGGAACCTCCAGTGGGGTTGCGTGCCCATTCCACCAGGGCGACGGCAGCTACTACTGCTTTGGGATGTGGAGTCCCCCTTCATGACATCTGCCAGGCAGCTACGTGGGCTTCATTGCACACGTTTACCAAACACTACTGCCTGGACAGCCAAGTCCGGAGAGACGGCTTCTTTGGCCGTTCAGTTCTCCAGGACTTTCTGGTGTGAACTTGGTTCGCAGACCCACCTCCGGGGTTGGTATTGCTGGGGTATCTATTCTAAGGTGAGGAATCCATAACTAATTGTCTCTTTCAGATGAACAAGTTACTTACTTTCGGTAACGATATATCTGTAAGAGACATAGATTAGTTATGGATTCCTCACCGCCCCACCCATCCTCCCCGTTCTGCGAACTGACTTCTAGGGTAAGGGACTTCTCTTCAGGGCCCAAGTTTTGTGCACCTGTGGTCAGTGTCTTGCATGGCTCTGCGCTTCTGGCGTGGAATGTCGTGTAAAGAACTGACGTCAGCACACTGGGGCGGCGTCTAAGTAGATACCGCAACGTCATTCCGGCGACCACGACACCAACGATGAACGCGGAGTCGACCGATGCCACCTACCGACGCGTAGGGGTACTGCTGAAGAAAAATTCTCCGGATCCAGTCTGAAGCCTGGGAGGAATCCATAACTAATCTATGTCTCTTACAGATATATTGTTACCGAAGTTAATTAACTTGTTCAATAGAACATTAACAGGAGTAGGTATAGCAACCCGACAAGTGGAGATAATGTCAAGGGTGCTCTGGTCTTATTGTTCCGCATACAGAAATGGGATATGTTGAGCACATTTTGCGCCAAATAAGTCCACATGTTCTCCGGCTCCTGTAATAATGTCATCATTTGATACTGGTGGTTAAGTCCCTTGGCTGTGGGTATCCCTGAACCCTCCCGGACACATTCGACCACAGTCCAAACACTGCAATTAGGACATGAACGCACCATGCTGTGATCTAGAAGAACAGAGAACAGACAAGTATTATTCATTCTCGCAAATAGCATTTATCAGCAGGCACTTGTTCCTATTTCTCCTCTCCAGGTCTCATTACAACCAGAATGTTGTCTTTTCCTCTAGCTATGATTTCAGCAGGTTAAGAAGGGTTATTGGGGGATTCAATCCATAACTTGGCTCCTGGATTCTTTTCAGTGGAGCCAAGCCCTCCCTGTCCTCATACAGTAAGAAGAGCTGGGGCAGTCCCCTTCTTAACAATTCCTCCATAAACTGACATGATGATAATCTGAGCAACTCTATCTCCGGGTTGCACTACTAAATCAGTGTCTCCACTGTTCAACAGTATCACTTTTATCTCTCCTTGGTAATCAGAGAGTATTACCCCTCTCAAAACTTGGATGCCTTTTAAAGTAAGCCCGAATCGAGGGGCAATCAATCCAAAATGCTCTGGGGGAATATGAATTCATACCCTGGTTTCAATTAAAGCTATATCTCTGGATTTCTGTCTGTGCATCTGCAAAGCATGTATATCAAGACCTGCAGCCTCTGGAGTGGCCCTATAGGGAGCTAAGGCTCTGGGAGTTGTCTCCCATTACAAGATAGTGTTAGTGGCCACATGAGGCTGAATCTGCAAAGCTGGTGTTAACATTCGCATTAACAGAGTTTCTACATTTGTCAAAGGCCTGTTCAAAATTAACAATGCATCATGCCAGTTATTTCTCCAACCTTTTCATGAGTCATCTGACAATTTTTTCAGCTGAGCTTTCAACAATCCATTCATCCTCTCAATTAGGCCCGCAGCTTGCGGGTAGTAAGGGATTTAATATATCCCCTTTTTGTTGTGCTGTGCACAATAATCCTGCACCAATTTGCCTTTGAAATGAGAAGCATTGTCACTTTGGATCTGCAATGGAATACCATAATATAAAATAAGTAGATTCAGTGTTTTCAAAGTATTCTGCTGAGTGGCACATTAACATGGAAAGGCTATCAAATAGCCAGAGTACGTATCCACCACTATACATGCATACTGACAACGCTGCCTCATTGGCATTGGCTCAATGTAGTCGATCTGCCATATCTGTTCTGGCAGCTTTCTGCTACCTAGCTGACCTCTCACCACCTGTGGGACTGGTCTCTGTTGTGTATGCTGACAAATGGGACATTGCATAATCGCAGTTTTGATCAAATCTAGGGAAAAATGCATCCCTCTATTCTCTGACCACCTGCAAGTGCCTTTCTCTCCCAGATGTCCACATTTTTGGTGTGCCCACTTAGCCATTCCCACCAACTCAGAATCCTGTGTCGCCACCTCGGCCTCCAAAATTTGGCTTTTTCATCTTCAAATTAATTGCACCACTGCTCGAATGAGTCTGTAGGGCAGTGGGCATCCCTGTGATATACAGTAACTGTTCTTTACGGTAACATTTCCCAGATCTCTTGCCACAACTCCTTACCCCACACCTCTTTTGAATGTATCATCCAGTTATGGGCATGCCACGTGGGAAGCCAGGTAGCTAACACATTGGCAGCAGACCATGAGTCTGTGTATATTATTATTATTTTTTTAATTTCTTTTTATTAAGGCAAAACAAGCTTCAGATACAAGCATATCTCAAGATATATATATACAGAGCATATACAAGACATGGCTATACCAAGCCCTATAAACGCAATATACAAGTACATTGTAGGCAATGCCGCACGCAACCCACTGGAATACGTCTCTAAGCCCTCCCGGAAAACCCATTCAGTACCCTAAGTGAGACCCATCACAGACCCCTGTATAATGTCCATGGCCCCCATATTTTCTCCCATTTGCGGGGGCATCTGCGGCTTTGATAAACCACCTGCTCCGCACCATGACACCAGTCCATATCGCAGAGCCATGCAGCCACAGTCGGGGGTTCCGCAGCCCCCCATGCGCGTGCTATGTTCCTCTTAGCGACCCCCGTGCCACACCTTTGCCCACTTCGGCCACGTGATCTCTCCCGTGATGCCAAGGATATGCCACCTGGACTCCAACGGGACCTGTGCCCCCACCACAGCCTCCATCACACGGGCGATGCCCTTCCAATACTTCTGAATCCTGGGGCAGGACCACAAAATATGAAAGAATGATTCCCCTCTCGCCACAGCCCCTGGCACATAACTCGGAGCCCCCGCCCTTTATACGGGCCTGCACCATTCTCGAGGCATACGACCTGTGGAAGATGTGGAGCTGGACAAGTCGAAAGCGCGCCCTGATGGCTATTTCCTTGAGACACTGGAGAGCCTCCGCCCAATCATCATCTTTCAACAAACCCACATCCGTTTCCCAGGCCTCCCGCAGGGGACCCAGGCAGTTCGGAGTATTGTTTACCAGTTTTTTGTACGTCAGTGACACCGCCTTCTGAATCATGGGGTCCAAAAGAAGCCTATCCTCCAATGGTGAGTATTCTGGAAGCACCGTCCCTTCTTTCAGCTGGCAATGAAGTGCCGATCGCAACTGTCTGTATCTAAGAAATTCTCTTTCCCTCATTTGGAAGCCCTCCCTCAAGCTATCAAATGTCACCATTTTGCCACCTTTCCAGACGTCCCCGAGCACGTCAATACCTATAAGGCTCCACTTCCGGAAACCCTGCAGTCTGTGCACTTCTTTCAGAAAGTCTCCCTCCCATAGTGGGGTCTGTTCAGTGAGTTTCAGCTCCCACCCCGTCATTCTAGTTGCTGCATGCCAGATATCTATGACCGTTTTAGTGTGTGGTGGCAGATGTACGGAGCCCCTACCCCTGCGGTACAATTCCCCCAAGTAACTACGCTCACTCAAGACCAATCTGTCCACCCTGTAGGCTGGTTCGTCCATTGGGGAGAAGACCCACCCATTGACATTTATAAGATGAGCAGCCCAGTAGTATTTCTTAAGGTCCGGGACTGCCAGCCCCCCTTCATACATCCCCTTCTGTAGTGTCTTGAGCGCGATCCTGGGACTGCCCCCCACCCACAATAACTGGCGTAGTTCGAATTCGACCATGCGAAACAGAGTTCTGGATGCGATAAGGCGTGTTTTGGACGGCGTACAGTAAGCGCGGAAGGGCCATCATCTTGAAGAGGACTGCCCGCACCATGAGAGAGATCGGGAGCCCCTTCCAATGCGTTGCGTCCTCTCGCAACCTGGAGAGCTGCACCTGCAAGTTCAATTGTGTAAACTCCGCCTCAGTCTTGGTTATCCATATGCCCAAATACTTAAATTTATCCTGCAGCACCATCTCCGAGCATGCCGACGTCAGAACCGGAGGGTCCCCAGCTAGAGAAAAAACCAAGGATTTGTCCCAATTAATGCGGTATCCAGAATAAGAACAGAAAGATCTTATTATGTGAATGAGCCTATGGAACATTTATCTGAAAGAAACACATAGTGATAGATTCCTTACCTTAGAATATCCCCAGGCGTCAGACTGGATCCGGAAAGTTTTCGTCAGCAGTACACCTGCGCGTCGGTAGGTGGCGTTGTGCGGCTCCGCGTCCGTCGTGGTCGCCGAGATGACGTCGCGGGTGCTACTTAGACGCCGCCCATGTGCGCTGATGTCAGTTCTTTCTTTTTCCGCGCCAGCAAGCACAGATCCGGGAAGAGCAGGAACCTCCAGTCAATTTTTGACTGACTTGTTTGAGGCTTTTTGTCTCTAATTTTCTTTGAGTCATCGACTCCTGGTGCAGTAGGATGCCCAGTTTCAAGTCCTGCAGGGATTGTCACCGCATGATGTCGGTGACGGACCCGCACCGTGTGTGTCTTTTCTGCCTGGGGCACGACCACGACCCCAAGTCGTGCTCCGACTGCCGGGCCATGGCGCCGAAGACTTTGCGGGAGCGGTCCCGAAAGTTGCTGGAAGCCCGGCAGTCGGATCCGTGCCGTTCGAAGTCCCAGTCCAGAGGGAGGTCGAGGGACCGTGCGCGGAGTCATCATCATCGGTCTTCGGGATCCAAGTCTTCGCACTCAGGGTCAGGTAAGACGAAGCACAAGAAGTCGAAGAAACGCCATCGTTCTTCGACTGCCCCTCGCTGGTCGAGCGATGCGGCTGAGGGTGTGGGTGGTGCCACCCCCGCGGCTCCGGAGGAGCCTATGCAGTCGCCGCCCGACTACCCGCCCTTCCCGGGGTCGTCGGCGAATCCGGCCCAAATACAGGAGTTCCTGTTGGCCATGGCTCGCCTCTTTGGGCCGTCGGGTCCCGCCGGTGCGCCTTCGGGCCCCGCGGTCCCGCATGGGTGTCCTCGCGTTTCATCACCGGCGGCTCCGGCCCCGGCGGCGCTGTCGGCTCCGGCCACGGTGCAGCAGGACACCCTTGGATCCAGGCCTGGATCCCGGTCGACGCCGGTTGACCTTGTTACGCCTCCACCGACGTCAACTCCACCGGCACCAGTTCTGACGCCGCCCGCTCCTCGGGACGACGTCGACCTCCGTTTTAGCCCCGAAGTGGACGCGGCGTCGAGCCGGCGTCGATCGATGCCGTTCTCGACGATGCTTGGGGATTTTTATCCCCATGTCCCTGCTCCTTATTTTAGACCTGTTGAACAGCCTGAGGAGCAAGGGGAGGACTGGGAGGGGTCTGAAGATGCTCTCGCTGCAGCCTGCGAGTCTGAACAGGACTGGGCTGAGGAATTGGGGGATGCCAGTGGTCTGGATACCTCACCAGACCTTGGCATGCTGTCTCCTCCTACCGTGGCTACGGAGGAGGGTGCTAGTTATGCTGTAGTGTTGCGTAGGGCGGCCGAGGCCCTACACCTCGAGCTCCCTACTGTGGCCATCAGGACTAACATCCTGACAGAGGTGCTTCAGCCAGCAGCTACTTCTGCGGAGCCGCTGCTTCCTTTCAATGAAGCCCTTTCTGACGTTCTTTTGGGCACTTGGTCCAGGCCCACCACAGGGGCTCCTGTGGATAGGAACGTGGCCCGACGCCATCGCCCGGCTCCGGGTGACCCCATTTTCCTCTCCCAACACCCCACCCCGAGAGCTTGGTTGTCCGAGCCTCTGCTTCCCCAACCGCCTTCCCTTCCGCACCACCAGATAGGGAATCCAAGAAGCTGGATCAGTTTGGGAAGAAGATTTTTTTCTTCCACCAGCTTTGCGCTGCGGTCCGTGAACACCGCATGTCTCTTGGGCCGTTATTCCCACTCTCTGTGGGATACGGTGGCGAACGTACTGCCCCAGTGTCCGGAGGAGGCCCGGCCTGCTCTCTCCCAAGCAGCAAAGTTCATGATTCGTTGTGGCCTAGACACCGCCGACTCACTGGGCAGATCGATTGCACCGACGGTGGCGGTTCGCCGTCACACCTGGTTGAGAACCACTGGATTTTCGGGGGATGTCCAAAACACCCTTATGGACATGCCCTTTGATGTCGCCTTTTCAGCGACAAAGCGGACAGTGCGTTGGAGAGGTTTAAGGACTCACAGGCTACGGCCAAGTCCTTGGGACTCTCGGCAGTCCGCCCTCCTCCGCCTTCCGCTTTTCGCTCCTTTCGTGGCACAGGAAGGGGCGCCCCGCAGCGTTCGCAACAGAGCCACAGGCTGGCTCAGCAATCATCCCAGCGCGGACGCGGGTTCCGCCGTGGCAGACCAAGGGGCCAGCGGGCGGGTCAGTCCACCCACCACCCTGGCCACCACTGCCTCCAAACCTTCCTAGTCCGAACTTTCAGGCCCATCAAACGCCAGTGGGCGGCAGGCTTCGCCATCACCTCCCCCACTGGCACACCATCACTTCGGACAGGTGGGTTTTAGAGATAGTCCGGAGGGGCTACTCCCTCCCCTTCGAGACTACCCCTCCAGCCATGCCACCTCAGTACCACCGCATGTCGGGCGATCACTTGGAGCTTCTTCAGCAGGAAGTTGCGGCCCTCTTGGCCAAGGGGGCCATCGAGCGCGTTCCGACGCCAGAAGTAGGTCGTGGTTGCTATTCCCACTACTTTGTGGTGCCCAAGAAGGACAAAGGCCTGCGTCATATCTTAGACCTCCGGAACGTCAATCGCTTCCTCCGCAAAGAGAAGTTCAAGATGCTCACTCTAGCTCAGGTCTTGTCTGGTCTCGACCCACAAGACTGGATGGTGGCGCTGGACTTGCAGGACGCCTATTTCCACATCCCTGTCCTGCGAGCCCACCGGCGTTACCTACGGTTCGCGGTAGGCCACGAGCACTTTCAGTTCACCGTGCTCCCCTTTGGCCTTACCAGCACCAAGGTGATGGCGGTGGTCGCAGCTCATCTGCGCAGATCAGGGGTTTCAGTCTTCCCCTATCTCGACGACTGGTTGTTGAAGGCGGGCTCGCCCCAGGCAGTCGTCTCCCACCTCCATAATGCAGCCGACCTCCTGCACTTGCTGGGGTTCTCCATCAACGTGCCGAAGTCGCACCTGATCCCCTCTCAGACGCTCCTCTTTATCGGAGCGGTTCTGGACACGGCGCAGTTTCGGGTCTATCTTCCCGAGCAGCGAGTCCGGGATATTCGGGCTCTGATTCCCATCTTTCAGCCCTTGTCCCGGGTTTCGGTCAGAGTGACTCTGAGGCTGCTGGGCCTCATGGCCTCCTGCATCCTGATGGTCAATCATGCCAGATGACATATGCGGGCTCTGCAGTGGGACCTGAAGTTCCAGTGGGCGCAGCATCAGGGGAACCTGTCCGATCACGTCCAGATCTCGGAGGGCACTGCACGACAGTTGCAGTGGTGGCTCACGAACCGGCATTGGGTCGACGGCAGATCCCTCTCCCTTCCCCAACCGGAGTTTACAGTGGTGACGGATGGGTCCCTCCTGGGATGGGGCGGCCACATGGGAGAGGCGGAGATCAGAGGCCTCTGGTCTCCGGCAGAGTCCCGGCTCCACATCAACGTTCTGGAGCTGCGGGCGATCCGGCTTGCACTGAAGGCATTCCTTCCCTCTGTCAAGGGGAGAGTAGTGCAGGTGTTCACAGACAACACCACCACCATGTGGTACTGCAACAAACAAGGCGGGGTGGGGTCGTGGACCCTCTGTCAGGAGGCTCTGCGTCTCTGGACATGGCTGGAACATCAGGGCATGTCCCTGGTGGTTCAACACCTGGCAGGTTCCCTGAACGCCAGGGCGGACGAACTCAGCCGCAGGTGCATGATGGATCACGAATGGCGTCTTCACTCGGAGGTGGTGCAAGGTCTCTTTCAGCAGTGGGGAGAGCCTTGGTTAGATCTGTTCGCCACCGAAGAGAGCGCGCAATGTCATCAGTTCTGCGCGTTGGAATTTCCAAGGCGGCACTCGCTCGGCGACGCTTTTCGTCGCGAGTGGAGTTGCGGTCTGTTGTACGCCTTTCCGCCTATACCACTTCTGCCCAGAGTGCTGAAGAAGATCAGGCGCGACCGGGCCCAAGTCATTCTTGTGGCTCCGGACTGGGCTCGAAGAGTATGGTATCCTGAGCTACTCAGTATGAGCATAGATCCTCCGATCAGACTGCCTCTTTGGGAGGATCTTCTGTTGCAGCAGCAGGGGACGGTCCTCCACCCGAACCTGTTCAGCCTCTACCTCTTTGCGTGGAGATTGAGCGGTGGCAGTTGATTCCTTTCGACTTGCCTCCTGAAGTTTGTGCCGTTATTCTGGCAGCCAGGCGTCCCTCTACTAAAGTGGTATACGCCTGCAGGTGGAACAAGTTTGTGGCATGGTGCACAGCAAAGGCTGTGGATTCCCTTTCTGCCCCTCTTTCTGAGGTCCTACTGTTCCTTCTCTCTTTGGCCCGGTAGGGCTCTGCTCTGGGCACTGTCAAGGGCTACCTTTCTGCAATTTCTGCCTTTCTCAGGCTACCTGATCAGCCTTCTCTTTTCAAGTCCCCTGTTGTAAATAGATTTCTCAAAGGCATTACGCACCTTTTTCCTCCTATTCCTTTCGTGATGCCTCAGTGGGACTTCAATCTGGTTCTTACATCCTTGATGTGCGCTCCCTTTGAGCCTCTTCACAACTGTCCTCTTCGTCTCCTGACATTGAAGACTGCCTTCCTGGTGGCCATCACCTCCGCTAGGCGGGTGAGTGAGCTCCAGGCTCTTTCTTGTAAGCCTCCTTTCCTTTCAGTCCATCCGGACAAAGTGGTGCTCAGGCCCCGTCCTTCCTTTTTGCCAAAAGTGGTTACAGCCTTTCACATTGGGCAGACTATTACCTTGCCCACCTTCTTTCCGCCTCCGCATCCTTCCAGAGAGGAAGAGAGGCTCCACCGTCTGGACCTAAAACGTGCGCTCTCATTTTATCTCAATTGCACACAGCAGTTCCGGGTGGATGACCAGCTCTTTGTTGGCTACGTTGGCACCAAGAAAGGTCGGGCGGTACACAAGAGAACTATCTCCCGCTGGGTTGTCTTATGTATCAAAGCCTGTTACTCTTTGGCTAAAAAAGAACCTCCGGTGGTGCTGCGTGCTCATTCCACCAGAGCTACTGCAGCCACTACTGCATTGGGACGTGGTGTCCCCCAGCAAGACATCTGTCAGGCAGCCACGTGGGCCTCGCTGCACACGTTTACCAAGCATTATTGCCTAGACAGCCAAGTCCGGAGAGACAGCTTCTTTGGCCGTTCTGTTCTCCGTGACTTTCTGGGGTGATCTTAGTTCGCAGACCCACCACCGGGGTTGGTATTGCTGGGGTATCTATTCTAAGGTAAGGAATCTATCACTATGTGTTTCTTTCAGATGAACAAGTTACTTACCTTCGGTAACGATATATCTGTAAGAAACATTAGTAGTGATAGATTCCTTACCGCCCCACCCAACCTCCCCGTTCTGCGAACTGATTTCTAGGGTTAAGGTTATCCCTTTCAGGGCCCTAGTTTCAATGCACCAGTGGTCAGTATCTTGCATGGCTCTGCGTTCCTGGCGCGGAAAGTCGTGTACAGAACTGACGTCAGCGCGCGTGGGCGGCGTCTAAGTAGCGCCCGCGACGTCATCTCGGCGACCACGATGCCGACGACGGACGCGGAGCCGCACGACGCCACCTACCGACGCGCATGGGTACTGCTGACGAAAACTTTCCGGATCCAGTCTGACGCCTGGGGATATTCTAAGGTAAGGAATTTATCACTACTGATGTTTCTTACAGATATATCGTTACCGAAGGTAAGTAACTTGTTCGTCGGGGCCGATGCGCGTAAAGAAGGATATCATCCGCATACAACGAAATGCGCTCTTCCCAGCCCCCCTAGATCAATCCCCCTCACCACCTGGTCCCTCCTAATCCACGCCGCCAAGGGCTCCAGCGCCAGCGCAAATAGCATCGGGGACAGAGGACACCCCTGACGCGTCCCCCTATGCAGTGCAAAGGCTCTTGAAACTACCCCGTTAACCCGAATGCGGGCCATCGGGCCAGTGTATAACAACCGGATCCACTTTTGCAGCTGCGGGCCAATGCCCACTTTCTCCAGAACAGCGAAAAGGTATGGCCATTCGATGCTGTCGAACGCCATCCTCACGTCTAACGAGAGGAGAGCGGCTGGAACATCAGGCTGCCTCTGAGTCATGTACATGACTCCATATAAACGTCTCAAATTGAGCCTCGTGCTCCTATGGGGCATAAAGCCCGATTGATCCGGGTGAATCAGAGACTGCAGAACCGGGTTCAACCGATTCGCGATAATCTTAGCTAGAACCTTAGCCTCGAAATTTAAAAGGGAGATGGGCCTGTAGGAGCTGCAGAGGTCGTGCGGTTTTCCTTTTTTAAGGAGTACAACGATAGTTGCCATTCTTGTGTTTTCTGGAAGTTGCCCCACTTTGGACGCTTCCTTAAACATGTCCAGCATGTAGGGGGCCAGCTTGCTCGCCACACATTTAAACAGCTCAGTGGGGAGCCCATTTGGACCTGCCGCTTTCCCAGATTGCAAGTCTCTCATGGCATGTTCTACTTCTTCCAAATGGAAATCAGACTCGAGCATCTCCCTGTCCTCCGACTCGAGAGTCGGCAGAGAAATGTTGCGCAGGAATTCAGTGCATTCCGGTTCCCCCCATGTGGATTGAGACTGATAAGCGTTTTCATAATATTTGGCAATTTTTTTTCGTTAGGGCCGCCCCTGCACCACCCTGTGTCCCCTCTGTGGACCGAATCTCGGACACCCAGTTGCGACTCCTGTCCCTCCGTTCCAGCCGAGCAACCAGTTTGTTGGCTTTGTCACCTAAATCATATACTCTACGTTGTGTGGCGAGCGCGTGAGCCCGAGTCGCGTTGTCGGCAAGGGTGTCGAAGGGATTGCTCTTTATGTTTGAGGGAATGCTTGAGCCCCTCGACATCCCCAGAGTCCGCTGATACAGTGTGCTCCAAGGCGAGTATCTCCTGTTCGAGTTCCTCGCACCGGAGTCGGTTTTCTTTACTTTTAGCACCGCACGCCGCCTGCACAAAATCCCTCGCCACCACCTTGTACGCTTCCCAGAGGATACTAGCGGAGCTAACAGAGCCGACATTTTCAGCAAAGTAAAGTTCCGTGCGGTCCTCAAAGCTCTCCCAAAATTCCTGGTCCCGAAACATAAAGGGATCCAATCTTGGAGGGAGAGACCAGTCGCGAGCTGGCCCGTGAAGCTGCACCTCCACCAGTGAGTGGTCGGATATTCCTCACACCTTATGGCACCCACCCTGAAAGAGGCCCGCCGAGGTGTGTGTGTAAAGATATAGTCAAGCCGAGCCCCGCTGCCGTGTGCAGCATATATATGAGTATATTGTCTAGACCTGGGATTGTGGCATCTCCAGAGATCCGACAGACCCAGGGCCCTCGCGAATGAGAACAGTGGACGAGGCCCCTTTGCTCCCGATGGGAGAGTTTCCCTATCTATTTCCGGTGTGAGTGTATCATTCATGTCACCCCCCAGTAGTAACAGACTAGGCGGGAAATCCAGTAGAAGCTGACTGAGATCCGGAAGCGTAAATCTGAAAGAAACACGTTAGTTATAGATTCCCTACCTTAGAATTATCCCCAGGCGTCAGACTGGATCTGGAAAGTTTTCGTTAGCAGTACCTCTGCGCGTCGGAAGGTGGCGTCGGTCGGCTCCGCGTCTGTCGTCGGCGTCGTGGTCGCCGGGATGATGTCGCAGCAGCTACTTAGACGCCGCCCTCGCGCGCTGACGTCAGTTCTTTCTTTTTCTGCGCCAGCCAGCGCAGATCCGGGAAGAGCGGTATCTGAGTCATTTTTTGACTAACTTTTTCTCGACTTTTGTCGACGTCTTTTTCGAGTCTCCGACTCCGAAAGGTGCACGTGGGATGCCAGGATTCAAGGCCTGCGGTTCCTGTAGCCCACTGATGTCGGTGAGGGATCCGCACTGCGTGTGCCTTTTCTGCCTGGAGCACGACCACGACCCCAAGTCGTGCTCCGACTGCCGGTTGTTGACACCGAAGGCTTTGCGGGAGCGGTCCCGAAAGCTGCTTGAACGCTGACAGTCGGAGGTCGAGGGACCGGTCGCGGAGCCACCACCATTCAGGATCGAAGTCTTCGCACTCGGGTCGGGTAAGTTGAAGCACAAAAAGAAGTCGAAGAAGCATCGTCGCTCGTCGACTTCTCCTCGTCGGTCGGCCGACCCAACAAGGCCCGCGGGTGGTGCGGCTCCGCGGGAGGGGCACCTTCGGGCCCCGCGGACTCGGCTGGGGGGCCTCGACCTTCATTGCCGGCGGCTCTGGCCCCGAAGTCGCAGGCCCCCCTTAGATCCAGGCCTTATTACACCCCCGCCGGCGCTGCTTCCGACGGCACCACTACCGCGCCCGGCTCTGGCCGGCCCCCTGGCCGGCGTCGACCGCGACCTCCTTCCGGATGAAGACACGGAGCCGGACTGGCCTCGACCGACGCCGGATCCGGCGCCAAGTGGGGATTTTGTGCCCCTGTTAACTCCTGGAGTCCCTTTTAGGCCAGATTGGCACCCAGGGGACGAGGAGGAGGAGGAGGAGGAGGATTGGGAGGGGTCAGGTGACCCTTTAACAGACCAGCTGGTACAGGACTGGAGAGAGGACCTGGGGGATGCCAGTGGTTTGGACACCTCGCCAGACCTTGGCATGCTGTCTCCTCCTACCGTGGCTACGGAGGAGGGAGCGTCTTACGCAATGGTGTTGCGTAGGGCGGCCGAGGCTCTCAACCTCGAGCTTCCTACGGTGGCAGTCAGGACTAACCTCCTGACAGAGGTACTTCAGCCGGCAGCAAGCTTTTTGGAGCCCCTGCTGCCTTTTAATAAAGCCCTCTCGGACATCCTTTTGGGCACTTGGTCCAAGCCCACCACAGGGGCTCCTGTGGATAGGATGATTGCCTGAAGCCACCGCCCGGCTCCGGGCGACCCCTTGTTCCTTTCCCAACACCCTTCACCTGAGAGCTTGGTGGTCCAAGCCTCAACGTCCCAGAGCGCCTTCCCTACCGCAGCCCCAGATAGGGAATCCAAGAAGCTGGATCACCTTGGGAAGAAGTTGTTTTCTTCCTCCAGCTTAGGGCTGCGGTCGGTGAACACTGCATGCCTCTTGGGCCGTTATTCCCACTCTGTGTGGGACTCGGTGGTGCAAGTGCTGCCTCAGTGTCCGGAGGAGGCCCGGGCCGTGCTCTCCCGTGCTGTTGCTGAAGGGAGAGACGCAGCTAAGTTCGCCATTCGGTGTGGGCTGGATACCGCCGACTCACTGGGCAGAGCGATTTCCACGTCGGTGGCGATCAGACGGCAAGCCTGGTTTAGGACGACTGGCTTTTCGGGGGATGTCCAGAACACTCTGATGGACATGCCTTTTGATGGCCGTCGCCTGTTCGGCGACAAGGCGGACAGTGCATTGATGCGTTTCAAGGACTCGCGGTCTACGGCCAAGTCCTTGGGTTTTTCCACCCTGCGTCCTGCACAGTCGGCCTTTCGCCCCTTTCGTGGCCACGGAAGGGGTGCCCCACCACGTTCCCTTCAGAGCCACAGGCCTGCGCAGACCTTTTCATCCCAGCGCAGCCAGGGATGTGGGAACCAACGCCGTGGTTCTGCGGGGCCAGCGGACGGGCCAGTCCACCTCCGCCCCCTCCGCCGCAGCCTCCAAGCCCTCCTAGTCCGACATTTCAGGGCCACCAAACACCAGTGGGCGGCAGGATTCGCCATCACCTCCTCCACTGGTGCACTGTTAGAAACGGGGTGGCTTGGCGCGGAGCGGGTAGGCTAAACTCTGGAGGCAATGTGTAAAGCATCTGCGCAGCACACACTCACAGGCGACACACTAGGCACACTACAGAAGAGACTCCACACCAGGTTATATAAAAATAACTTGTGTATTAGGTAAAACACATTATAGAACCATCACAGATTCATATACACTGTGCCAACCGGCACCAGGTAGCAATTTACAGGGGATTATGTACAAGGCAGCGCCAATCGGGTCGCTGCCAGAACCATCACGACATATCACCACTAAATGCAAAACAGCCAGTACTTACTGGCAAGAACAGGAACTGAGCATCATCATATTGGCATAAGGTATAAACACATCAGATCAGGCATAAACCTCTTAATCAGGCGTTAGGCCTGTACAAAACAACCAGTGACGACTGGCAAAATAATGAGGTCAGCAATATTGCCGTAAGCATAAACCACATTAGCTCAGGCATAAAATGCAAGCACCAAAACATGACAGTTATGGAAAATCACATGAGCATGAGGCATCATCCTAAGACATCCTAGCATGACATTAGGCCGAAAAACATGATGCATCTCATTAGGCGAAAACCACATTAGATTAGGCATAAGCCACCTTAGATCAGGTATAAGCACATTATGCAGAAAACCAGCAATGTAAGCATTAGGGGAAAAACATTAGGCATCAACCTTAGGCATATAAACACATTATGCATCATAACAGCATAAGCCACATTGGGCATAAACATATTAGCATGCAGCATCCCGTTAGCATGAAGGCATTAGGCATAAATCCCATTAGCAGTGGACATAACCCCAAAACATCATGGCATGACGCATCATCACATTAGTGGGCATCAAAATACTTTATACCACCATCATGGGGCATGGAATGCAAGCATCATAGCAGGACCTTTAGGAGAGATCACAGGAGCATGAATGCAACATCTTTAGGCATAAAAGTATACCATGCAAACCCCTATTAGCATGGGGCATACCATAATCAGTAGTGCACACAGTTTACTGTCATTCTGCTGGAGAGTCCTCCTGGGTAAGCAAAACAAACATGCCCCTGGCTGCAGCTGCCGCGCTCTGGTGGGACAGCTGTAAGGACAAGTACTGGCACTACCGTGCCTGGGGAGCCCCTACTCTCCGGGACTCTAAGTAAAATTGCCCAACTGTTGCAGATTAGCTTTTGGGCGCCACTGCGCCTGGGGAGCCCCTCTTTCAGAGACTCTAAATGGAAGGTTTGTCCAATGTTGCAGCGACCCGCAACTGCGGCGTCGCTGTGTAGCCCCCGGGGCACTGTGGCCTGGTCCGTGGTGGAGCCCCACGGGGGCTTCAAAACAAATGTGGCTGCACGTTGCAGCTGCCCACTGCCAGGCGGGACAGCTGGAAAAACGAGCGCGCCCACTATGGTACTCTTAGAAGGACCACAGGGGGGCGGGCACCGACAATGTGCCCCATTGCACCCTCCACAACCAGTTCCCCAATGAGCCCCACTCACCGGGCTCTCTCTCTTCCAGGGGTCGCTTCTGCAGCAGGCTCAGCATGCGGGGCTCCCCTCGGCTCACGGGAGCCCCGCCAACAGCAGCACCTTTCCTGACTTCACCCGGGTGTAGACAAAGGCACCGGCTGGGCCTCCTGCGCGGCCACAAGAGAAGATTGGTTCGGTGTCCCGATGCTTCCGGGAACACCGACGCTGCACACGGGGAGCTCCACACTCACCGGAGCTCCCGGGGACTCCCCGCCTCTCTTCACCCGGGCCACCCCTTGTGGGACCCGGGACTCCTGTTTTTCAGCTTGTTGAGGCGGGGTGGGCTCCCGTCCTCCTTTCCGCCCGCACTTCCTGACTCCGGCCGGCAGTGGCTTCCGTCTTGCGGCCCCGCCCACCTCCAGGCAGGCTGCCCGGCTTCCTCGTCGCGTCTTCAGCGCTTCTTCTCCCTGGGCCGCGGCGGTGATTTCTTCGGCGATTTCAGAGTGCGGGGTGGGCTCCCGCTGGATATAACATAAGAGCGGGGTGGGCTCCCGTTCTTAAAATGAATACCGGTTGCGGTAATAACGCGGGGTAGGCGCCCGCGAAGGATGGCAATACGGGGTAGGCTCCCGTTATGTTGAAGTATAAAGCGGGGTGGCACCCGATCCTTTGGCACCACAATGCGGGGTGGGCACCCGCGATGGGGCAGGACACGGGGAATCCCACACGCCGGGATTTCCTCGGGGCACGTGGATGCCTCAGCAGCGCGCTGCAGGACACCAGCTCCTCTCTTCCTGGGCAGCTTTTAGATGCAGCGCTCACGAGGCGCTAGGTAGCTGGCAAAGATTCAGGGTTCCACACAATAAAGTAGCGCCCACGAGGCGCTAGGGGCCAGGGGGAGCAGACAGGCAATGTTGGGCAAGATCAGCAGGCAGTGGGCAGCTCATCAGAACAGGACAGCAGTTCCTTGGAACAGTCAACCTCCATAATGTGGCACTCCTCCTGGCACACCAGTCTTCACTCCAGCAAAGGTCTCTCCCTGGTCCTGTGGACAGCAGAGGGGTACAGATGGGCACAGGGGCCAGCACGCAGGCCCTTGCGGCGGTACCTCCTGGCAGAGTGTCCCCTCCAAGTCAAAGTCCAAGCACACCCACATGGAGTCTCAGCTCCTCTATATATACACCCCTCACCCCACCTACTAGAAAGGGCCAGAAGCTTCTGGAAGGGTCTCTGGGGAAACCGGTCCCAACTGGTTTTGGGGGAGGTGTAGAGCACCCTGTCTGCCAGACTTCCCTCCTCCCTTCCTGAGCTGGGGTCTGGGAGACAGACACACCCCAGGGGGCGGAGCCAGCCTTACACAAGGCAGGCACACAGCACATCGAAATGCCAAGGTTTAAAAGTGGCATTTCCACAATGGTGAAAATAAATCTGTGCACACCATTGCGCAGCTTTTAATATTTCCATCTCACACATACCAAACATGGCATACATATTTTCTACCATGGGGGAGATATCCCATAAGGGGTGGGGTTCCTAATGTAAGCCTATGGAAGGCAGAAAGCACACGCACTTTGCACTGCTAACCAGCGCTAAAGTGCCCAGAGTCCTGAAACCACCAACCTTATGTCAGGAAAAAGACTAGGGGGAAGGCCAAAAAGTTTAGGGATGACCCTGCAAGCAGGGCCAAGTCCAACACAACCCCCTTCCAGCCAAAAGCCAGGGTAGACCAATCAATGCCTTGATGGGCTTCCCTGCTTGGGGCGAGAGAACATGGACGCGGGCCCGCAACTGCAGGGGCACCCGCAGGTTCTCCGCCATTCGGGACCCCGGTTGTTCCCTCTGTCAGAGCTCCCAGGACCCCCTGAGCTACCCCACTGGTACTCTCTAGTTGGTCGCGGCCAGGACCGCCCCTAGGCCATCCAGATGTCTCTGGTCCCTGCCGCCTCACAGAGTGGGGGGCAGTAGCCCCAGGCACATAGTACCCCTTGGCCACTCTACCTCTCCTCCGTGCAGTTCCAAACTGCCACTGGTCCTCCCACCTGGGGTCCGCAACTTCGGGCTGACCAGAAGTCAGGGGCGAGGCTCTCCTCCCCCTACCTCTCCTTCTGGGGTTCCGCACTCTCCTCCTATGCGGGGCACCCTCTGAACACCACTCTCCCACCAGTCCAGGACCTTGACCCTGTAACTGATTCCCCAACCTAGGGTCTAAACCCTTAGGTGGCACCGGTGCCAGAGGCGAGTCCTCCCTCCCTCTGCACCCCCTTCCAGAGTTGCGCACCCTCCCACCTGGAGAAGTACCCCTGGAAGACAAACCGGGGGGGACACTGATGACAGATGTCCCTCCCTCCAGATCAGGCAGTACCTGAACCTGGCCTCCCAACCCAGGATCTAGACCCTGTGGCTGGCCCGGTGCCAGAGGCGTGTCCTCCCTCCCTCTGCACCCCCTTCCAGAGTTCCGCACCCTCCCACCTGGAGAAGTACCCCTGGAAGACAAACCCGGTGCCAGAGTTGGGGACTCCACCCCTCTGCACCCCCTTCCAGAGTTCCGCACCCTCCCACCTGGAGAAGTACCCCTGGAAGACAAACCGGGGGGGACACTGATTACAGATGTCCCTCCCTCCAGGTCAGGCAGTACCTGGACCTTGCTTTCCAACCCAGGGACTAAACCCTCAGGTTGAACTGGTGTCAGAGGCGAGTCCTCCCTCCCTGTGCACCCCCTTCCAGAGTTCCGCACCCTCCCACCTGGAGAAGTACCCCTGGAAGACACAGGCTCTCCTGAGACGAGGAGATCCCCCTCAATGGACGGCCCATCAGGACAGCCTAGGCTCCCCAATGCCTCCTCAGACCTTCTGGCACTTACCCAGAGGTCTGCCTCCCGTGCAAGTTCCCGGGGATCAGGGAACCCACACTGCAACAGGTGTTGGCGCAACCTTGGAAAACAATTACTGAGCATGTGCTCCCTGATAACCAGATGGAACAACCCTTCCAAATCGTTCACCGCGCTACACACCACCCAATCCTCCAGTGCACTGCAACACGCATCCTCAAACTCCCCCCAGGACTGGTGAGACAGTTTTCTACTGCCCCTGAACTTCAACCTATACCCCTCTTCCCGGGAACTAGGTACCGTCTTCCGGGCTCTGGGAGTAGGACTTCCCACACTGGAATTACTTCTGCTACCACCACTGGACCCCACCCAACCTGGTGAGTCCAGACTCCTGAAACCACTCTCAGGGGACAACCTACCCTTTAGAGCTAGTTTCTCCCTGGCGAAGGCCCTCTCTGCCTCCGCCATCCTCTCCTGCGCTAGGACCCTTTCGGTCTCTAGCTTTTTCTCCTCCAAACTCAGCTGCGCTAGCTCCACTCTGAGCCTTTCCAGCGTCAGCTGATGCTCCCTTTCTTCCCTCCTATCCACCCACTTCTCTGGGGACAGGGAAAGGGATGGGGCACTGCCCCCGGGACTGGACCCAGCACGGGACTCCCTATCGATGGTGTCCTCACTATCTACTGGCGTCCCCGCCCTGTCATTTTCTTCCTCCTCTTCAGAGCCACCGCCCTCCAGGGTTATGGACTGGGAACCCTCGCTCTCAGAGTCCTCCCTCCTCTTGGGATCCTCCTCAGGGTCTCCCTCAACCCCACTACTCTGATATGCGGAGGGGTAATCTGAAAGGTCCCCACAGAGCTCTAAGGGTTCTCCCCTTTTAAGGACTTCAAAGAGGAACAATTTTCTGCGGAAGTCACCTTCTATTGGTATCCCCCTTTCTCTGCAGAAATCCATCGCCTCCTCCTCAGTGTACTCCCAAAGTTCATCCTCATCATAGACTAACCCCATCTTGGCGAGATACACAGCCCACAGTCAACAGGGGGAACACAATTCCAAAATGACACTTTTAGGAGGAAAAACAATCAGAAGAAATAATCCCCAAATCTGTGATTTTCTCAGTGCAGAGTCTGTAGTGCAACCAGCTGTCGCTGTGGTACTGCGCAAACACAAGTCCTATCCCACCGCTGAACACCAATGTTAGAAACGGGGTAGCTTGGCGCGGAGCGGGTAGGCTAAACTCCGGAGGCAATGTGTAAAGCATCTGCGCAGCACACACTCACAGGCGACACACTAGGCACACTACAGAAGAGACTCCACACCAGGTTATATAAAAATAACTTGTGTATTAGGTAAAACACATTATAGAACCATCACAGATACATATACACTGTGCCAACCGGCACCAGGTAGCAATTTACAGGGGATTATATACAAGGCAGCGCCAATCGGGTCGCTGCCAGAACCATCACGACATATCACCACTAAATGCAAAACAGCCAGTACTTACTGGCAAGAACAGGAACTGAGCATCATCATATTGGCATAAGGTATAAACACATCAGATCAGGCATAAACCTCTTAATCAGGCGTTAGGCCTGTACAAAACAACCAGTGACGACTGGCAAAATAATGAGGTCAGCAATATTGCCGTAAGCATAAACCACATTAGCTCAGGCATAAAATGCAAGCACCAAAACATGACAGTTATGGAAAATCACATGAGCATGAGGCATCATCCTAAGACATCCTAGCATGACATTAGGTCGAAAAACATGATGCATCTCATTAGGCGTAAACCACATTAGATTAGGCATAAGCCACCTTAGATCAGGTATAAGCACATTATGCAGAAAACCAGCAATGTAAGCATTAGGGGAAAAACATTAGGCATCAACCTTAGGCATATAAACACATTATGCATCATAACAGCATAAGCCACATTGGGCATAAACACATTAGCATGCGGCATCCCGTTAGCATGAAGGCATTAGGCATAAATCCCATTAGCAGTGGACATAACCCCAAAACATCATGGCATGATGTTAGGCATCATCACATTAGTGGGCATCAAAATACTTTATACCACCATCATGGGGCATGGAATGCAAGCATCATAGCAGGACCTTTAGGAGAGATCACAGGAGCATGAATGCAACATCTTTAGGCATAAAAGTATACCATGCAAACCCCTATTAGCATGGGGCATACCATAATCAGTAGTGCACACAGTTTACTGTCATTCTGCTGAAGGGTCCTCCTGGGTAAGCAAAACAAACATGCCCCTGGCTGCAGCTGCCATGCTCTGGTGGGACAGCTGTAAGGACAAGTACTGGCACTACCGTGCCTGGGGAGCCCCTACTCTCCGGGACTCTAAGTAAAATTGCCCAACCGTTGCAGATTAGCTTTTGGGCACCACTGCGCCTGGGGAGCCCCTCTTTCAGAGACTCTAAATTGAAGGTTTGTCCAACGTTGCAGCGACCCGCAACTGCGGCGTCGCTGTGTAGCCCCCGGGGCACTGTGACCCCGTTCCGTGGTGGAGCCCCACGGGGGCTTCAAAACAAATGTGGCTGCACGTTGCAGCTGCCCACTGCCAGGCGGGACAGCTGGAAAAACCAGCGCGTCCACTATGGTACTCTTAGAAGGACCACAGGGGGGCGGGCACCGACAATGTGCCCCGTTGCACCCTCCACAACCAGTTCCCCAATGAGCCCCACTCACCGGGCTCTCTCTCTTCCAGGGGTCGCTTCTGCAGCAGGCTCAGCACGCGGGGCTCCCCTCGACTCACGGGAGCCCCGCCAACAGCAGCACCTTTCCTGACTTCACCCGGGTGTAGACAAAGGCACCGGCTGGGCCTCCTGCGCGGCCACAAGAGAAGATTGGTTCGGTGTCCCGATGCTTCCGGGAACACCGACGCTGCACACGGGGAGCTCCACACTCACCGGAGCTCCCGGGGACTCCCCGCCTCTCTTCACCCGGGCCACCCCTCGTGGGACCCGGGACTCCTGTTTTTCAGCTTGTTGAGGCGGGGTGGGCTCCCGTCCTCCTTTCCGCCCGCACTTCCTGACTCCTGCCGGCAGTGGCTTCCGTCTTGCGGCCCCGCCCACCTCCAGGTAGGCTGCCCGGCTTCCTCGTCGCGTCTGCAGCGCTTCTTCTCCCCGGGCCGCGGCGGTGATTTCTTCGGCGATTTCAGAGTGCGGTGTGGGCTCCCGCTGGATATAACATAAGAGCGGGGTGGGCTCCCGTTCTTAAAATAAATACCTGTTGCGGTAATAACGCGGGGTGGGCACCCGCGAAGGATGGCAATACGGGGTAGGCTCCCGTTATGTTGAAGTATAGAGCGGGGTGGCACCCGATCCTTTGGCACCACAATGCGGGGTGGGCACCCGCGATGGGGCAGGACACAGGGGGAATCCCACACGCCGGGATTCCCTCGGGGCACGTGGATTCCACAGCAGCGCGCTGCAGGACACCAGCTCCTCTCTTCCTGGGCAGCTTTTAGATGCAGCGCTCACGAGGCGCTAGGTAGCTGGCAAAGATTCAGGGTCCCACACAATAAAGTAGCGCCCACGAGGGAGCAGACAGGCAATGTTGGGCAAGATCAGCAGGCAGTGGGCAGCTCATCAGAACAGGACAGCAGTTCCTTGGAACAGTCAACCCCCATAATGTGGCACTCCTCCTGGCACAGCAGTCTTCACTCCAGCAAAGGTCTCTCCCTGGTCCTGTGAACAAACAGAGGGGTACAGATGGGCACAGGGGCCAGCACGCAGTCCAAGCACACCCACATGGAGTCTCAGCTCCTCTATATATACACTCCTCACCCCACCTACTAGAAATGGCCAGAAGCTTCTGGAAGGGTCTCTGGGAAAACCGGTCCCAACTGGTTTTGGGGGAGGTGTAGAGCACCCTGTCTGCCAGACTTCCCTCCTCCCTTCCTGAGCTGGGGTCTGGGAGACAGACACACCCCAGGGGGCGGAGCCAGCCTTACACAAGGCAGGCACACAGCACACCGAAATGCCAAGGTTTAAAAGTGGCATTTCCACAATGGTAAAAATAAATCTGTGCACCATTGCGCAGCATTTAATATTTCCATCTCACACATACCAAACATGGCATACATATTTTCTACCATGGGGGAGATATCCCATAAGGGGGGAGGGGTTCCTAATGTAAGCCTATGGAAGGCAGAAAGCACACGCACTTTGCACTGCTAACCAGCGCTAAAGTGCCCAGAGTCCTGAAACCACCAACCTTATGTCAGGAAAAAGACTAGGGGGAAGGCCAAAAAGTTTAGGGATGACCCTGCAAACAGGGCCAAGTCCAACATGCACCATCACGTCGGACAGTTGGGTTTTGCAAAAAATCCGAAGGGGCTACTCCCTCCCCTTCGAGGCTACCCCTCCCTCCATGCCACCCAAATACCATTGCATATCGGAGGATCACCTGTCCCTTCTCCAACAGGAAGTTGCGGCTCTCTTGGCCAAGGGAGCCATCGAGCGCGTTCCTGTCCCAGAGGTAGGTTGTGGTTGTTATTCCCACTACTTTCTGGTACCCAAGAAGGACAAAGGCCTGCGTCCTATCTTGGATCTCAGGAACGTCAACCGCTTCCTCCGGAAGGAGAAGTTCAAGATGTTGACCCTGGCTCAGGTCTTGTCTGCCCTCGACCCTGGAGACTGGATGGTACCTTTGGACCTGCAGGACGCTTATTTTGACATCCCGGTCCTGCCGGCCCACCGGCGTTACCTGCAGTTCACGGTAGGCCACGAGCATTTTCAGTTCACCGTGCTCCCCTTTGGCCTTACCAGCGCCCCTCGGGTGTTCACGAAAGTGATGGCGGTGGTTGCAGCTCATCTGCGCAGATCAGGGGTTCCAGTCTTCCCCCTATCTCGACGACTGGCTGTTGAAGGCGGGCTCACCCCAGGCTGTCGTCTCCCATCTCCAGACTACGGCCGACCTCCTGCATTCGCTGGGGTTCTCCATCAATGCGCCGAAGTCGCACCTGATTCCCTCTCAGAAGCTCCTCTTCATCGGAGCAGTTCTGGACACGACGCAGTTTCGGGTTTATCCTCCCGAATAGCGAGTCCGGGATATTCGGGCTATGATTCCATTCTTTCAGCCTCTATCCCGGGTTTCGGTCAGGAAGACCTTGAGGCTGTTGGGACTCATGGTCTCATGCATCCTGCTGGTCGATCATGCCAGGTGGCATATGCGGGCTCTGCAGTGGGACCTGAAGTTCCAGTGGGCGCAGCATCAGGGAAACCTGTCCGATTGCGTCCAGATCTCGGAGGGCCCTGCACGACAATTGCAGTGGTGGCTCACGAACCAGGATTGGGTCAATGGCAGATCCCTCTCCCTTCCCCAACCAGAACACACTGTGGTGACAGATGCATCCCTTCTGGGATGGGGTGGCCACATGGGAGAGGCGGAGATCAGAGGCCTCTGGTCTCCGGCGGAGTCCGGGCTCCACATCAACCTTCTGGAGCTTCGGGCACTCAAGGCATTCCTTCCCTCTGTCCGGGGAAGGTTAGTGCAGGTGTTCACGGACAACACCACCGCCATGTGGTACTGCAACAAACAGGGTGGGGTGGGGTCGTGGACCCTATGTCAAGAGGCTCTGCGTCTCTGGACATGGCTGGAACATCGGGGCATATCTCTGGTGGTTCAACATCTGGCAGGTTCTCTGAACGCCAGGGCGGACGAGCTCAGCCGCAGGTGCATGATGGATCACGAATGGCGTCTTCATTCGGAGGTGGCGCAAGGTCTCTTTCCACAGTGGGGAGAGCCTTGGTTAGATCTATTCACCACCGAAGAGAACGCGCAATTCTGCACGTTGGAATTTCCAAGGCAGCACTCGCTAGGCGACGCTTTTCGTCGTGAGTGGAGTTGCGGTCTTCTTTACGCCTTTCCGCCTATACCACTTCTGCCCAGAGTGCTGAAGAAGATCAGGCGCGACCGGGCCCAAGTCATTCTTGTGGCTCCGAATTGAGCACGAAGAGTATGGTATCCCGAGCTACTCAGAATGGCCATCGATCCTCCGATCCGTCTGCCTCTTCGGGAGGATCTTCTGTCGCAGCAGCAGGGGACGGTCCTCCACCCGAACCTGTCCAGCCTCCACCTCCTTGCGTGGAGATTGAGCAACGGCAGTTGACGTCATTTGACCTGCCTCCCGAAGTCTGTGATGTTATCTTGGCAGCCAAGCGTCCCTCCACTAAGACGGTATACGCCTGCCGATGGAACAAATTTGTGGCATGGTGCACAGCAAAGGCTGTGGATCCCCTTTCTACCCCTCTTTCTGAGGTTCTCTTGTTCCTCCTTTCTTTGGCCCAGCAGGGCTCTGCTCTGGGCACTCTCAAGGGCTATCTTTCGGCCATTTCTGCCTTTCTCAGGCTTCCTGATCAGCCTTCTCTTTTTAAGCCCCCTGTTGTTAATCATTTCCTGAAAGGCATAACTCATCTCTTTCCTCCTGTTCCTTTCGTTATGCCTCAGTGGGACTTGAACCTGGTCTTAACCTTTTTAATGTGTGCTCCCTTTGAGCCACTTCATAACTGTCCTCTTCGTCTTTTGACACTTAAGACTGCTTTCCTGGTGGCCATCACTTCTGCTAGAAGGCTGAGTGAGCTCCAGGCTCTTTCTTCTAAGCCTCCATTTCTGGCTATGCATCCGGACAAAGTTGTCCTACGCACTCGTCCATCCTTTCTTCCAAAGGTGGTTACATCTTTTCATATTGGCTAAACCATCACTTTGCCCACCTTCTTTCCGCCTCCGCACCCTTCGAGAGAGGAAGAGAGGCTCCACCGTCTGGACCAAAACGTGCGCTCTCTTTTTACCTAGACTGCACGAAACAGTTCCGGGTGGATGACCAACTATTTGTTGGCTACGTGGGCGCCAAGAAAGGTCGGGCTGTACACAAGCGGACCATCTCCAGGTGGGTCGTCTTGTGTATCAAGGCCTGTTACTCTTTGGCTAAAAAGGAGCCTCCAGTGGGGTTGCGCGCCCATTCCACCAGGGCGACGGCAGCCACCACTGCTTTGGGACGGGGAGTTCCTCTAAGCAACATCTGTCAGGCAGCTACGCGGGCATCGCTGCACACGTTCACCACGCACTACTGCCTGGACAGCCAAGTCCGGAGAGATGGCTTCTTTGGCCGTTCTGTTCTCCAGGACTTTCTGGTGTGATCTTGGTTCGCAGACCCACCACCGGGGTTGGTATTGCTGGGGTATCTATTCTAAGGTAAGGAATCTATAACTAACGTGTTTCTTTCAGATGAACAAGTTACTTACCTTCGGTAACGATATATCTGTAAGAAACTCAATGAGTACCATTGAGTTGGGTAACAATAAACATCTGTTATTCAGCGCCAAGAGACCTCGTTGGGGTGAACGTGCGCTTTACAAATACACATGTTATGTTGTTATGTTATGTTAAACATTAGTTAGTTATAGATTCCTTACCGCCCCACCCATCCTCCCCGTTCTGCGAACTGATTTCTAGGGTTAAGGACATCCCTTCAGGGCCCTAGTTTTGTGCACCAATGGTCAGTGTCTTGCATGGCTCTGCGTTTCTGGTGCGGAAAGTCGTGTACAGAACTGACGTCAGCGCGCGAGTGCGGCGTCTAAGTAGCTGCCGCGACGTCATCCCGGCGACCACGACGACGGACGCGGAGCCGACCGACGCCACCTTCCGACGCGCAGAGGTACTGCTAACAAAAACTTTCTGGATCCAGTCTGACGCCTGGGGATAATTCTAAGGTAAGGAATCTATAACTAACTAATGTTTCTTACAGATATATCGTTACCAAAGGTAAGTAACTTGTGCTTTCGTGTAATCGCGGGGAATGTACACTGAACATATATTTACCACCTGCCCCTCCCAAGTTCCTGACAAAGCCGCATAACGACCCAGTTGGTCGCACCATGTGCGCTGTATCACCAGAGGGATCGCATTTTTTGTGAGTATGGCCGTGCCCCTGGATCCCGATGTGAAACCAGCGTGGACCTGCAGTGTGTATCCGTACCTATTGAGGGCCAAGTAGTTGTTCACCCTGAGGTGCATCTCCTGAAGTAGGACAATATCTGAAAGAGACACGTTAGTGATAGATTCCTTACCTTAGAATATCCCCAGGCGTCAGGCTGGATCCGGAAAGTTTTGCGTAGCAGTACCCTTGCGCGTCGGTAGGCGGCGTCGTGCGGCTCCGCGTCCGTCGTCGGCGTCGTGATCGCCGGGATGACGTCGCGGGCAGTACTTAGGCGCCGCCCCTGCGCGCTGACGTCAGTTCTTCTTTTTCCGCGCCAGTAAGCGCAGATCCGGGAAGAGCAGTGCCCTGGTCAATTTTTGACCATACTTTTTGGTGATTTTTCACTGTTTTTTCCAGCCTTCAGGTGTCGTAGGGATGCCCGGCTTCAAGCGATGCGGCGCCTGTGCGCGGATGATGTCCGTCACCGACCCGCATTGGGAGTGTCTCTTCTGCCTCGGCCGAGGCCACGACACCGAGTCTTGTCCCGAATGCCAGGCCCTCAACCCGAAGGCTTTGCGAGCGGTCTCGAAAGCTCCTCGAGGCCCGGCATTCGACTCCGCGGAAGCCCCGGTCGCGTGAGAGGTCCAGGGGTCGCTCGCGGAGTGCACACCGGTCGTCGGCGTCGAAGTCTTCTTCGTCCGGTAAGTCTCGACACAAGAAGTCCAAGAAGCATCGTCGCTCTCGGACTTCGCCTCGCCGATCTCGCGACTCGGCTGAGGCCCCTCCCGGCACCGTCCCCGCGGCCCCGGACTTGCCTGTGGAGTCGCCCCCGTCATACCCGCCCTTCCCGGGTTCGGGGGCGGATCCGGCCAAGGTACAGGAGTTCCTGTTGGCCATGGCCCGCCTCTTCGGGCCTTCAGGCCCCTCCGGTGCGCCTTCGGGCCCCGCGGGCCCTGATGGGGTTGATCCGGCGTCGCCGGCGGCTCCGGCCCCGGCGTCGCCCGAGCCTCCAGCCTCGATCCCGGCTCCGGCCCCGGCCTCGATCCCGGCTCCACAACCCCCATCGACGCCGGTCGACCTCACGACACCTCCGCCGGCGCCGATGTCTCCGGTGCCGTTCTCGACGCCGCCCTGGGCTCCGGGCGGCGTCGTCCCCAGTTCCTTCCGGCTCCGGACTTGGACCCGGAGCGACGTCGCTCGACGCCGGCGCCGATGGGACCTTGGGTCCCAAATGTCCCTCCTCCTCCTTATTTTGAACCAGAGGAGGACCAGGAGGACTGGGAGGGGTCTGATGACCCTCTGACACGCAACTGTCAGTATGATGAGGACTGGACAGAGAGTCTAGGGAGGCCAGTGGTCTGGATACTTCTCCTGACACTGGCATGCTGTCTCCTCCCGTGGCTACGGAGGAGGGGGCCAATTTTGGTACGGTGTTGCGTAGGGCTGCTGGGGCCTTACGTCTCCAGCTCCCTACTTTGACGGTCAAGCCTAACATCTTGACAGAGGTGCTTCAGCCGGCAGCCTCCTCTGCGGAGACTGTGCTGCCGTTTAACGACGCCCTCACGGACGTTCTTTTGGGCGCCTGGTCCAAGCCCAACACAGGGGCTCCTGTGGATCGGAACGTGTCACGACGCCATCGCCCCGCTCCGGGCGACCCCCTGTTTCTTTCTGTCCACCCCACTCCTGAGAGCTTGGTTGTCCAAGCCTCCGCTTCCCAAACCGCCTTCCCTACCGCTCCTCCGGATAGGGAATCCAAACGCCTGGATCAGTTTGGGAAGAAAGGTTTTTCTTCCTCCAGTGCTGGCTTGCGGTCCGTTAACACCGCTTGTCTTTTGGGCCGATATACCCACTCTCTGTGGGATTCGGTGGCGGATGTTTTGCCCCAGTGCCCTGAGGAGGTCCAGGCACTGCTTTCCCGCGCCATTGCGGAAGGAAGGGATGCGGCCAAATACACTATCCGTTGTGGCCTTGACACCGCCGACTCGCTGGGCAGGTCGATTGCAACGACGGTGGCGCTCCGACGCCACGCCTGGCTGAGAACCACTGGTTTTTCAGGGGATGTCCAGAATACTCTCATGGACATGCCCTTTGATGGAGTCGGTCTTTTTGGGTCCAAAGCAGACCATGCGTTGGAGCGCTTTAAGGACTCACGGGCTACTGCCAAGTCCCTGGGCCTTTCTGCTACACGCCCTCCGCTGCCTTCTGCTTTTCGCCCCTATCGTGGCCACGGTAGGGGCGCCCTTCACGTCAGCAGCCCAGCCACCGGCCCGCGCAGCAGGCGTCTTCGCGTGGCCGAGGACGTGGATTCCGCCGTGGCGGATCGGGCAACCAGCGTGCGGGTCAGGCCACCACCTCCAACCCGTCCGCGGCCTCCAAGCCCTCCTAGTCCCTCCTTTCAGGTGCACGGCACGCCAGTAGGGGCAGGGTCCGCCATCACCTTCCCCACTGGCGCACCATCACCTCGGACAGGTGGGTCTTGGACATTGTCCGAAGGGGCTACTCCCTCCCCTTCGAGACCACCCCCAGCCATGCCACCTCAATTCCACCGCATGTCAGGGGATCACTTGGTGCTTCTACAGAAGGAAGTCACGGCCCTCTTGACCAAGAGGGCCATCGAGCATGTTCCGACCCCAGAAGTAGGGCGTGGTTGCTACTCCCACTACTTTCTGGTGCCCAAAAAGGACAAGGAGGACATGCGTCCTATCTTGGACCTCCGGAACGTCAATCGCTTCCTCCGGAAGGAGAAGTTCAAGATGCTCACCCTAGCTCAGGTCTTGACTGCCCTCGACCCTGGAGACTGGTTGGTAGCGTTGGACTTGCAGGACGCGTATTTCCACATCCCCGTCCTGCCGGCCCACCGGCGTTACCTTCGGTTCACGGTAGGCCCCGAGCATTTTCAGTTCACCGTGCTCCCCTTTGGCCTTACCAGTGCCCCTCGGGTGTTCACGAAAGTGATGGCGGTGGTCGCAGCTCATCTGCGCCGGGCAGGGGTTTCAGTCTTCCCCTACCTCGACGACTGGCTGCTGAAGGCGGGCTCGTCCCAGGCAGTCGTCTCCCACCTCCAGACTACGGCCGAACTCCTGCACTCGCTGGGGTTCTCCATCAATGTGCCGAAGTCGCATCTGATTCCTTCTCCACAGCTCCTTTTCATCGGAGCAGTTCTGGACACGACGCGGTTTCGGGCCTATCCTCCCGAACGGCGAGTCCGGGATATTCAGGCTATGATTCCGATCTTTCGGCCTTTATCCTGGGTTTCGGTAAGGATGACCCTGAGGCTGCTGGGCCTCATGGCCTCCTGCATCCTGCTGGTCAATCATGCCAGATGGCATATGCGGGCTCTGCAGTGGGACCTGAAGTTCCAGTGGGCGCAGCACCAGGGCAACCTGTCCGATCACGTCCAGATCTCGGAGGGGACTGCAAAACAGTTGCAGTGGTGGCTCTCGAACCGGCAATGGGTCATGGGCAGATCCCTCTCCCTTCCCCAGCCAGAGCATACAGTTGTGACGGACGCGTCCCTTCTGGGATGGGGCGGTCACATGGGAGAGGCGGAGATCAGAGGCCTCTGGTCTCCGGCGGAGTCCCGGCTCCATATCAACCTTCTGGAGCTCCGGGCGATCCGGCTTGCACTCAAGGCATTCCTTCCCTCTGTCAAAGGGAAGGTAGTGCAGGTGTTCACAGACAACACCACCGCCATGTGGTACTGCAACAAACAGGGCGGGGTGGGGTCTTGGACCCTTTGTCAGGAGGCTCTGCGCCTCTGGACATGGCTGGAACATCAGGGCATGTTCCTGATGGTTCAACACCTGGCAGGTTCTCCTGAACGCCAGGGCGGACGAACTCAGCCGCAGGTGCATGATGGATCACGAATGGCGTCTTCACTCGGAAGTGGCGCAAGGACTCTTTCTACAGTGGGGAGAGCCTTGGTTAGATCTATTCGCCACCGAAGAGAACGCGCAATGTCATCAGTTCTGCGCGTTGGAATTTCCAAGGCGGCACTCGCTCGGCGACGCTTTTCGTCGCGAGTGGAGTTGCGGTCTGTTGTACGCCTTTCCGCCTATACCACTTCTACCCAGAGTGTTGAAGAAGATTCGGCACGACCGGGCCCAAGTCATTCTTGTGGCTCCGGACTGGGCTCGAAGAGTTTGGTATCCCGAGCTACTCAATATGAGCATAGATCCCCCGATCCGTCTGCCTCTTCGGGAGGATCTTCTGTCGCAGCAGCAGGGGACGGTCCTCCACCCGAACCTGTCCAGTCTACACCTGCTTGCGTGGAGATTGAGCGGCGGCAGTTGATTCCTTTCGACTTGCCTCCCGAAGTTTGTGATGTGATTCTGGCAGCCAGGCGTCCCTCCACTAAGGTGGTATACGCCTGCAGGTGGAACAAATTTGTGGCATGGTGCACAGCAAAGGCTGTGGATCCCCTTTCTGCCCCTCTTTCTGAGGGTCCTTCTGTTCCTTCTCTCTGGCCCAACAGGGTTCTGCCCTGGGTACCATCAAGGGTTATCTTTGTGCTATCTCGGCCTTCCTCAGGCTCCCTGATCAGCCCTCCCTTTTCAAGTCCCCTGTTGTTAACAGGTTCTTAAAAGGCATTACTCACCTCTTCCCTCCTGTTCCGTTTGTAATGCCTCAGTGGGACTTGAACTTGGTTCTTACCTTTTAATGTGCGCTCCCTTTGAGCCTCTGCATAACTGTCCTCTTCGTCTTCTGACTCTAAAGGCAGCCTTTCTGGTGGCCATCACCTCCGCTCGGCGGGTGAGTGAGCTCCAGGCTCTTTCTTGCAAACCTCCCTTTCTGTCTGTTCATCCAGACAAGGTTGTTCTTCGGACGCGTCCGTCCTTCTTGCCAAAGGTGGTTACTGCTTTCCACATTGGGCAGACCATCACTTTGCCCACCTTCTTTCTGCCTCCGCATCCTTCCAGAGAGGAAGAGAGGCTCCACCGTCTGGACCCAAACGTGCGCTCTCCTTCTATATCGACCGCACGAAACACTTCCGGGTGGATGACCAGCTCTTTGTTGGCTACGTGGGCGCCAAAAAGGTCGGGCGGTGCACAAGAGGACCATCTCCCGCTGGGTTACCTTGTGCATCAAGACCTGCTATTCTTTGGCTAAGAAGGAGCCTCCTGTTGGGCTGCGTGCCCATTCCACCAGGGCAACGGCTGCTACCACGGCCTTGGGCCGCGGTGTTCCGCTGCCGGTTATCTGTCAGGCAGCTACGTGGGCCTCGCTGCACACGTTTACTAAGCATTACTGCCTTGACAGTCAGGTCCGGAGGGACGGCTTCTTTGGCCGTTCTGTCCTCCAGGACTTCCTTGTCTGATCTTTGTTCGCAGACCCACCACCGGGGTTGGTATTGCTGGGGTATCTATTCTAAGGTAAGGAATCTATCACTAACGTGTCTCTTTCAGATGCACAAGTTACTAACTTGTGTAACGATATATCTGTAAGAGACAGTAGTTAGTGATAGATTCCTTACCGCCCACCCATCCTCCCCGTTCTGCGAACTGATTTCTAGGGTTAAGGACATCCCTTTCAGGGCCCTAGTATTTTTCAGACACCTGTGTCAGCTTCTTGCATGGCTCTGCGTTCCTGGCGCGGAAAGTCGTGTACAGAACTGACGTCAGCGCGCAGGGCGGCGCCTAAGTACTGCCCGCGACGTCATCCCGGCGATCACGACGCCGACGACGGACGCGGAGCCGCACGACGCCGCCTACCGACGCGCAAAGGGTACTGCTACGCAAAACTTTCCGGATCCAGCCTGACGCCTGGGGATATTCTAAGGTAAGGAATCTATCACTAACTACTGTCTCTTACAGATATATCGTTACACAAGTTAGTAACTTGTGCGTCTGGGGAGTGTCTGTGCAAATACTGTAAGACCATAGTGCGTTTGATTTTGTCCCCCAGGCCATTCACATTCCAGGAGACAAATGTCAGCTTTTTGTTAGGTCATGTGGCCATGTGTTCAGCCTACTCCTCCGCCCCCCCCAACAAGTAGAGACCCCCCCCTTACACGCGGCAAGGCCAAGCTCGTCCAAGGATCTCATCTGACACACAAAATGAAGCATTATATCTGAAGCAAGAACCAAACAAAAAACCTCGCAAAGAGCACAACAACCCATAACAGTGACCTCCACCCTGCACCCTGCCTTGTAGGTCTAAAACTGCCCACATCCCAAATAGCAGAGCGCCTGTCGCCCCAATAAACAAGAAACTAAAGTAAGGCTGTCTGGCACCACCACACAATAGCGCCCCCTCACGGGCCCCCAACCCCACCCCTCAACACATCATAGAGCCGGAGCATACAAACAGTGTCCCGTCCGGACGTGCCCCAAACATCTACTTCGCTGAAATAGGAGCTCTGATATTGGACAATCAAGACTGTACCTTAACTCTCACAAAGCTATACAGCAGTTCACAGCCATGAGTCCTTTCCCTCACTTCCCCGGAGATCGTGCTTCACTCCCAGGGCTTCCAGACCGGGAACTCCTGGATCTGGATGCCGACCCTTCCCCATCTCTGCGTCGGGACGGAGACTCGAGAGTACGAAAGCGACTCCCACGCCAGTCCCCTTCAGTGCGACGTTTGAGCGACTGATGGGAGCCCCCATCCAGCCACTGTTGAACCTCAGCAGGCGATGTAAAGAACAGGGTCTTATCATTGTCCAGGACTTTGAGCTTGGCCGGGAAGAGCATCATGTATTTTATCCCCTTCTCTCGCAGGGCTCGTTTCACCCCATTGAACGTGCGCCTCTCCTGCTGTACTCTCAATGTGAAATCCGGGAAGAACCCCACTGTCGAATTCTTGAAGGGGAGGTCTCCACTCATTCTAGCTGCCTGCAAGATGGCATCCCGGTCTCTGAAGTTGAGGACACGCACAATAATCGTCTGAGGAGGAGCCTCAGGCTTCGGCTTTGGGATCGGGGCCATGTGTGCTCTCTCCGCAGTAAAGAGAGTAGACAGTCTCTTAGGCTTAAGGTGGTTCAAGATAAGGTCCTCGATGAAGAGATCCATACTGGGGCCTTTCGCCCCCTCAGGCACTCCCACCACCCTAATGTTGTTGCGGCGGGCCCTCCCTTCCTGGACGTCCAGCCTCAAAGCCATCAGCTTGTGTTGATGCGCCAGTTTCTGTACGCACTCCTCTAGCTTGCGCGTCGCAGATTGGAGCTCCCCTACGTCTCCTCAGTCGCCATGACCCTCTCTGAGGTTTTCCTCATGTCCACCCTCATCAAGTTCATTTCAATAGTAACTTTATCGATTTTGGTCTCCAAGGTCGTCCCCAAAGCTTGGATCGCTGACATGATTGAGCCAAGGGACGGCTCCTCTCCGGCCGATTTCTCCCCAGTCGCCCCCTCCTCGGGTGTCAGTTGGCGTGGTACAGCATAATTGTCCTGTTTATTCGCCTGCACAGCAGCGGGGGCCCCTTTTGGTTTCGTCATGACCAAGTTCCCGCTGTATGGGGACACAGAGCCCCCTAACCCCCACACACGCCAACTGCGGTCCACCCCCGGGACTTAACTCTGGGCGCCGAGATCCGTGGGCGCACACTTCAGGCGCGAGCTCTCCCTTTGTCGCCCGCTCCAATACGTGTCACACAGCTTGCTCGCAGCACACGTGGGCCCCTCCAAGGCGATCCAGAATGGGACTGAGCAAAATGACATGCAGGGGAAGGCGCCGCTCCCTATGCCTTAGGGACCTTCACAGGACTGGGCGGCCCTCCAGTCCCTGCAGCCCAGCCGTTCCACCCAGTCGCTGATCTCTCTGCGTCACCGGCGAGTGAGGAGGCCGGCAGGAGCCTCCATGCAGCCAAAGATGGTCCCCTCGGGTCTCCCCCTCAGCCCGGCTTCACCTCCGTAAACTGCACGGCGTAGTCTTGAGGGCACTGCCAGGCCTGCCATGGGGATGGCACTTCGCAGGGTCCCAGCCACCAACAGCACTCATTCTGTGTGGCCCAGGGAGAAGCGCCCCCAAATGCAGCGACGATCATAGGCCCCACACAGCAGGCCCTTATGGCGCCAGTCCCAGCCGCAATTCACAGGGGGGCAATCAGCCAGCCGAGTCCTGATCCCAGGTCCAGTGTCATCAGTGAATAGTGCAGGGGGGGCCCATAGAGGCAGCTGTGTCTCCCGCTAGTCACGCAGGGTGGGCCCCGGCCACCGCAACTCAGCTCCTCGATGCGGGCACACCAGCACAATGTAGGGACCACCAGCGGGCTCACCCAGATCGATGCCAGGCCCTGCGGAGCTCAGCGCCGGCGGTCCACAGGCAACGCGGCCCCCGGGGTGCTCCTCACCGGCACACAATGCAGTGTCAGCCACAGGCCCCAAGCAGCGGATCTCGCTTGGCAGAGATCCCGGGCCTCACATGCCAGGGGCAGGCAGCGTTCAGACGCGACTCCGCCCCCTCGCCGTCCGGAGCTCCGCAGTAATCGCAGGGCAGGCCCCTCGCCACAGCACACGGGCCGCAGCACCGTCCGAGGTCGGGGACACCTCTGCCGCCTCGGAACGTCACCGGGAGCACAGCGCTGGTCGTCTCCGCTGTCCAGCTGCCGTATCAAAGGCGGATATTGCGGGCTATGACGGGGGCCCGGACGGAGTGAAGAGGTTACGCTGCCATCTTGGCTGACGCTAGACCACGCCCCCATGAGTCTGTGTATATTAAACACATTCCAGGTAATTCTTGTTTCAAAGCCTGATACACAGCATACAGTTCTGCAAACTGGCTTCTCTTTCCCTCTCAGTTAGTGGTTAACAATTTCTTGGTCACAGGATTGTACAACAGCGCTTTGCAAGGCCTCTTAGCCCCCACATATCTGTCTGAGCCATCAGCAAACCATACATGTCTCTTGTCTTCTGAAGACCTCTGTATCTTCCACTGGGGCCTGCGCCACCTGCTCATGCAACACTGTCGTACCTTTGGGGCCTAATCGAGCCCTATCTTGTATGTACCACTTCCACTTGATTATGCTGGCTTCCTGCACATGCCCTATTCAATTGAGTCTTGGGGGTCAACTACTCAGTGTCCACCAGGGCCCAATAACATGCAAGCAACTGCTTTTCAAATGGCGTGTACCGCTCTCCAGCATCTGGTAACTTCTTTGCCCAAAATCCTAAAGGCACCCTCTTCTTTCCTTGCTTCTGCCACAAACTCCAATTGGCATACTGCCCCGTCTGTCACATTCTGCTCAACTACCCTGACTGTCACATTCAGCTCAACATCCCCCTCTCATACTGGCCGCAAATCCAAGGCACCCTGTATAGCCTCTTTCGCTGATTCAAATTCATTCTGTTGCTGCTCTCCCCACTCAAACTCATGTTTCTTTCGCGTAACCTTATACAAAGAGGCCAAAATCTGACTTATGTGAGTGATATGCTGCCTCCAAAAACCAAATAATCCAATGAAGCTCTGAGCTTCCTTCCTATTTCTTGGCATAGCAAATTCTTTAATCTTTTGTCTCACTTGCGGCGCCACCTCTCTGTGTCCCTGATGCCATTGGATACTCAAAACATTTCACATTTTGAGAGGGTCCCTGGACCTTTGCGGGATTTATCTCCCACCCTTTACTCTACAAGTGTTCCACAATTCAGACCAGTTGGATCTGCACTTGTTCTTGTGTCTATCCCTGTGTCATCACATCATCAATGTAATGGCAAAGCTGCACCCCTGGAATGACTGATACCTCATCCAAGTGCTCCCCCACCAGCCAGTGACAGTTGGTAGGACTATGAAAATACCCCTGAAACAGTCTTTGAAATGTAATTTGCCTTCCATTCCAGGAGAAAGCAAATTATTTTTGGTTCTCGGGGGCTATCGGTATAGAAAAAAACGCATTGGCAATGCCAATAGTCGCACCCCGCGTCCCAGTGTTTCTGTATTTTCTCAATTATGGTAATTGTATCTGGGACAGCGGGAGTCAGAGGAGGAGTATGCTTGTTCAATTTGCGATAATCAACTGTCATACGCCAACTATTATCAATTTGCACACGGGCCACGCAGGGTTATTCCAGGCTGTAGTGATTGGAATCACCACACCTGCCTCTATCAAGTCTCGTATGCTCTCACTGATCTCCTCATGCCTTCCCGGAATTCTGTACTGTTTCATATGAATTATCTTAGTAGCTTGGGGCACCTTCACTGGAGGAATCTTTAAATGACCCACTCTCATGGTGGCAACTGAGATGTACCTTTTTGATGGAAATTGATAACATCCATCCTCTAAATACAAAGTCATGCCTTTTAGGATGTCAATTCCAATAATGTACTCAAGAATGGGAACTATCAAAACAGTATATTCTCTTTTTGGGAGACTCCCAATTCTCATATAGACTGTAGTTTTTACTGCTGGTGTTTCCTTTCCACCCAAACCTGTAATTGTAAAATACTGTCCTTTGAACTTTTTGGGTTTCCATGTATTAAAGAGGCCTCCGCTCCGATATCCACTAGGGTTCGCACATTTTGGATGTTCCCATTCTTCCAATAAATCTCAACCCTAGCATGGGGTCTGTAATCCTTGCAAGCCCATCCCTGCATTGGAGGTTGGCCACTTCCCTAATCTAAATTCACCCTGCACACTTTCGGCCATGTCAAGTCTGGATAAACTCTCTGATAATCTTCAGGAAACTCCTCATATCTGCCCTGACTGCTGCTCCTGTCTTCATCTGCCCCCTCATAACTGATATCCTTCCCCCCTTCCATCAGACCGGACTCTCTCTCATTTTCCCTGCGGGAGGCGGGTCTCTCTCTCTCTCTCTCTCTCTCTCTCTCTCTCTCTCTCTCTCTCTCTCTCTCTCTCTCTCTCTCTCTCTCTCTCTCTCTCTCTCTCTCTCTCTCTCTCTCTCTCTCTCTCTCTCTCTCTCTCTCTCTCTCCCCCTGACACCCCGTCTTTCAACAATGCCATAAACATGTCTCTTCTGGACACTCTATTATTATCAGTATGAGTTTCATACCGGGAGGACCTCTCAGTCTTGTTCCACTCCCCCAACCCACCCAATTCACGTACTGCCGCAAGCACCTGGGACTCAGTTGGGTATTTGCGTAAACATCCTTCTGCCGCCAACCGCAATAAAGTGGTCTGCGCATTTCCCTAAAAATTCCTAAACTCATCTTGCACAACAGCATCACTGCTTAGTATACAAAACGTTGCCGTATCGCCATGATCTAAATACACTCCCTGTGCCCCTAAATCAAACGAGCGCACCATCCATGCAATCAATGTTTCACCCGACCTCTATCACTAATCTCCTGCTGTGTGAAATCCTCCAAGGAGTTCAGCACAACCTCCTGTGGATTTTGTGGATGTTGCTGTAACTTTTGCCAGCATATTGGCTCTGCTCGGCTGGTTTTCTGACCCTCTGTCTCATTCTGACTAATATCCTGAGAATTCTTTCCCCCAGAATCTAACGAAAACTCTGATGAATCCCATATGTTATCATCCCACTCCTCTGGGTTCCAATTTAAACCTGCCTTAGCAATAGTCAAATGCACCATTCTCTTGTTAACCCTTCCTCTTCGCTTTTTCCACTTAAATTGTATCGCTGCTTTTACAGCCACAAGCTGATAACTTTCCAACTTATCTTGCAATAACTTATTCTGGCATGGCAGCATTACAGCAGTATTCTTGTCTCCCACTAGCTGTTTTTCCATTGCTTCACGCTCCTTTCCTAACTGAATAAATTTTTCATGCATTTTCCTTTGAGCAATTAAGAGGATCCAACCTCTTTGACCCAATGTACAAAACTCTTTCTCTTTTTCAATTGGCACTTTTTGCAAGCAAATTAATACATCTTCTGGCTGCACATCAGACATACACGCACTCCAATTCTCACTCAACCCAGCACAATGCGACCACTCATGAGCAAGGTGACTATATGGAACTAATTCCCATCCTGGTATTTCATTTGGTATTTGGGAACCTGCTTTATCCATTTTTGTTTTTCTGCCAAACATTCTGCCCCTTTCACTTAGAATCCTGCTCGTGACACCAAAATGTCTTGCTTTCTCTTCAGAACCTCTGAGCAGGACTTCAAAATACCAACACACAATTTGAACACTCTTAAAAATAGGACTCTACACACTTAAGAATACCAAAATACAACATAAACAAAGCTCCGTCTTTATACTCTTCACTGACATGGAGAGTGATTCCTAGAAGCTCCCCTGACAAATTACTGCTTATTCGTTTAACATGAAAATTGATAGTTACTTTGCTTTCTGTGACTGCAAAGTGAAAGGATTTTGTCAAATGAACTATATGACAGTCTTGCTGGTGTGAAAGGAAAGGCTGCACAATGTCATTTTTTCTAACACCACAACATTGAAATACCTAAAAAAAACGAACTATACAAATCTTTCAAAATATATCTGTAGTTATGAGAGCACACATGAAGCACATTTTTTGTAATTCTGATAACAACAAAGATTTTGATAGGATGAAAACAAATCAAGACACTTAATTTGAGATGCGCAAATTACAAATATTCTTTGAAACCCTATGTCCACACATTGTTTGTCCGTTATGTAATTTTATCAGGAAAGCACTATGCCTTTGTAAATTTGGTGACCATTTCTATAGAGAATGTGCTGTCTTTAAATGACAGTGCACAATCCCACCATGCTTTAGTAATACATTTGTGACAGTTTCCTCCAAAATGCACCACAAGCTACATACTACACCCTTACCGCTTTCTTGCTGAATGGGTGTGGCTCATTTGTTACAATTGTTCTTTGTGTGACGCTTGGCTTGACGGCAGCACACCCACTCTTAAAATTGTTCCAGCACCACTGAATTTAATGTGCTCGAGACAGAAAATGTACTTCAAGAGAGATATGTGTATTTTTAGGACCCCAAAAATTTATAAAATTGTTTGCCATGCCTTAAAACGGCTCCAGTGAGACCGTTGAGAAATGGCATCTTTGTAATAAAAGGGGTTGTTAATCCTCAGAGTAATTGCCCTAAAATATAGAGGAAATGTGTAGCAGGAAAAATTAAGCATACAGGTAAAGCCTTGCTGGCTTGCCAGTGCTTTAATCACCTGTTACCTAACAAAATCTGTAATTATTATCTTTATATTAAATGTTAGCCTGCATTCCCTATGTAAAAGCCAGTCTCTAATTTCCTTATTACAGCAGGTGATTTGCGATGCTCCTAGTCACCTGTAATAAAGAAATTACATAGCCGCTCAACTGTAATAACTTATTACAGTTGAGTTCTGATATCACAATGTTTTTTTCCCTTTGTTTACCTACATTAAGTTAATATGATTTGAAGTAACAACTGCTGTCTAGCAGACGGCGTGGGAGAAAGATTGCTTCGTTTGACTGCCTGCGATCCACTAAATATGGGTTTACAGTAAAGCACCTGTCATCTCCTCTCCTATAGCTTGGTGGCACCAGCAGGCCTTGGAGCTCGCTTTACTCTCTCTTTGCATTTCAGGCGCTTCCTTTCACACCACACCTCCTGCACGAAAGAAACCATGCACCGAAGAGCTGTCATTTGCAATTATATCTTGAGGTGCCTCATAAAAAAATGAAAACTATGACAGTACATTGCAAAACGAAGAGTTTTGCTAAAACTGATAATAACAGAAAACCGTGCCTTTGAACACAATTCGCCTTCGGAAGTTCGTCCTTTCAGAATGAATCATGATGCTTGAATTATTCTTAAAACTTAGCAACCGCAGAAAAGAAATGCATCAGGAACAGGTCCATCTTGGGGAGAGGAGTTGGCCTAACGGCTAGGTCCGTCGACCTCAAATCTAGGGAACTGGGTTCGAGTCTCGGCAATGACGCTGAACATCCTGTGATTCTGGGCAAATCACTTAATCTCCCCGTGCCTAACAAAAATTAATGTGTCCTCATGTAATGCAACTGGTGCTATGTAAAGCGCTCTGATACCCGACTCGGGTCAAGTTCGCGCTATATAAAACTCTGTTAAAAAAAAAAAAAATCTATCATATACAAAAATTAAAAAGGAGGAAACGCGGAACTGCCTGTTTTTGCTTCTGTAGATATGAACGTTAAAACCTGTCATATATGTTTGAGTGTTAAGAGGAAACGAGAACTAGAGCCGGTTGTGCAGAGAGTACGATTCAGAAATATATTTCATATTTGATGCATTCACTATTGTGTGGTATAAGGTAGGCGCGTGTTTTTGGCACTAAAACGTACGTCGCGTAATGCTAGTCTAGGAGTCTTTGCCAGCCCTGATGATGCTGCCTTAAGAAACAGGTTGTGGGGGGAGTTTACCGGATGGTAACAATAACTCATGTATCACTTGAGTGGTTCGGTCCAGCGTGGGTGAGCCCAGTTCGCCAGATGTCGACCTGCCAACCAGCGTGATGGCCACTGTAAATGTGCCGCCAGGTAGCAGTGTTCAAAATTGAGGGCTCCCAAGCTCCCCATGGCAACGGACAGCTGAAGCTTCTGCAGTGCAACCCGTTGATGCCCCTTGTTCCAAATAAAGGACCCCAGCATACAGTGTAAGGCGCAGAAGGTAGATCTTGGTACATGAACTGGTAAATTTTGGAAGCAGCAAAGGAGTCGGGGAAGCATCACCATCTTAGAAAGTGAGACTTGCCCCTGAACCATAAGAGGCAACATGCTCCAAAAGGCCATCTGTGGCCTGAGGGAGGCGATCGCCCTGGTAAGATTGCCTTCTATTAAATCTTGTGTGTCATGGTATATGCTAATACCAAGATAACGGAACGTTGATGGCTCCCATCTCACCTGGTGGTGGCCCCCCATGAGGAGCTGTGGCGGGCATGTAGGGCTCACTGGAAATAGGCAGGTTTTGGCCCATTTAACTCCCAGACTCGAGGCGCCCCTAAATTGGTCGAGCACCAGTTTAATGCTTCCAAGCCCTTGTCTGATGCCCCATATGTAGATAAGAACATCACCCGTGTGTAGGGAAACTGCATAAAGCTCAGCTCCCAGGAGGATGCCCCACTTCTCCCCATCGTGCCACAGCTTTTGGGCTAACAACTCCACTGCCAACGCAAATAAAAGTGGTGATAGTGGGCATGCCTGGCGTGTACCTCGACTGATCTCAAAGAGGGCCGAGATAAGCTGACCCGTCTTGACTCTAGCACTGGGGGCCGTGTAGAATAGGTGAATGAGGCGAAGCGATCTAATCGGAAACCCAAACCGCGAGAGCGCTGCAAACATGTATTACCAATCAACTGTATCGAATGCACTTTCTAAATCTATTACCAGACAGGCAGCGAAGGGCCAGCGGGATGGGGCCTGTTCCAGTACTCTGTGAAGCCTAGGTACGTTCAGGGTAGTCTAGTGGCTAGGAATACAGCCATTCTGGTGCACCAGAAGTGGCATATACTCCACTAGGCGGGCTGCAATAATTTTGATGAGTATCTTATAATCTATGGCTAACATTGACAGAGGGTGGTATGACATCATTTCAAGTGGATCCTTGTCTGGTTTTGGTAGTAATATTATAAGGGGCTAACTAAGTGTCAGTGGCAGCATCCCCTCCTCTAAGGCCGTCTAATAGATCTCTAACAATTTAGGAACCCGGAGGCCCTTATAGGCCTTATACAATTCGGGCGGTAGACCATCCAGGCCAGGAGTTTTACAGGTGGCTAACCCTTGCACTGCCGCCCACAGCACCTCCTCTGTTATAGGCTGCTGCAATTACTCTTGGGCCGCTCGGTCAACGGAGGGCAGTTCAAGGGCCTCAAGGAAGGCGTGTATGTGCATCTCTTGGGCAACGGGGAGTAATACAATGCTTTATAATATGATGTAAATGTGTTGTGTATGTCCATCTGGTTAGTGACCATGCTTGTCAGAGATTGCCAGATCGCCGTCATCAGCACTTGTGGATCTGCACTGTGCAGGAGCCAGGCCTGAAACCAACCGGCCTTGTCTCCCTCGGCATGCATCCTGGCTTGATAGGCCCTAAAATCAAATTGTTGTAGCTGAGCCACCAACTGAGCACCCGATCCCTAGCACCTATTGGGGTCCCCCGAGCTTCTACCTCCAGGGTGCCAAAAGATGCCTCCAATTCAATTAAATCCCTGTGTAGGTCTGTCCGTACCCCTGCCACAGTATTAAAACAGTGCCCCCATAGGAGCACTTTCAGTGCCTCCCACTCTGTCAGTCTGTACGTCGCGGTGCCCCAGTTTTCTGCAATATAGCAAGTTAGTATCTCCTGTGTCCCGTCTCAAAATACACTGTCCTCCAACGGGGACGGCTGCAGCCGCCAGGTGGGGACAGGCATGCGAGGAGTACCCCAATCTAGATGCAAGAGAAGGTCCGAACTAAGTATTCTCCAGCCGTTACCTGCGCATGAATAACTGGGTGACAGAGAGTCCTGTCTAGCCTGACTTCCAAGTCATGGGACAGAAAATAGTAGGAATATTCCCTCTTGTTAGGGTGTAATGTACACCAGGAATCTAGGTGAGACCAGTGTGCCATCCACTGCGTCAGTCCCATCGCAGTTGACACCACAAGGGAGGTCTGTAGCAGGGGGTGGGAATGATCTAGACCTGTGTCCAATACGCTGTTGAAATCTCCTCCAATAAGCCATGGGATAGGCTCCAACTTCGCAAAGTGGACTGTAAGGCCGGCTCGAAAGCCCTGTAGCGCTACATTCGGCACGTAAATACTCCTCAGCAAAATCGGATGCCTGTCAAGTTGCCCCACCACAAATACATAGCGCCCCTCAGGGTCAATTTCCACTGTCATTGATTTGAAGGGGACCACTGGACAGATCCATATTTGCGAGTATGTGGTGCTAAAGCATTGCCCCCCCATTTCTTTTGTAGTCGGACATTCTCCCCACCCGCTATGTGTGTCTTTTGTAGAAAGGCGATGTGTGCTCTCAAAACTCTTCTAATGGTGCAAACAAGCAACCTGCAGCTTTTCAATAAGTTCAGTTCAGAAGGAGGGACACCGGATTCCCTATTCGAGTGTTTACACTAAATATTCCACATGAGTTTATAATAGATAAGTGACTCCAAAGATCAGCTTCCTGGGGCTATAAGATAGCTGTTCTAACAAGGCTCAAAATCTCCAGCGTACTTCAATCACTTTTAATCACTGTGATGTGGCAAAGCCCAATTCTTTGAAGAGAACATATTCATTTGTGGAGTTGAGGGACTAGTACCTCACTCCCTCTGGTCCAGTGGAGTGGATGGTTCCAAGCCTGCTTGGAGCAAAAGATCCACACGTGTCCACACATAACCTGCAGTCAGCTGAAAAATGTATTAAGGTAATCCCACTATCATATTCAACCATAGGGGAGATCATATGTTCTTTCATCTGGCTCCTAGTGATCAGAGGTCCCAAAAGGGTCAAGAGTTATGCTATTCATGTGTGCAAAAAAGATCCCTTCTATCTAGCTCTGGCAGCTCATCCAACTGAAGCCACACCAGCAAATTGATGCACTGTGGTAGTGCAGCCACATTTGAATGTGCATTTGGTCAGATGTACAAACCCCCTGCGATTCTCAACATCACAGGGTCTGCGACTCAAAAGGCCTTTTCACAATGTATTAAAGCCCTTTCATCAGTCACAAAACAACTTTCCAGCTTATAAAAGTGCTTTTGCTACCTTTTCCAAATCGCAACCAGGAATGGCTGTGAAAGGTGCATCCCTTCTCCTATTCAGAAATTGATGTTCAAATGTTTTGTGGCCACAATTGCAGCCACCAACTCTTGCATGTTACTCATTGCCAAGTTGGGACAGCTTTTTCTTTGAAAATCATGTTAGACAGCATCGTGAACTACTTCCTGCTCCCCTGATGTGTTCCCATATGGGGAACATTTTTTTTAAGTGAATGGCTATCCCTCTAAGGGCCACAGGCTTTTAAAATATTTGTGTTACCATTTGGCAAAGGAAGGGGCGGAAGTCTGGTGTCCCTTGCAAGCCTCCATCCATGGTTTCGCAGCCACTCATAGGGTTTGCAAATTACGACCCACTTAATTAATATTCTTTAAGCAGCTCATTTTCTGTACCCTGCAAATGAACAATTTATGGTGAAACTTATTAGCACATATGCTGTATTGCAAATTGCATTCCATTTCACCAACTAGTCAGTGTGCAAATTGCACATGCCTGATCTGTGTATGGGTATAGCACATTGGGTCCCTACTTTGATACCTTGTTTTCAGCTTCTTCTTTGGATTCCCAAAGTAAAGCTAGTCAGTTTTACAAAGTAGATGTTTGAGATGATGAAGCGGAAAAGACGAGAAAATAAAATGTACTGGGTACGTGAAAAGCTTCTGAAGCACCAATTAGAACACAAGAAGTTTATTCCATCTTCCACCCCCTACTTTGGTTTGCGCCTGATTACAATCAATGTTTAACAGATTTACACCATACTTCTGAGGGGAGCACAATCTGGGTCAACTCTAAACCGAGGTCTTCTTCACCAGCACGTAGGTAGGCTAACCTGAGAGAGAGGACATGGTTACGGTAAGTAGTAGTTAAAATCCTATGATTTGAGGGGGCGTTGTATTTCAAGGAGAATCCACTCCCTGAATTTCCTCCACCAAAGAAAAAGTACAGTAGAGGAAATTACGGGAGTGGATACACCTTCAAGTAGTTTTCCCATTGCGACTCAATACTAAAGAAGGCCTATATGTTTTGTTTCTTTATGTGGGGAGATTTTTGTTGTTTCTTCACTCCTAAACTGCTTGTCCTTGTCTGAGGAGATAATCTATTTGGTAGTGAAAGTTGGAAACAGTTTTAGAAATAACACCATGATTCCTTTTTACTTAATACTACAATCTCGTGGTTTAATAAAGCTGCAAATAGCATGTGTTTCTCTCGCCCAGACACAAAAGTAATTATTTTATCAGGCACAGATGAATTAAGGGCTGTGTTAGGGCAGCTGTTAGTCACACCTGTGCATCTGTTTTAGAGGCCTCGTGATGGCACTGACACGTAAGTAGACGTCTGATATAAAAACAGGGAACGGTTTCTTCACACTTATATGAATTTGTGCCAACAAACTCTGGGACCGATTTACATCCTCCATGTGCTAGAAATGTTCTAACTAGACGGGAGAGTCTGCTGGAGGAATTTCTCCATCACGGGAATAGCATCCTGAGGAAATTCCACCAGTGATTACATTTCTGGATTTAGCATTTCATTAAAAATGTAAGGAATTTCCATTATAATCTAACTCCAAATAATGCCCTTTTCACTACATTGGCAACGTTTTAGGCTGCTGACATTTCATGTGTAAATCTTCTCCTGAGATTATGTCTCCAAAAATGAAACCCTCCCCACACAGTTTGTCGCTCAGATAAGATGAAAGGCTGAGCAGGAGAGACATTAAGGCAGATGGGAACACAGGGGGCCCGGTCCCAGTTTGCGTCCCTGGCTGCCTACAACTCCCTGCCTAAACTGCAAAGTGATAGCATCGATTTTGATGTTATGAATATAAGAGGCCTACATTTCTGCCAAACAAATTTCTGATACAAATGTATTGGCATGCAGTGTATTAAAATTGTACACTTGTGTTATTTTCATTTACAGCAGTCTTCCTGTCTTACTGAATGTTTTCAAATGAAGTCGAGTATTTTTAATTGCTGCCAGTCTGTGTTATCTTATTTTCTTCTTGATAGGATGTCATGTGTTATTAAAAATCTGCCTATAATGTTGATCTCTCCGAATAAGGAAAAAGAGGTCAATCACTGGCGGCCTTCTATGTTTGAACACTCATTTATAGTTGGTTTTTTCGCTAAGTGACCGAGAATATGAGGAAAATATGCGGTTGTAATTCCCGGGTTTTCCTCATATCATCAGTCACCAGTGGCGGCTGGTGAGATTTGAAAGTGGTGAGGCGTAAAAGTTCGTCATGAGTGTCCTGTGGCGAGCGAGCGTAGCGAGCGAACTCGAACGCCATAAGGGGAGTTCGGGGGAGGTTCTCTGCCCGTGAAAATTTTGAAAAGAGTGGATAATGGTGCATATTCAAGTAAAATTGAGAAAGCAAGAAGGTTCATAAATCAATTGTGAAATTTGGTTTGACATCAATAAAGAGATTTCATATGATAATGATGTAGGTAGAGAGGTGCTGCAATTGGTACCGGGCGCTTAGGGGTGATTTTGTCTGTTTGTATCAGGGTATCTAGAGGAAAAAAGGGTGTAAAGAGAATGAACACCTAAAAATACTGAGACATCCGTTTAAAAATGTTAGTTGTGTAAAATAGCTAAGCAGATGCCCTTCTGTAGAAATAGTTAATTCTCTGCCATTTTCAAGGTGTAGCTTACTTTTCGTATGTTTAGAGATGGGGACCTACACCACAACTCTTCTATAACTCCACAATTCTTCTATAATGTCACATTAGTGCACACATCCTCTCGGCTATGATGAAGGGCAAAGAACAGACAACATGCACCTACAGGCAGAAACATACACAGAGCGCGCTCACACAAGCACATAACACACATAAATGCAGAATCATACACTTACAATTGCATACACATATCCGCGCAAATGCTCAGACACACATACAACCACACAATCGAGGACATATCCCTAACAATGGTGCACAGTGCAGTTCCAACCAAAACAGCAAAGCGCCTAAACTTCCACAGTAATTGTAACTACAAATCCATGAAGCATGCCACACCGCTAAGAGTCTCAGAATAGCACCGAAACTGCATCAGAAATTACATCAGGACTGTACTAGAATTTGAAGTTGTGCCCTGCAGGTTGCACAAGGAGGTTGTCCGCAAATGCATTTTTCTTAATAGGAATTGTGACTTGCTGGTTACAAGCAATGAGTTAGTGCATTAACCCTCCAAGTTATTTTTTGATGATGCAAACCTATAACTAGCACACAGATCGCTGCAGTATTATAGGCTGGGGCCAACTAAATACACATAGATCTCTGCAACAGGCACTTTAACCCTCAAAGCTATGTTACATTGTTTTCTGTTTGGGAATAAAGTGGGCTGAGCAGCCGCTGTGTTACTCAACTATAGGCCAGGTCACAAAACATTCTGGTCATCGCTATTCCACATACCTGATGGCTAAGACAGCTGTGTCTAAGACCAAGCCTTAAAATGGTGTCCCACATCCTCACTTTAGGTGATCAGGCCACATAACCTATGTATGGTAAGGAGTCTGTTTTAAAGCAGCACTGACACCTAGTTAATAACTACACCCAGACAGATAAACAAATACTACACGTCTGCCTGAAAATGCGCACATGCCCCCCCTTTTTTTACACTTTGAGCAAGCAAGCTCTATATTACTGTAAGAAAGTGGCTCTGTATATACTGCACCAAAGTAAGGTTCAGTGTGCACAGAGTCCACAGTCCCCAGAGGTTTGGCAGAGGCTAAAGTTAGATATAACCTTACTCTCTAAAGTGGTAGCTTGGTCGAGCAGTAAGGCAGTATCAGAGGACAGTGTAAAGCATTTGTTGTACACACTCAGTCAGCAAATGAAGCCACACACTCAAGAACTGAACTCTAGGCCAATACCAATGTTATCCTAGGGAAGGAAATACAGTTTGCAAGCAAAGTATGTTTACGTTACTTTTGTAATCCAGTGCTGGACTCCTAGGTTCAGCACTGGGACATTTACTTAAAACAGGTAAGTAATTACGTTTTTGTAGTTTGTACGATTTTTAAAGAATATTTGTATGATTCAGAAATCGACACTTAGAAACTTTTTCAACAAAAAGCAGGCAATGATATCCTATGAGAGGAATTTCCAGTTACTGGTAAGTACGGTAAAAATTACTTTTCATGGTCGGTACTGGTCTAAAAGATGCAGTACTGAGGTCTCTCCTGATAGTAGGTGAGTAATTCGGAATTCGTTACTGTTGTGATTTTTAAGCAATATTTTGGTATTTCAAAAGTGGACACTTAGAAGAAATTTCACAGAAAACCAGTCAATGGATCCCTATGTAAGAAAATTCAATTCGCCGGTAAGTTACTTTTAACGTTACTTTTGTAATCCAGTGCTGGACTCCTAGGTTCAGCCCTGGGACATTTACTTAAAACAGGTAAGTAATTACGTTTTGGTAGTCTGTACGATTTTTAAAGAATATTCTTGTTTTCAAAAGTCGACACTTAGAAACTTTTGGAAGAAAAAGTGTCCATGTTATCCTATGAGGAAAAATGAGTTATCGGTCTCGAGGTAAGTAATCGGTCTTTTGAGTTAGGGTTCTGGGGTTAGACTCAGGGGTCTCCCAGGGTCAGTGATGCACTGTTGTTGCACCCTCAGCGGCACTAGGGCGGCCGGGTGCAGAGTGTTGAGGCCCAATGTTATCCTATGGAGGATAGGGGGACTCCGGTTGGTGGCGGCTGGCAAGCAGGCCACGGGGTTGTGGGAGCAAAGCTCCTAGGGTTAAGCTCAGGGCACGTTGGGGACCAAGTTAGCACCAAGAGGCACCCTCAGCGGCACTAGGGCGGCCGGGTGCAGAGTGCTGTTTGAGGTCGGGTGCCCTGTTGATTTCAATGGAAATTTTCGGTTTTGGTTTTCAGCTGCAGGCTCGGTCCAGGAAGACTTCCAGGAGGAACCAACAGCTGGGCAGGTAAGTTGGAGGGCTCGGGGACGTAGGTGCACCTCGGGTTCCTTTCTCCAGGGCGCAGGGCGTCTGGATGCAGGGGTGTCTTTTGAGGTCGGATTTCACCTTGCCGGGCCACTCGCGGTTGGGGGTTCTCCGTGCAGAGGCTGCAGGCGACGTCGGGGAGTCCTGGAGGGGTCAACCCACGGTGGACTCGGACTCTGGAGAGCTGGGGGACCTCGCTGGGACCGGTGGGCCACTTGAACTCGGGCTGTAGGCGGCGGGTGCAGTGGTGGTTCCAGGCGTCGGGTTTCTTTCTCCTCAGCAGGCTCGGAGTCTTTGTTTGGTGTTTCTTTTGAACAGAGCTGCTGTTCACAGGAGATCCGGTCTTTGTTGAAGGCAGTCAGTCCTCCCTGGGGTTCTGGAGGTCGCTGGCTGCAGGACAAGACTATTTTTGGCGCAGGATCTCTGGAAACTGCAGACGGGCCGGTAGGGCTGGGGCCAAGTCAGTTGTTCTCTGCAGTCTCCTCTGCTGGGCGTCTTCTTTCGTCCTTTTTCTTCTTGGGTTGCGGGAATCTAAGGAAGGAAGGTTCAGGGTGCCCCTAAATACTAGATTTAGGGGCGTTACAGGTAGGTAAAGGGCAGGGACCAATGGGTCCCTGCCCTGGAGTGAGTACACCCCTATCCTGCCACTCTCCTGTGGGAGGGGGCAGGAGCCTAGTCCTGATTGGGCAGGGCTCCCCATCTTCAAGATGGCAAGAGCCCGGAGATGTGCTTCACCTCGCCTCCCCCACCTGAGGGGTGGGGTTGGCAGAGGGTGGCACACCCCCTTTCCTCCCTTGGTGTTTCCCTCCAGTCTTCCCACCAGGATGGGGAGGAACCGGTGGGGACCAGTTGCTGAGTACAGCAAGTGGTCTGGGGAAGCTCACAAGGCGGAATGCCTTTGAAGCTTCCCCTGCCCATCCTGGGGGAGGGGCCTAGCACCTCACCCAGGACGTGCATTGTTGCAGGCCCGAGAGAGCGGATGGCTCTCTACCCAGGGGTCCAGCAACATGTCTGCTGTGTGGCAGCCTAGGCAGCCCCTCAGACAAGACGTGGATTGTAGGTTAGGTTCAGGGGTAACTCTAAGTTGCCCTCTGACGTGCATTTTACAGTAAATCCCACACTGGCATCAGTGTGGGTTTACTGTGCTGAGGAGTTTGATACCAAACTTCTCAGTCTTCAGTGCAGCCATCATGGTGCTGTGGAGTGCGTGCTGACGACCTCCCAGCACCATATACTCGGAATGGCAGCCCTGCACTTACAGTGTCCAGGAATGGGCCTGGGTACTGTAGGGGCACAGGGCTCATGCACCTGTGCCCTCACCACTGGCATAGGGCACCCAGCTAGAGGGGTGACTGAGGTATGCCAGGGCAGTGTGTTTGTGGGCATGGCACACAGGGATGTGTGCCATGTCGACTCTCTGTTTTGTTCTGCACCAAGACACTCAGCCTGCAAGGGCAGTGTGTGTGTGTCAGGGTACAGGGCCTCTAAGGGTGGCACAATAAGTGCTGCAGCCCTTAGGGGTCTTCTCTGGTCACAGTGCCCTGGGTACCTAGGGTACCATTTACCAGGGGCTTACCTGTGGCCAGACATGCCAATTGGGTTTAGGCTGAGTACAGTTTTTAGGGAAGGAACACAGCCCTGGGTACCTGATTGGCAGGGATCCAGGGCACACCAAGGAAAAGTGCATCAGTTATCAGGCAAAAGTGGGGGTTACTGCAACAGAAACCCACTTTCCTACACAAGCCCCCCAGCCCAAAGGCCAGGAGACTCAGCCAACGCTGGGAGAGCCTGTCTAGTCTTTCAGGCGAGGAAGAGTTGGGGAAGTGGTTTGAAAGTTGCAGGGCCTACTCCGCCTTATATCCTTCTGTCCAGGTCAGTCCCTTTGGGGAGCTGGCCTACCTCATCAGTTTCAGGACCTAATTCCCAAAGCTCCTCTCCTTGCTCTTTAGTGTCTTCACCCCATCTTTTAAGTTTGGGTTCAGAGGTGCCCACCTCTGCAAAGTCTAACTTAGCCAGGGCAAAGCCCAGCTTACCCACAGAGGTCACCCACAGTTTGAGCAACCCCACCATGACCAATAGGGTCAGGGGCCTAGCTTGTTATTTGGCAGGGGTTAGGCCACCATGCCAAGGATAGGGCTGCCATGAAGGCTAACACCCAGCAGAGGCTGCTGACAGCTGTCAGTGCCCAGAACCACACCTTTAGCTCCTGTCTGGCAAGTGAAGGGGCTATCTTACAGGTCTCTTTGGGTCCTGGCTGTCTGCCTGTTGCTTTAGGGTGGGGGGTCACTAAACTTTGTAGTGAGCACCCTTCCTCCACCCTTTGTTCTGCCAGCTGAGGAGCCACCAACTCAGGCTGGACAGTTGCCTGACTAGTCAGGTCTTCTTGTTGGCTAGGGGGCTTTACCAGGGCCACTTCTGGAGTTTTCCCTCACTGGGATAGAATCTCCCTGGCCCTCTGGGACTGTGGCTAACAGTTGCCCACCTTTCCTACCCTGTTCCTTTTTACTCTTTTGGGGCTCAGCTGCACTGACTGCAGGTTGAGCCCCCAGGTTTCTTGGGTGAGGCCTGGCATTGGGCCAGTGCCTCTCTTTGGCTCAGGTCCACCTCTAAGTGGTCATTCCCCAGGAGACAATCAAGGGGAGGTCTTTACTGACTACCACCTTTCTCCATCTAAGGGACCCAGCTATGACTAGGGGCACTACAGCCACAGGCCTAACAGTGACTCCCCCTGGGACAGCCCTTACTCTCCTTGATTCCCCTGGGACATACTGGTGTGGGAGTACCAACCTGTCATGCACCACAGTGTGACTGGCACAGGTATCTCTCAGGGCAGTGGCTGGGATTCCATTCACCAGTAGGCGGTGGAAGTGTCTACTCCCCTCTGGGATCTCCAGCTTACCTCTTGGGCCCATTTTCCAGTTGAAAGCTAGGAGGACTTCCTCATCTGAGGACCCTTCCTCCAGAGCTACACTGGCAACTCCTGGGGCTACACTAGTCACCCCTGGGGCTGTACTAGGGATCTTGTTTTTAGGACAGCTAGGGTCCTTGGTGTGGTGTCCTGACTTCTGACAGTTGTGACACCATATTCTGTTGGGATCCCAATTCTTACCTTGGTACCCTGGTTTAGTTTGTGAGGTGTCTTTGGGCCCACCCTCCTGGACAGGTTTTGGGGGGCTGCCTGGGACTCCTTACTTTTATCCTTAAGGGGTTCACTATCTTTCTTCTGGGGAGGCTTTGTGACCCCTTTCTTTTGGTCACCCCCAGTGGATGTCCTAGTTACCCTTGTTCTGACCCAGTGGTCTGCCTTCTTTCCCAATTCTTGGGGAGAAATTAGACCTAGGTCTACCAAATGCTGATGCAACTTTTCGTTTGTGCAATTACTTAGTATGTGTTCCTTCATAAACAAATTGTAAAGTCCAGGAAAATCCTGCACATTATGTCCAGCTAACCAACCATCCAGTGTCTTTACTGAGTAGTCTACGAAGTCAATCCAGGACTGGGTCTGGGTTTTGTGAGCCCCCTGAATCTAATTCTATACTCCTCAGTAGTGAGCCCAAATCCCTCAATCAGAGTATTCTTCATGAGGTCATAGGACCCTGCATCTGGCCCAGAGAGGGTCAGAAGCCTGTCTCTGCAGTTACCAGAGAACAGTTCCCACAGGAGTGCCCCCAGAGAGGTTTCTTTACTTTTCTTATTTCACAAGCCCTCTCAAAGGCTGTGAACCATTTAGTGATGTCATCACCTTCCTCAAATTTAGGGACAATCCTTTGGGGATTTTAGGATCAGAAGTTTCCTCCCTATCCTTAGTTTTAGTATTGCTGCCACCATTGATGGGTGCTAAACCCATCTCCTGTCTTTCCTTCTCTAGAGCCAGGAGTCTGGTCTCTAGGTCCAGTCTTTTGGCCAACCTTGCTAAAGGTGGTCCTCCTCACTAAGGCTATCCTCAGTGTCCTCTCTGGGACCTGAACCACCTAGGTGGCCCCTAGGTCCCCAGAGGTTTACTCTTGGAAATAAGGGTGCAGTGACCCTGTCTTCCCTAGGAAGTGGTGGAGGTGGGTTACCATCCCCATCCTCCTCACTCCTTTCCTCCTCTGCGTGGTCATCACCATGCTCAGAGGGGTGGGCCTTAGCATACTCAGCCAGGAGCTCCTGGAGCCCTTGTTTGGTTGGATGCTGGCCCATTGGTATATTTTTAAGTTTACATAAGGACCTTATCTCTTTGAAAGACAAATGAAGATAAGGGGTGAGGTCGAGCTCCTCAACCATGTCCTGTATGTCATTATTATTTTCACTAATAGCTGGGTTGTTTTCTTGAGACATTCTAACAAAAGTTCTAACCCCTCTACCCTTGACTATAGTGACTTTTATTTTCTACAATTTTAAAGGGACTTAAGCAAGGCCCTAACAAGACTTTTAGTAATTTGGTAAAAATGCCAATTTGAAAAAATCAGAATTCTAAAGGCAATTTAAGAGTTCTGTCGTGTGATCAGATGGTAACCAAGTAGTCCAACAATGCAAGTTTGTATCCCACCGCTGATCCACCAATGTAAGAAAGTGGCTCTGTATATACTGCACCAAAGTAAGGTTCAGTGTGCACAGAGTCCACAGTCCCCAGAGGTTTGGCAGAGGCTAAAGTTAGATATAACCTTACTCTCTAAAGTGGTAGCTTGGTCGAGCAGTAAGGCAGTATCAGAGGACAGTGTAAAGCATTTGTTGTACACACTCAGTCAGCAAATGAAGCCACACACTCAAGAACTGAACTCTAGGCCAATACCAATGTTATCCTAGGGAAGGAAATACAGTTTGCAAGCAAAGTATGTTTACGTTACTTTTGTAATCCAGTGCTGGACTCCTAGGTTCAGCACTGGGACATTTACTTAAAACAGGTAAGTAATTACGTTTTTGTAGTTTGTACGATTTTTAAAGAATATTTGTATGATTCAGAAATCGACACTTAGAAACTTTTTCAACAAAAAGCAGGCAATGATATCCTATGAGAGGAATTTCCAGTTACTGGTAAGTACGGTAAAAATTACTTTTCATGGTCGGTACTGGTCTAAAAGATGCAGTACTGAGGTCTCTCCTGATAGTAGGTGAGTAATTCGGAATTCGTTACTGTTGTGATTTTTAAGCAATATTTTGGTATTTCAAAAGTGGACACTTAGAAGAAATTTCACAGAAAACCAGTCAATGGATCCCTATGTAAGAAAATTCAATTCGCCGGTAAGTTACTTTTAACGTTACTTTTGTAATCCAGTGCTGGACTCCTAGGTTCAGCCCTGGGACATTTACTTAAAACAGGTAAGTAATTACGTTTTGGTAGTCTGTACGATTTTTAAAGAATATTCTTGTTTTCAAAAGTCGACACTTAGAAACTTTTTGGAAGAAAAAGTGTCCATGTTATCCTATGAGGAAAAATGAGTTATCGGTCTCGAGGTAAGTAATCGGTCTTTTGAGTTAGGGTTCTGGGGTTAGACTCAGGGGTCTCCCAGGGTCAGTGATGCACTGTTGTTGCACCCTCAGCGGCACTAGGGCGGCCGGGTGCAGAGTGTTGAGGCCCAATGTTATCCTATGGAGGATAGGGGGACTCCGGTTGGTGGCGGCTGGCAAGCAGGCCACGGGGTTGTGGGAGCAAAGCTCCTAGGGTTAAGCTCAGGGCACGTTGGGGACCAAGTTAGCACCAAAGAGGCACCCTCAGCGGCACTAGGGCGGCCGGGTGCAGAGTGCTGTTTTGAGGTCGGGTGCCCTGTTGATTTCAATGGAAATTTTCGGTTTTGGTTTTCAGCTGCAGGCTCGGTCCAGGAAGACTTCCAGGAGGAACCAACAGCTGGGCAGGTAAGTTGGAGGGCTCGGGGACGTGGGTGCACCTCGGGTTCCTTTCTCCAGGGCGCAGGGCGTCTGGATGCAGGGGTGTCTTTTGAGGTCGGATTTCACCTTACCGGGCCACTCGCCGGTTGGGGGTTCTCCGTGCAGAGGCTGCAGGCGACGTCGGGGAGTCCTGGAGGGGTCAGCCCACGGTGGACTCGGACTCTGGAGAGCTGGGGGACCTCGCTGGGACCGGTGGGCCACTTGAACTCGGGCTGTAGGCGGCGGGTGCAGTGGTGGTTCCAGGCGTCGGGTTTCTTTCTCCTCAGCAGGCTCGGAGTCTTTGTTTGGTGTTTCTTTTGAACAGAGCTGCTGTTCACAGGAGATCCGGTCTTTGTTGAAGGCAGTCAGTCCTCCCTGGGGTTCTGGAGGTCGCTGGCTGCAGGACAAGACTATTTTTGGCGCAGGATCTCTGGAAACTGCAGACGGGCCGGTAGGGCTGGGGCCAAGTCAGTTGTTCTCTGCAGTCTCCTCTGCTGGGCGTCTTCTTTCGTCCTTTTTCTTCTTAGGTTGCGGGAATCTAAGGAAGGAAGGTTCAGGGTGCCCCTAAATACTAGATTTAGGGGCGTTACAGGTAGGTAAAGGGCAGGGACCAATGGGTCCCTGCCCTGGGGTGAGTACACCCCTATCCTGCCACTCTCCTGTGGGAGGGGGCAGGAGCCTAGTCCTGATTGGGCAGGGCTCCCCATCTTCAAGATGGCAAGAGCCCGGAGATGTGCTTCACCTCGCCTCCCCCACCTGAGGGGTGGGGTTGGCAGAGGGTGGCACACCCCCTTTCCTCCCTTGGTGTTTCCCTCCAGTCTTCCCACCAGGATGGGGGAGGAACCGGTGGGGACCAGTTGCTGAGTACAGCAAGTGGTCTGGGGAAGCTCACAAGGCGGAATGCCTTTGAAGCTTCCCCTGCCCATCCTGGGGGAGGGGCCTAGCACCTCACCCAGGACGTGCATTGTTGCAGGCCCGAGAGAGCGGATGGCTCTCTGCCCAGGGGTCCAGCAACATGTCTGCTGTGTGGCAGCCTAGGCAGCCCCTCAGACAAGACGTGGATTGTAGGTTAGGTTCAGGGGGTAACTCTAAGTTGCCCTCTGACGTGCATTTTACAGTAAATCCCACACTGGCATCAGTGTGGGTTTACTGTGCTGAGGAGTTTGATACCAAACTTCTCAGTCTTCAGTGCAGCCATCATGGTGCTGTGGAGTACGTGCTGACGACCTCCCAGCACCATATACTCGGAATGGCAGCCCTGCACTTACAGTGTCCAGGAATGGGCCTGGGTACTGTAGGGGCACAGGGCTCATGCACCTGTGCCCTCACCACTGGCATAGGGCACCCAGCTAGAGGGGTGACTGAGGTATGCCAGGGCAGTGTGTTTGTGGGCATGGCACACAGGGATGTGTGCCATGTCGACTCTCTGTTTTGTTCTGCACCAAGACACTCAGCCTGCAAGGGCAGTGTGTGTGTGTCAGGGTACAGGGCCTCTAAGGGTGGCACAATAAGTGCTGCAGCCCTTAGGGGTCTTCTCTGGTCACAGTGCCCTGGGTACCTAGGGTACCATTTACCAGGGGCTTACCTGTGGCCAGACATGCCAATTGGGTTTAGGCTGAGTACAGTTTTTAGGGAAGGAACACAGCCCTGGGTACCTGATTGGCAGGGATCCAGGGCACACCAAGGAAAAGTGCATCAGTTATCAGGCAAAAAGTGGGGGGTTACTGCAACAGAAACCCACTTTCCTACACAAGCCCCCCAGCCCAAAGGCCAGGAGACTCAGCCAACGCTGGGAGAGCCTGTCTAGTCTTTCAGGCGAGGAAGAGTTGGGGAAGTGGTTTGAAAGTTGCAGGGCCTACTCCGCCTTATATCCTTCTGTCCAGGTCAGTCCCTTTGGGGAGCTGGCCTACCTCATCAGTTTCAGGACCTAATTCCCAAAGCTCCTCTCCTTGCTCTTTAGTGTCTTCACCCCATCTTTTAAGTTTGGGTTCAGAGGTGCCCACCTCTGCAAAGTCTAACTTAGCCAGGGCAAAGCCCAGCTTACCCACAGAGGTCACCCACAGTTTGAGCAACCCCACCATGACCAATAGGGTCAGGGGCCTAGCTTGTTATTTGGCAGGGGTTAGGCCACCATGCCAAGGATAGGGCTGCCATGAAGGCTAACACCCAGCAGAGGCTGCTGACAGCTGTCAGTGCCCAGAACCACACCTTTAGCTCCTGTCTGGCAAGTGAAGGGGCTATCTTACAGGTCTCTTTGGGTCCTGGCTGTCTGCCTGTTGCTTTAGGGTGGGGGGTCACTAAACTTTGTAGTGAGCACCCTTCCTCCACCCTTTGTTCTGCCAGCTGAGGAGCCACCAACTCAGGCTGGACAGTTGCCTGACTAGTCAGGTCTTCTTGTTGGCTAGGGGGGCTTTACCAGGGCCACTTCTGGAGTTTTCCCTCACTGGGATAGAATCTCCCTGGCCCTCTGGGACTGTGGCTAACAGTTGCCCACCTTTCCTACCCTGTTCCTTTTTACTCTTTTGGGGCTCAGCTGCACTGACTGCAGGTTGAGCCCCCAGGTTTCTTGGGTGAGGCCTGGCATTGGGCCAGTGCCTCTCTTTGGCTCAGGTCCACCTCTAAGTGGTCATTCCCCAGGAGACAATCAAGGGGAGGTCTTTACTGACTACCACCTTTCTCCATCTAAGGGACCCAGCTATGACTAGGGGCACTACAGCCACAGGCCTAACAGTGACTCCCCCTGGGACAGCCCTTACTCTCCTTGATTCCCCTGGGACATACTGGTGTGGGAGTACCAACCTGTCATGCACCACAGTGTGACTGGCACAGGTATCTCTCAGGGCAGTGGCTGGGATTCCATTCACCAGTAGGCGGTGGAAGTGTCTACTCCCCTCTGGGATCTCCAGCTTACCTCTTGGGCCCATTTTCCAGTTGAAAGCTAGGAGGACTTCCTCATCTGAGGACCCTTCCTCCAGAGCTACACTGGCAACTCCTGGGGCTACACTAGTCACCCCTGGGGCTGTACTAGGGATCTTGTTTTTAGGACAGCTAGGGTCCTTGGTGTGGTGTCCTGACTTCTGACAGTTGTGACACCATATTCTGTTGGGATCCCAATTCTTACCTTGGTACCCTGGTTTAGTTTGTGAGGTGTCTTTGGGCCCACCCTCCTGGACAGGTTTTTGGGGGGCTGCCTGGGACTCCTTACTTTTATCCTTAAGGGGTTCACTATCTTTCTTCTGGGGAGGCTTTGTGACCCCTTTCTTTTGGTCACCCCCAGTGGATGTCCTAGTTACCCTTGTTCTGACCCAGTGGTCTGCCTTCTTTCCCAATTCTTGGGGAGAAATTAGACCTAGGTCTACCAAATGCTGATGCAACTTTTCGTTTGTGCAATTACTTAGTATGTGTTCCTTCATAAACAAATTGTAAAGTCCAGGAAAATCCTGCACATTATGTCCAGCTAACCAACCATCCAGTGTCTTTACTGAGTAGTCTACGAAGTCAATCCAGGACTGGGTCTGGGTTTTGTGAGCCCCCTGAATCTAATTCTATACTCCTCAGTAGTGAGCCCAAATCCCTCAATCAGAGTATTCTTCATGAGGTCATAGGACCCTGCATCTGGCCCAGAGAGGGTCAGAAGCCTGTCTCTGCAGTTACCAGAGAACAGTTCCCACAGGAGTGCCCCCAGAGAGGTTTCTTTACTTTTCTTATTTCACAAGCCCTCTCAAAGGCTGTGAACCATTTGGTGATGTCATCACCTTCCTCAAATTTAGGGACAATCCCTTTGGGGATTTTAGGATCAGAAGTTTCCTCCCTATCCTTAGTTTTAGTATTGCTGCCACCATTGATGGGTGCTAAACCCATCTCCTGTCTTTCCTTCTCTAGAGCCAGGAGTCTGGTCTCTAGGTCCAGTCTTTTGGCCAACCTTGCTAAAAGGTGGTCCTCCTCACTAAGGCTATCCTCAGTGTCCTCTCTGGGACCTGAACCACCTAGGTGGCCCCTAGGTCCCCAGAGGTTTACTCTTGGAAATAAGGGTGCAGTGACCCTGTCTTCCCTAGGAAGTGGTGGAGGTGGGTTACCATCCCCATCCTCCTCACTCCTTTCCTCCTCTGCGTGGTCATCACCATGCTCAGAGGGGTGGGCCTTAGCATACTCAGCCAGGAGCTCCTGGAGCCCTTGTTTGGTTGGATGCTGGCCCATTGGTATATTTTTAAGTTTACATAAGGACCTTATCTCTTTGAAAGACAAATGAAGATAAGGGGTGAGGTCGAGCTCCTCAACCATGTCCTGTATGTCATTATTATTTTCACTAATAGCTGGGTTGTTTTCTTGAGACATTCTAACAAAAAGTTCTAACCCCTCTACCCTTGACTATAGTGACTTTTTATTTTCTACAATTTTAAAGGGACTTAAGCAAGGCCCTAACAAGACTTTTAGTAATTTGGTAAAAAATGCCAATTTGAAAAAATCAGAATTCTAAAGGCAATTTAAGAGTTCTGTCGTGTGATCAGATGGTAACCAAGTAGTCCAACAATGCAAGTTTGTATCCCACCGCTGATCCACCAATGTAAGAAAGTGGCTCTGTATATACTGCACCAAAGTAAGGTTCAGTGTGCACAGAGTCCACAGTCCCCAGAGGTTTGGCAGAGGCTAAAGTTAGATATAACCTTACTCTCTAAAGTGGTAGCTTGGTCGAGCAGTAAGGCAGTATCAGAGGACAGTGTAAAGCATTTGTTGTACACACTCAGTCAGCAAATGAAGCCACACACTCAAGAACTGAACTCTAGGCCAATACCAATGTTATCCTAGGGAAGGAAATACAGTTTGCAAGCAAAGTATGTTTACGTTACTTTTGTAATCCAGTGCTGGACTCCTAGGTTCAGCACTGGGACATTTACTTAAAACAGGTAAGTAATTACGTTTTTGTAGTTTGTACGATTTTTAAAGAATATTTGTATGATTCAGAAATCGACACTTAGAAACTTTTTCAACAAAAAGCAGGCAATGATATCCTATGAGAGGAATTTCCAGTTACTGGTAAGTACGGTAAAAATTACTTTTCATGGTCGGTACTGGTCTAAAAGATGCAGTACTGAGGTCTCTCCTGATAGTAGGTGAGTAATTCGGAATTCGTTACTGTTGTGATTTTTAAGCAATATTTTGGTATTTCAAAAGTGGACACTTAGAAGAAATTTCACAGAAAACCAGTCAATGGATCCCTATGTAAGAAAATTCAATTCGCCGGTAAGTTACTTTTAACGTTACTTTTGTAATCCAGTGCTGGACTCCTAGGTTCAGCCCTGGGACATTTACTTAAAACAGGTAAGTAATTACGTTTTGGTAGTCTGTACGATTTTTAAAGAATATTCTTGTTTTCAAAAGTCGACACTTAGAAACTTTTGGAAGAAAAAGTGTCCATGTTATCCTATGAGGAAAAATGAGTTATCGGTCTCGAGGTAAGTAATCGGTCTTTTGAGTTAGGGTTCTGGGGTTAGACTCAGGGGTCTCCCAGGGTCAGTGATGCACTGTTGTTGCACCCTCAGCGGCACTAGGGCGGCCGGGTGCAGAGTGTTGAGGCCCAATGTTATCCTATGGAGGATAGGGGGACTCCGGTTGGTGGCGGCTGGCAAGCAGGCCACGGGGTTGTGGGAGCAAAGCTCCTAGGGTTAAGCTCAGGGCACGTTGGGGACCAAGTTAGCACCAAAGAGGCACCCTCAGCGGCACTAGGGCGGCCGGGTGCAGAGTGCTGTTTTGAGGTCGGGTGCCCTGTTGATTTCAATGGAAATTTTCGGTTTTGGTTTTCAGCTGCAGGCTCGGTCCAGGAAGACTTCCAGGAGGAACCAACAGCTGGGCAGGTAAGTTGGAGGGCTCGGGGACGTAGGTGCACCTCGGGTTCCTTTCTCCAGGGCGCAGGGCGTCTGGATGCAGGGGTGTCTTTTGAGGTCGGATTTCACCTTACCGGGCCACTCGCGGTTGGGGGTTCTCCGTGCAGAGGCTGCAGGCGACGTCGGGGAGTCCTGGAGGGGTCAACCCACGGTGGACTCGGACTCTGGAGAGCTGGGGGACCTCGCTGGGACCGGTGGGCCACTTGAACTCGGGCTGTAGGCGACGGGTGCAGTGGTGGTTCCAGGCGTCGGGTTTCTTTCTCCTCAGCAGGCTCGGAGTCTTTGTTTGGTGTTTCTTTTGAACAGAGCTGCTGTTCACAGGAGATCCGGTCTTTGTTGAAGGCAGTCAGTCCTCCCTGGGGTTCTGGAGGTCGCTGGCTGCAGGACAAGACTATTTTTGGCGCAGGATCTCTGGAAACTGCAGACGGGCCGGTAGGGCTGGGGCCAAGTCAGTTGTTCTCTGCAGTCTCCTCTGCTGGGCGTCTTCTTTCGTCCTTTTTCTTCTTAGGTTGCGGGAATCTAAGGAAGGAAGGTTCAGGGTGCCCCTAAATACTAGATTTAGGGGCGTTACAGGTAGGTAAAGGGCAGGGACCAATGGGTCCCTGCCCTGGGGTGGGTACACCCCTATCCTGCCACTCTCCTGTGGGAGGGGGCAGGAGCCTAGTCCTGATTGGGCAGGGCTCCCCATCTTCAAGATGGCAAGAGCCCGGAGATGTGCTTCACCTCGCCTCCCCCACCTGAGGGGTGGGGTTGGCAGAGGGTGGCACACCCCCTTTCCTCCCTTGGTGTTTCCCTCCAGTCTTCCCACCAGGATGGGGGAGGAACCGGTGGGGACCAGTTGCTGAGTACAGCAAGTGGTCTGGGGAAGCTCACAAGGCGGAATGCCTTTGAAGCTTCCCCCTGCCCATCCTGGGGGAGGGGGCCTAGCACCTCACCCAGGACGTGCATTGTTGCAGGCCCGAGAGAGCGGATGGCTCTCTACCCAGGGGTCCAGCAACATGTCTGCTGTGTGGCAGCCTAGGCAGCCCCTCAGACAAGACGTGGATTGTAGGTTAGGTTCAGGGGGTAACTCTAAGTTGCCCTCTGACGTGCATTTTACAGTAAATCCCACACTGGCATCAGTGTGGGTTTACTGTGCTGAGGAGTTTGATACCAAACTTCTCAGTCTTCAGTGCAGCCATCATGGTGCTGTGGAGTACGTGCTGACGACCTCCCAGCACCATATACTCGGAATGGCAGCCCTGCACTTACAGTGTCCAGGAATGGGCCTGGGTACTGTAGGGGCACAGGGCTCATGCACCTGTGCCCTCACCACTGGCATAGGGCACCCAGCTAGAGGGGTGACTGAGGTATGCCAGGGCAGTGTGTTTGTGGGCATGGCACACAGGGATGTGTGCCATGTCGACTCTCTGTTTTGTTCTGCACCAAGACACTCAGCCTGCAAGGGCAGTGTGTGTGTGTCAGGGTACAGGGCCTCTAAGGGTGGCACAATAAGTGCTGCAGCCCTTAGGGGTCTTCTCTGGTCACAGTGCCCTGGGTACCTAGGGTACCATTTACCAGGGGCTTACCTGTGGCCAGACATGCCAATTGGGTTTAGGCTGAGTACAGTTTTTAGGGAAGGAACACAGCCCTGGGTACCTGATTGGCAGGGATCCAGGGCACACCAAGGAAAAGTGCATCAGTTATCAGGCAAAAAGTGGGGGTTACTGCAACAGAAACCCACTTTCCTACACAAGCCCCCCAGCCCAAAGGCCAGGAGACTCAGCCAACGCTGGGAGAGCCTGTCTAGTCTTTCAGGCGAGGAAGAGTTGGGGAAGTGGTTTGAAAGTTGCAGGGCCTACTCCGCCTTATATCCTTCTGTCCAGGTCAGTCCCTTTGGGGAGCTGGCCTACCTCATCAGTTTCAGGACCTAATTCCCAAAGCTCCTCTCCTTGCTCTTTAGTGTCTTCACCCCATCTTTTAAGTTTGGGTTCAGAGGTGCCCACCTCTGCAAAGTCTAACTTAGCCAGGGCAAAGCCCAGCTTACCCACAGAGGTCACCCACAGTTTGAGCAACCCCACCATGACCAATAGGGTCAGGGGCCTAGCTTGTTATTTGGCAGGGGGTTAGGCCACCATGCCAAGGATAGGGCTGCCATGAAGGCTAACACCCAGCAGAGGCTGCTGACAGCTGTCAGTGCCCAGAACCACACCTTTAGCTCCTGTCTGGCAAGTGAAGGGGCTATCTTACAGGTCTCTTTGGGTCCTGGCTGTCTGCCTGTTGCTTTAGGGTGGGGGGTCACTAAACTTTGTAGTGAGCACCCTTCCTCCACCCTTTGTTCTGCCAGCTGAGGAGCCACCAACTCAGGCTGGACAGTTGCCTGACTAGTCAGGTCTTCTTGTTGGCTAGGGGGCTTTACCAGGGCCACTTCTGGAGTTTTCCCTCACTGGGATAGAATCTCCCTGGCCCTCTGGGACTGTGGCTAACAGTTGCCCACCTTTCCTACCCTGTTCCTTTTACTCTTTTGGGGCTCAGCTGCACTGACTGCAGGTTGAGCCCCCCAGGTTTCTTGGGTGAGGCCTGGCATTGGGCCAGTGCCTCTCTTTGGCTCAGGTCCACCTCTAAGTGGTCATTCCCCAGGAGACAATCAAGGGGGAGGTCTTTACTGACTACCACCTTTCTCCATCTAAGGGACCCAGCTATGACTAGGGGCACTACAGCCACAGGCCTAACAGTGACTCCCCTGGGACAGCCCTTACTCTCCTTGATTCCCCTGGGACATACTGGTGTGGGAGTACCAACCTGTCATGCACCACAGTGTGACTGGCACAGGTATCTCTCAGGGCAGTGGCTGGGATTCCATTCACCAGTAGGCGGTGGAAGTGTCTACTCCCCTCTGGGATCTCCAGCTTACCTCTTGGGCCCATTTTCCAGTTGAAAGCTAGGAGGACTTCCTCATCTGAGGACCCTTCCTCCAGAGCTACACTGGCAACTCCTGGGGCTACACTAGTCACCCCTGGGGCTGTACTAGGGATCTTGTTTTTAGGACAGCTAGGGTCCTTGGTGTGGTGTCCTGACTTCTGACAGTTGTGACACCATATTCTGTTGGGATCCCAATTCTTACCTTGGTACCCTGGTTTAGTTTGTGAGGTGTCTTTGGGCCCACCCTCCTGGACAGGTTTTTGGGGGCTGCCTGGGACTCCTTACTTTTATCCTTAAGGGGTTCACTATCTTTCTTCTGGGGAGGCTTTGTGACCCCTTTCTTTTGGTCACCCCCAGTGGATGTCCTAGTTACCCTTGTTCTGACCCAGTGGTCTGCCTTCTTTCCCAATTCTTGGGGAGAAATTAGACCTAGGTCTACCAAATGCTGATGCAACTTTTCGTTTGTGCAATTACTTAGTATGTGTTCCTTCATAAACAAATTGTAAAGTCCAGGAAAATCCTGCACATTATGTCCAGCTAACCAACCATCCAGTGTCTTTACTGAGTAGTCTACGAAGTCAATCCAGGACTGGGTCTGGGTTTTGTGAGCCCCCTGAATCTAATTCTATACTCCTCAGTAGTGAGCCCAAATCCCTCAATCAGAGTACTCTTCATGAGGTCATAGGACCCTGCATCTGGCCCAGAGAGGGTCAGAAGCCTGTCTCTGCAGTTACCAGAGAACAGTTCCCACAGGAGTGCCCCCAGAGAGGTTTCTTTACTTTTCTTATTTCACAAGCCCTCTCAAAGGCTGTGAACCATTTGGTGATGTCATCACCTTCCTCAAATTTAGGGACAATCCCTTTGGGGATTTTAGGATCAGAAGTTTCCTCCCTATCCTTAGTTTTAGTATTGCTGCCACCATTGATGGGTGCTAAACCCATCTCCTGTCTTTCCTTCTCTAGAGCCAGGAGTCTGGTCTCTAGGTCCAGTCTTTTGGCCAACCTTGCTAAAAGGTGGTCCTCCTCACTAAGGCTATCCTCAGTGTCCTCTCTGGGACCTGAACCACCTAGGTGGCCCCTAGGTCCCCAGAGGTTTACTCTTGGAAATAAGGGTGCAGTGACCCTGTCTTCCCTAGGAAGTGGTGGAGGTGGGTTACCATCCCCATCCTCCTCACTCCTTTCCTCCTCTGCGTGGTCATCACCATGCTCAGAGGGGTGGGCCTTAGCATACTCAGCCAGGAGCTCCTGGAGCCCTTGTTTGGTTGGATGCTGGCCCATTGGTATATTTTTAAGTTTACATAAGGACCTTATCTCTTTGAAAGACAAATGAAGATAAGGGGTGAGGTCGAGCTCCTCAACCATGTCCTGTATGTCATTATTATTTTCACTAATAGCTGGGTTGTTTTCTTGAGACATTCTAACAAAAAGTTCTAACCCCTCTACCCTTGACTATAGTGACTTTTTATTTTCTACAATTTTAAAGGGACTTAAGCAAGGCCCTAACAAGACTTTTAGTAATTTGGTAAAAAATGCCAATTTGAAAAAATCAGAATTCTAAAGGCAATTTAAGAGTTCTGTCGTGTGATCAGATGGTAACCAAGTAGTCCAACAATGCAAGTTTGTATCCCACCGCTGATCCACCAATGTAAGAAAGTGGCTCTGTATATACTGCACCAAAGTAAGGTTCAGTGTGCACAGAGTCCACAGTCCCCAGAGGTTTGGCAGAGGCTAAAGTTAGATATAACCTTACTCTCTAAAGTGGTAGCTTGGTCGAGCAGTAAGGCAGTATCAGAGGACAGTGTAAAGCATTTGTTGTACACACTCAGTCAGCAAATGAAGCCACACACTCAAGAACTGAACTCTAGGCCAATACCAATGTTATCCTAGGGAAGGAAATACAGTTTGCAAGCAAAGTATGTTTACGTTACTTTTGTAATCCAGTGCTGGACTCCTAGGTTCAGCACTGGGACATTTACTTAAAACAGGTAAGTAATTACGTTTTTGTAGTTTGTACGATTTTTAAAGAATATTTGTATGATTCAGAAATCGACACTTAGAAACTTTTTCAACAAAAAGCAGGCAATGATATCCTATGAGAGGAATTTCCAGTTACTGGTAAGTACGGTAAAAATTACTTTTCATGGTCGGTACTGGTCTAAAAGATGCAGTACTGAGGTCTCTCCTGATAGTAGGTGAGTAATTCGGAATTCGTTACTGTTGTGATTTTTAAGCAATATTTTGGTATTTCAAAAGTGGACACTTAGAAGAAATTTCACAGAAAACCAGTCAATGGATCCCTATGTAAGAAAATTCAATTCGCCGGTAAGTTACTTTTAACGTTACTTTTGTAATCCAGTGCTGGACTCCTAGGTTCAGCCCTGGGACATTTACTTAAAACAGGTAAGTAATTACGTTTTGGTAGTCTGTACGATTTTTAAAGAATATTCTTGTTTTCAAAAGTCGACACTTAGAAACTTTTTGGAAGAAAAAGTGTCCATGTTATCCTATGAGGAAAAATGAGTTATCGGTCTCGAGGTAAGTAATCGGTCTTTTGAGTTAGGGTTCTGGGGTTAGACTCAGGGGTCTCCCAGGGTCAGTGATGCACTGTTGTTGCACCCTCAGCGGCACTAGGGCGGCCGGGTGCAGAGTGTTGAGGCCCAATGTTATCCTATGGAGGATAGGGGGACTCCGGTTGGTGGCGGCTGGCAAGCAGGCCACGGGGTTGTGGGAGCAAAGCTCCTAGGGTTAAGCTCAGGGCACGTTGGGGACCAAGTTAGCACCAAAGAGGCACCCTCAGCGGCACTAGGGCGGCCGGGTGCAGAGTGCTGTTTTGAGGTCGGGTGCCCTGTTGATTTCAATGGAAATTTTCGGTTTTGGTTTTCAGCTGCAGGCTCGGTCCAGGAAGACTTCCAGGAGGAACCAACAGCTGGGCAGGTAAGTTGGAGGGCTCGGGGACGTAGGTGCACCTCGGGTTCCTTTCTCCAGGGCGCAGGGCGTCTGGATGCAGGGGTGTCTTTTGAGGTCGGATTTCACCTTACCGGGCCACTCGCGGTTGGGGGTTCTCCGTGCAGAGGCTGCAGGCGACGTCGGGGAGTCCTGGAGGGGTCAACCCACGGTGGACTCGGACTCTGGAGAGCTGGGGGACCTCGCTGGGACCGGTGGGCCACTTGAACTCGGGCTGTAGGCGACGGGTGCAGTGGTGGTTCCAGGCGTCGGGTTTCTTTCTCCTCAGCAGGCTCGGAGTCTTTGTTTGGTGTTTCTTTTGAACAGAGCTGCTGTTCACAGGAGATCCGGTCTTTGTTGAAGGCAGTCAGTCCTCCCTGGGGTTCTGGAGGTCGCTGGCTGCAGGACAAGACTATTTTTGGCGCAGGATCTCTGGAAACTGCAGACGGGCCGGTAGGGCTGGGGCCAAGTCAGTTGTTCTCTGCAGTCTCCTCTGCTGGGCGTCTTCTTTCGTCCTTTTTCTTCTTAGGTTGCGGGAATCTAAGGAAGGAAGGTTCAGGGTGCCCCTAAATACTAGATTTAGGGGCGTTACAGGTAGGTAAAGGGCAGGGACCAATGGGTCCCTGCCCTGGGGTGGGTACACCCCCTATCCTGCCACTCTCCTGTGGGGGGGGCCAGGAGCCTAGTCCTGATTGGGCAGGGCTCCCCATCTTCAAGATGGCAAGAGCCCGGAGATGTGCTTCACCTCGCCTCCCCCACCTGAGGGGTGGGGTTGGCAGAGGGTGGCACACCCCCTTTCCTCCCTTGGTGTTTCCCTCCAGTCTTCCCACCAGGATGGGGGAGGAACCGGTGGGGACCAGTTGCTGAGTACAGCAAGTGGTCTGGGGAAGCTCACAAAGGCGGAATGCCTTTGAAGCTTCCCCTGCCCATCCTGGGGGAGGGGGCCTAGCACCTCACCCAGGACGTGCATTGTTGCAGGCCCGGGAGAGCGGATGGCTCTCTACCCAGGGGTCCAGCAACATGTCTGCTGTGTGGCAGCCTAGGCAGCCCCTCAGACAAGACGTGGATTGTAGGTTAGGTTCAGGGGGTAACTCTAAGTTGCCCTCTGACGTGCATTTACAGTAAATCCCACACTGGCATCAGTGTGGGTTTACTGTGCTGAGGAGTTTGATACCAAACTTCTCAGTCTTCAGTGCAGCCATCATGGTGCTGTGGAGTACGTGCTGACGACCTCCCAGCACCATATACTCGGAATGGCAGCCCTGCACTTACAGTGTCCAGGAATGGGCCTGGGTACTGTAGGGGCACAGGGCTCATGCACCTGTGCCCTCACCACTGGCATAGGGCACCCAGCTAGAGGGGTGACTGAGGTATGCCAGGGCAGTGTGTTTGTGGGCATGGCACACAGGGATGTGTGCCATGTCGACTCTCTGTTTTGTTCTGCACCAAGACACTCAGCCTGCAAGGGCAGTGTGTGTGTGTCAGGGTACAGGGCCTCTAAGGGTGGCACAATAAGTGCTGCAGCCCTTAGGGGTCTTCTCTGGTCACAGTGCCCTGGGTACCTAGGGTACCATTTACCAGGGGCTTACCTGTGGCCAGAGATGCCAATTGGGTTTAGGCTGAGTACAGTTTTTAGGGAAGGAACACAGGCCCTGGGTACCTGATTGGCAGGGATCCAGGGCACACCAAGGAAAAGTGCATCAGTTATCAGGCAAAAAGTGGGGGGGTTACTGCAACAGAAACCCACTTTCCTACAATTACGCAACCCACTATTTATAATGTTGACAACCACCACCACTGGTACAGAATAATCACGAATATTCAACATAGCTTGTGACCAATGCCACTTGTGATTCTCATCTGGGTGTGGACTCTCAGTTTTTAAACTGTTGACTCGGACAGCTGTCCTCGGCTGCCAAACGTCCAAGTGATGCAACCATTGGAAAGAGGAGTTTGAAGCGAACACTCAGGCCTGCCTACAGACCAACTCAAGGACGGGGCAGACGGGGCAATATGCCTTAGGCACTGTTCTCCTACAGCAATATTTATGCATAGATACTTAATTTAAAGCAACCAGAGGGTCATTAATAATGAAGCCTCTTACATAGACACACAACTAGATGGCACGAGAAACCGTGTTTTCTTTTTCAGCGTATTTTAGTTAATAATTCTTGCCCCTGGCAAAGATGGCAGAAGCCCACGTCAGCTTGTTGAGTCAGGCCCGCAGAAGTTTTGACCGGCTTCTATCATCTCCCTGTTCAGCCTGCATGCCTCATTGATGTCTGTGCTTGGAAGCTGAACCCTGTCTGTACACTCTGCCCTGGTATTTCGTCCCGAGGGCTAATCGTACCCAAAAACGTTTATCATTGCACTATAACAAGGCACAGACACCTAGCCAAATCTTAATAAACAAATACTACACCTAATTTATTAAAATGAAATGGAGCATCGAAAGTTGCCCCAGTGTGTTTGTAGCTGTTAAAACATGACAGTGAAACATGAGGCATAGCACAGTGTGCACTCTAAACTGCGTCACCTGCCGGGAAAATCTTACGTCACTCACATGACTTCCACATTTGAAAAGGGTACATACAGCAAGCGCGTTTCAATAGTAAACTACCACAAATAAATTGCTATACAGTGAAACGACAGAGCGAGGTTGTTCCTGTTCTCAGACACAAATAGCGTTTCCTGATATTGCCACAAAGTCTGATGCTGAAAGCCATATGTGAATCTGCGGAAGTCACTTTCCCGCTTCCTAAAAACCGTATTTTACTGTCCAAGAAAAAGTAGGCATTTCACTGTCAGGATAACACAACACTGAAGAGCTTAACTGGAATCTGGGTTTACCGGCGATGTGCTAATTAATAAGTTATGTGCCAGGACCAGCTGACAGGGTATTGGTTGTTTTCGCCTGCAGCTATCAGGCCGTGTGATATATTGTCCCCTCTCATCCATTACCTGGTAGCACACTTCGCATGATGGCACAGTGATGAGATACAGTCGGATGGAGAAGGGGGCGATCAATGGCTCTGAATGCTAAATCTTGGGGGTGGCTCCGGGGAAATGCTTGGGACCAAGGACTGAGTTTCCCTCCATGCCAGCGAAGAGGAGGGAGGTCCTTCCAATATTACTTGGTGGGGGGGTGGGGGGGTGAGGGGTCAACATAGACTACTAGGCCACTTGATATATTGTCCCATCTCATCCTTTACCCAGTCGCGGCCGGCATGACGGGCGGGTGGGAGAGAGGGGGTGGAAATGGGGTCGTCCCGGGGGGGATGGGGGTAGGCGGGAGGGGTTTGTTTAATTAAAAAAAAAAATAATAATTTAAAACTTAACTTACCGTCCTGCGCCGCTGCCACTTCAGCTTCTGGATGGGTCCACCGTCCGACTCCCGCCGTCCTGCCTTTTCCGAATTGAATTCCTGCATCGTCATCAGCCAGGAAAGGCAGCCTCCATCCCCTCCGCCAATCACAACGCTGCAATGGCAGCGTTGTGATTGGTGAGGCGCAGTGGAGCGCGCCCCACCTGGGCCATTTACTCTATGTAGGCTGCTGCAAAGCAGCCTACATAGAGAAAAGGAGAGTGGGCGGTCCTGCTCGAGGTCAGGGGAGTGGCTTGCCCACTGTTGTGCATACTGACTGTTTGGTCGGCCCCAGGGCCGACCAAACAGTCAGTACGCCCAACAGTGGGCAAGCCACTCCCCCCCGGCCCTCGAGCAGGACCGCCCACCCCCAACCAGGCACTTCTGCTTTCTCGACCGTGCGAGAAGGCAGAAACATAAAATAGTAGTTATTACCATTTATGTTTCTGCCTTCTCGCACTGCGAGAAAGCAGTGGGGCAACGCCCCCACGCCCCAATGGGGGAGCCGCCACTGTCAGTCACAGTGGCCGCCCCGCCATTAGAGCGGAGGAGGGCTGCCCCCCTGCCACCACCAGCAAATAAAACGGGTTTTAAACCCGTTTTATTATCGTTTTATTTTAATCCCGTGGACTCGCCCCCAGGACTCTGACGAGTCTTGAGGGCGGGTCCAGGGGATGACACTGCTGGTGGGGGAGTGGTGGGTACTCCCTTGACTGCCATGAGGTGTTTGGACGGCCGTTTCAGGCCGGCCAAACCCCTCATGCGCAGTAAAGCTCTCTCCAGCCCCAGCTGCGTTGCTGGGGCTGGAGAGAGCAGGCACAGGCTCCCAGTCTGCCTGGGAGCGCAAGTTGCCGGTGCTCAGGCCAATCCTGATGCTGCTTTTATGCAGTGCAGGCTGGGAGCTTGTGCCCAGAAGGAAGAGCAAGATGCGATGACGGCGGTGTTGGCGGCAGCGACGTTGAGGTAAGTTTTTTTTAATTTGTATTTTTTGTCCGTGATCCTCCCCACCCTGCCCCCCTTAACCTTCCCACCCTGCCCCCCTGCCCCCCGTCCCCTCCACACACCCCCTCCCCACACCCCCTCCCCTCCCCACCTCCTCTCCCTTCCCCACCTCCCCTCCCTTCCCCACCTCCCCTCCCCTCCCCTCCCCACCTCCCCTCCCTTCCCCACCTCCCCTCCCCTCCCCACCTCCCCTCCCTTCCCCACCTCCCTCCTCCTGCCCAGCTCTCCACTTTGGCAGAGTATGGGCCGCTACTGGTCACACCGCACTTGCACTCGCACTTTCTGCTCTAAATAATTGGTTTTTTTGAGTAAAAAGTAAGGTTAATATGGGGACAATGTCTTCACCGTTTTTCCACATATTTACCTCTTCCTGAATATTTATAGACGATCCAAGATCTTCCAAGAAGTGAAGTAACTGCATTTTCAATTACCCCCCTCCTTTGAGCTGGTGGAAACAATTATGTGCATGGGGGCTGCCATGACTTCGTTTATATTTGATTGTTATAGTGACTCCTGTGCCCTAAAGTTCTCACTGCCATGAAGTACACACGGGGGTAGGGGCAGTCTCCTTCCCACCTTACCTAGGGTAGTGGTCACAGGCCCAGGCTCCTGGCACCTTGCAGGGCCCATAGGCCCAGTACTTAATTTGTAAAGAAATAAGTGCCAGAGTCCTTGTCAGGTGATCACGCAGCTTGCACCACCCATTGCCTCTGTCAGCGCTACTAATGACAATTCAGACTTTTTATACATTAAAAAATGACTAATACCTGTCACGTAAGCCATTTTTATAGGTTTGGGGGGCAGGTATTAGCCATTTTAATGTATGTAGAATTATTAAACTGTTGTTGTGTTCATCACAAAATTAGACAAACTGCACCTCCATGTGGCAGGCTGTCATAAGTCCTGGTGTTGACAATTGAGTGCTGGTGCCGAGCACCGGAAGCCACCGGCTCAAATTAAGCACTCCACGGCCTGTCACTGACACTGTCCAGGGCACCACGGGCAGCAGTCACTAGAGGCTGGCAAATTGTTTTTTATTGCTGGGCTCGGGCGGGGCAGGTCAATATATATTTTTAAGAGGGCCGTCATTGGTAGAGTATTGGGGCTACAACAGATTGACGGCTCTCACCATTGAACCAAGTGGTGCGATCTGAAGTGAGGAAGGAAGAATTTATTTCCTCCTTCCATGAGTCAAGCACAAAGAATGAAACGCATGTGCACAGATCGTTTTGCAGAGAGTATCTGACAACACGCCAATGTGAGCATTTGAAAACCGCAAGAAAACCTCATCCTTTATTAGGAATTCGATTTTCTTTAAATGGAATGGAAAACCATTATGCTCACGTGTTAACTTCGCATGGGCGTACAATGGGAGATAAAAGACCACATTTGCAGTCAAGTATAAATGAGGGTGATTGACAAGGGGCCAGATGTATCACTGCAGTAGTCACAATTTGCGACCAGTATTTTTGAGACCTCACAATTTGAGACCAGTATTTTGGAGACCAGTTTGGATTTTTGTGAATTGACTCATGTACTACTTGGTCAGTTCGCAAAATTCAGAATCCAACCAACCTAATTAATATTCTTTAGGGAAGGTCGCAAATTCGTGACTCAATTTGATTGCCCACAGTCAGAGGAATGGTGGCTTACAGGGATCAGCAGACCACACCACCATGTATGTGATTGTTTTTTAAATGAATTTGTTTTTTAAAAGCATCCCAATTTCCTTAAAAGAAAATGTAAAAAATTGGGTTACTGGTTGAGGGGGGTGAGACCCTACTCAAGCAGCAGCCACAATCCTTGTCAGGGTGAAGTCACAATCAAACCCCATATTAAACTGTGCTTAACCCTCTGGTACTTTGGCACAAAAGCAGTCAGGCTTAACTAAGAGGCAATGTGTCAAATATTTGTGCGACACTTCAAACAGTAATAAAGTGAAAACATGACACAAGAAAAATGCCACACCAATTTACAAAAATAGAGTACATTTTATAAATAAATCAAGACTGAAATGACAAAAATCCAATCAGCAAAACCGGAGATATGCAAACTTAAATATTTCAGTGAAAATGGTATCCAAAAGCACCAAGCGACAACTGTGGTTTTCTGGCTGCAGGGACAAAGCCACAAGTTCAGTTTAACCACGATAGTGTTCGGGAACATGGAGGCCGCGAGGTAAACGGTCGCGGACCACCGGAGAGACACGGAGAGCGAGTGAGTAGCCGTGCGGTTCCCCCCCTCCCGCCGCTGCTCCTAGCATGCACTTCAGATAGCGGACAACAACCTACTGCACATCGACGGAATTGACGTAATCGCCTGTTGAAGCCTGACACGGAGTTTGATGCTGCTCCGGCCAGAGAGCGGCGAAGGTTTGTGGAGCCGTCCGGAGGCGGGGAGAGCGGCTCCGACGTGGAAGAGGGCCGCGGTGCAGTTGCGCCGTTCACGGGCGGCGTGAGCCCTGTCTCACAGAGGCAGTGGCAGCACAAGATGTCTGGAAGATGAAATTGGCGGAAAAAGCAGTACTAAGGGAGCGCTGGATGTCAGCCTTGTTACAGCCCCACAGTATTTGAATAAAGGCCTGGGGAGCAGTAAAGGAGGTTGCCCCTGGAGAAAGTAGGTGCCATTCCCGATAAGATTTCCAGGTACACCTTGCACACCTGGGCAGCTGGAAAATCGGCTGGGGTTTAGATTTACAATTACCCTTAGCCTCAGAGGCCCCCTGTGATATAGGTGTCAATAAAGGTGTTAACAAAGTAGGTGGTTTGGCCCCAACGAAACCGGTGAGAGTAGGGAAGTAAGAGAGGCAAGTTTAGATTTACAATTACCCTTAGCCTCAGAGGCCCCCTGTGATATAGGTGTCAATAAAGGTGTTAGCAAAGAGGTGGTTTGGCCCCAACGAAATCGGTGAGAGTAGGGAAGTCAGCGAGGCAACTGGGGAAGAGCCCACGTGGAAGGGGGAAAAAAAATTCACCCCCCCAGGTTAGGGTCACCCCCTCCCTCAAAACATTTTATAAGGTTTTGACCCATATAACAACATCAGGGACAGAGGGTGGGAAACTAGCAACTATGTTCCAAAAGGAGTCTGAGATGGGGGGGGGGGTGGGGTTAACTTTGCCCCAGCAGAGGTCAATGCAGCTCAGGAGGGGTGTTGAGGCGACAAGTGGATGCAGAGTTGCGGCCGGCGGCGTTTTCCAGATACAGACACAGAATTGGTTTAGTGCTTTGGAAGTAAGAGATGAGGAAGACGGCGAGGGAAGGCCGAGATCTGAAGACTACCCGGCAGCGGAGACAGGGGGACAGAATCTGCACACCGATACTCCGTTGGCCTCCATCCTTCTGGATCTAAAAGAGGAAATCAGAAGCACGTTTAAGACATCGGAAGCCAACCAAGCGGACATACAAGCCTCCTGCACAGCTCTGGCACAGAAACTAGACGATGTTGCAGCACGGACAGGCGCATTGGAGGAAGAAGTAGAGCTGATGAGGAAGGACATTGCCAAAAATACTGATGGACTGGGAGCGCTTACTAAGGAAAACATAAGACTTAGAAAAGATCTGGAAAGAATTGAGAACCCCTCTAGGAGAAGCAATTTGAGAGTCATAAACATCCCAGAAGCTGAAGAAGGGACCAACATTAAGGCTTTTATAATCAATTTGTTAAAGGAGACCGTCCTGAAAGATAGGCCAGATCTCAACTTGGACTACGAGATACAACAAGTTCATCGGGAACCGTTCAAACGAAACATGCAGAGACAAAAGCCAAACAAAATTCTCGTAACTTTCTCTCATACTCGGTCAAAGAAGCAATTTTGACAGCAGCTTTGAGGAATGGACCATATTCAGCCCAAAATTTCTCTTTCTCCATCAGGTCGGATGTGTGTCGTGCAACGGATCAGAAACAGTGGGAGCTACGCAAAAGGATGGAGGAGTTAAATAAACTTGGAGCCAGAGCCCAAATGAAATTCCCGGCGATGCTTCGTGTCATGTGGGACAATCAGATGCGAAATTTTCGGACAGTCGAAGAAGCGGATAGTTTAATTGACATTATAAAAAAGGGTGGAGTATCTTGAGGGGTACTTTTTCTGAGTTAAGAAATAAGAAATGAAGATTTAGTTCATAACTTAAGGAATCACAGGAAATATAGGGATGTCGGCTGAGCGGTGGGGGGGGGGGAAGGGGAAGCACTGGTATTGTTATAGCTTAGGGAGAATTCTCCTCCTCTCCAGTGGTCCCATAGGCATGTATATGCCTGATAGTCAAGGGAGGGTTCCCATGGGAGGGAGAGGGTGGATAGAGGTGAGGGGTAGGGCACAGGGTGGGGAGCAGTGGGAAAAAATAAAAACAAACTAAGTCCTCAGTATTTGCATTAATATCTTCTTGGTCTTGGGCCACTACTGGAAAAAAGCTTTTTAGACACCCATGGGGATATAGGACGTGCTCAACTAAAAGTAGATGGGAGGAGATGACAACAAGTTACAAGTTCTGACTTGGAACGTAAATGGTCTTAGATCAAAAAACAGACAGAGGTTGGTGATGGAATATCTAGATGACTCCAAAGCCCAGGTAGTTATCCTATAAGAAACTCATCTAACTGCAAGTGAAAGTAGAGGGCTTGACACAAAATTAAGATGGGTGGAGAGTTATGCTGCTTCCGATCAAGTAGAATACTGTAAGGGGGTGGCAGTACTGATCAGGAGGGGATCAGGAGTCGAATTGATTTCTTCTAAAACAGATAGCTCTGGGAGGGGTTTTAGCAACCCTTAGGTGCTCAGGTACATAGTTTGTCTGTGTAGCGTTCTACGGTCCCAACGTGGATGACCCCCAGTACATTGTAGATTTGCAATTGACACTTGTAGGGGCAACCACCCCCATTATTATCGGGGGAGATTTCAACACCCTATTAGATCCAACTATAGATGGATCTACTAGTAGAAGGGGAGGCCAAGCTCAAGCACCAAGGACAAGGCAGGCCTTGAAACACATGCTATACGAAATGGGCTTAGTCAACACATGGAGATACCTAAGGGGGAAAAGCGGGGATACACCTTCCACAGTATAAAATGTAACCACTTTTCACGGTTAGATTACCTGTTATTTGATAGAGTTTGGGCTGGGAGACTAAAAAAAGTCAATATTTTGCTGAGACATATCTCAGATCATGCTGCGGTCTGTGTAATGTTAATGGGAGTAAGAGCAAGTCATAACGCGAGATGGACATTGAAAAGGTTCCTCCTATTAGATCTAGATGTGTCCACCCTCCTGAAAAAGAGAACAACTGTGTTCTTCCTGGATAATGCCCACTCAGCCCCCATTGGAGTAATCTGGGACACCTTTAAGGCATATGCACGAGGTGTTCTACAAAGCCAGGCCACCCATAAGAACAAGCTCGATTAGAGCTGAATTGAGAAGCTTTGAGGAAAAAGTGGGGACGTTGGAGGTCAAATTACAGCAAATGACAGGGTTTACTCGGGATATAGAGAATATAACGAAACAGCTGGAGGAAGCAAGATTAAAGTACAAGATCAATTTAAAGGCAAAGTGCCGTGAGAGGTGAGCAGCGGGATGCATGCAACAATTCAAATAAGTAGAAAAGGCTGGAACATTGTTAGCATGGAAGTCGAGGGCTGAGAGGTCACAAAACTATATCGGGGAATTGATAATCAACTCCCAGGGCGATATTTCGAATAAGGATGAGGGGATGCAGGATAGGCTGGTCTCACTTTTCTCTGAATTATATACGGAGGGAGGAAGTGCGACCAGATGAGGGGAGCTTGAAGCTGTGGTTAGACAAATTAGTACTCCCAGTGCTCACAACGGAGGGTAGGAAGATAATGGGGGCCTCAATCACCGAGGAAGAAATAAGAGAGCAGCTTCTGCATCTGAAGAATGGTAAAGCAGCGGGCCCAGACTCGCTGCCAGTTGAGGTATATAAATTAATCACTTACGAAATAGTTTTCATTGGAAACCCATAACCTTGGCAGCGGCCTTAGTACTCCTAGGGGTAGATAACAATACACATAACACTTTCAATAGTAAGCAAAGGGGCCTGATATTTTACCTCTTGCTGCTGGCCAGACGCGATATATGTAAACATGGGATAGACCCTGTGCCCCCACATCTCACAGGGTGGTTAAAGGCGGTTAAGTGGATGAGTAAAATGTATGTCGAATGCAACCCACGAAGGTCGGGGGAAATATGGGAGGACTTTATAAAGTGGTCAAGTTAGCACCGTGGTACTAAGTAGGGCTGTGTTGGAATATAACAAATCTTTTCATAGTCCTATGATTACACCAGATCATGGTAGCTTGGGAGGTTATTCCCCCCTGGATGCGATCAGAGCTCTGGAGGCTCGAGCGAGTAAATGCAGCGCACCATGAGACAAATCAAGGGCGCCAAAAATGGTCCAAGACTTGCAGAATGCCATGGTGATATGTGGACAGAAAAAAAAAGGATAGTGCGCGGGCCGGCGACAGGGACCTACTTAGGTCTACTGAACACTGTACCTCAATCCTGGTTGCGAAGAGATGGAAAGTCCCGCATCAAGCGGCAGAGGCGATGCGAGGTCCGAGCGAGGAGATGCACCATTCAGCAGTGGTTCTGGGGAGCTGTGAAGTGCGAAGTGTTGTCCTTGTGAGGAGATGCATCGTTCAGCCGTGGTTCCGACGGACTGCGTTGGGTGAGGCGATGTCCTTGAGTGGAGATGCATCATGCATAGTCGGTTCCAGGGGGCTGCGAAGTGTGATGCAAAATCCTTGCATTAGGGAAGTCCGCACAGCAGAGACGACGCGTCAGTTCTGAGGGTGATGCATTGAGCAACCAAGACGATGCGCTGACTCTGGTGGAAATGTGCAACTCTGCAGAGGAGATGCATCGTTCTGCTGAATCCACAGATGGGCTTGCAAAGCACCTTCAGGCCCACTTCCAAGGGTCCAACACTCGGGTGGCACCACTTGGGAGGGCAGGACTCACAGATGGCAGTGTCCAGGTGCTGATTTCAAGGTTGTTGGAAGCCTGATCTGTTCCTGAAGCTTCTGATCAGGAGGCAAGCCAACTAGCCTTTGGAGTCACTCTGGGGTCCTGGATTTAGAGATACAGGCCCAGTCCTTCTCATCCAGGCAAGAGGGCAGCAGGTCAGCACAGCAGGGTAGCAGTCCTTTCGTGCAGCAGTCCCAAAGAATGCCAGTCATTTCAACAGCACAGCAGTCCTTTTTCCTGATGGGGTCCACAGGTCCAGCAGTGTACTGAAGCGTTTGGGTCTGTGGTCCAATATTTATAACCGGTGCCCATTTTGCAGTAGGAGATGTTTGTAGACGTGTCCCCCCTCCCCTCCCCTTAGTGTCAAGCATTCCCTTCCTCCCTGCACTGGCCTCAGCTTGTCTGATATCACAATAGACAAGGGACAAACCCTTTGTTAGAGTGCTTAGGCAGAGCCTTGGTGATGTGCAAGTGTGGTAGTTGACAGCTCCTCCCCCGTGTTAACTCAGAGTAGCCCATACCACCAACATCTATCTTACCTTTGTCTCACTGTCTGGGAGCAATACACAAATACCAATTGCCAGCTACACCTAGTCATGTGACCCAGGAACAGGCTGCAGTCATCAAATGGTTAGGACATGGAAAATTTGTAATGTGATTAAAAATCTGACTTTACCATTTAAGAGGGCTTTCAACTACATTTCTATAGACACCAAACTTGACCTGTCAGCCTGCTTCCAACTGAAAGTTATCACATTAAATGTAATAAGGTAATCCAATGTTATTCTATGGAAGAGGTAGGCCTTACAGTAGTGAAAAACATATTTGGGAGTTTTTCAATACCAGGACATGTAAAACTTAAAAGTACATGTCCAATGTCTAAAATACACTGCACCCTGCCCTCTGGGCTGGTCAGGGCTGTTAGAAATTGAGGTTTCTGGTTGGAAGAGTTTACACCCTGTCCAAGCAGGAGCCACTATCTTAGTCAGGGTAAGTCAGATACACAACCTAAATTAAACTGTACTCACCCTCTGGTAGCGTGGCACAAAGCAGTCAGGCTTAACTTAAGAGGCAATGTGTAAAGTATTTGAGCAACACTTTAAGTCATGGGTACTCACAAACTTTCTCTCGGGGGCCAAATTTACAGTGTGGTTTGTGGCCGAGGGCCGCACCGGTGGCGGCGGGGTCAGTTGGGGAGGGGAGCGGGGCTAGAGCAAAAAAAAAACTATGACCATGAGGTTGAACACAGGCCCCTGCAGCAGACGCCTTCGTCCACTGAGCCACCAGACCCGGCATACACACATATCTCTCTCTCTATCTATCTCTCTCTCTCTCGCTCTGTCTCCCTCCCTCTCTCTATCTCCCTCCCTCTCTCTATCTCTCCCTCCCTCTCTCTCTCCATCTCCCTCTCTCTCTCTCCCTCTCTCTCCCTCCCTCCCTCTCTCCCTCTGTCTCACTCACTGTCTCTCTCTCTCTCTCCCTCCCTTTCCCTCCCTCTGTCTCCCTCCGTCTGTCTCCCTCCATCTGTCTCCCTCCCTCTGTCTCCCTCCCTCTGTCTCCCTCCGTCTGTCTCCCTCCCTCTGTCTCCCTCCCTCTGTCTCCCTCTCTCTGTCTCCCTCCCTCTGTCTCCCTCCCTCTGTCTCCCTCCATCTGTCTCCCTCCATCTGTCTCCCTCTATCTGTCTCCCTCCCTCTGTCTGTCTCCCTCTCTCCCTCTGTCTCCCTCTGTCTGTCTCCCTCTGTCTGTCTCTCTCTCTGTCTCCCTCCCTCTCCCTCCGTCTCCCTCCCTATCCCTCTGTCTGTCTCCCTCTCTGTCTCCCTCCCTCTGTCTCCCTCCCTCTGTCTCCCTCTCTGTCTCCCTCTCTCTGTCTCCCTCTCTCTGTCTCCCTCTCTCTCTGTCTCCCTCTCCCTCTGTCTCCCTCTCCCTCCCTCTCCCTCTGTCTCTCTCTCCCTCTGTCTGTCTCTCCCTCTGTCTGTCTCTCCCTCTGTCTGTCTCCCTCCCTCTGTCTCCCTCCCTCTGTCTCCCTCCCTCTGTCTGTCTCCCTCTGTCTGTCTCCCTCCGTCTGTCTTCCTCTGTCTGTCTCCCTCTCCCTCCCCCAGACTCCCTCCCTCTGTCTCCCTCTGCCTCCCTCTGTCTCCCTCTCTCTCTGTCTCCCTCTGTCTCCCCCTCTCTGTCTCCCCCTCTCTGTCTCCCTCCCTCTGTCTCCCTCCCTCTGTCACCCTCCCTCTGTCTCTCTCCCTCCCTCTGTCTCCCTCCCTCTGTCACCATCTCTCACCTCACCCCGCGTGTGTGTCAGCCGGGGCTGAGACAGCTTCCCGGGAACACACACAGCCGCACCCGAGTACTTCACAGGTCTTTAAAAGACCATTCACTTGTGTCAGGAGTCCGCTGACAACGGTGGACCCGATTGGCCCCCTGACCCGGTTAACGGCATGCTGTTGCCTTCTACGCAGGCCGGTGTAGAGCCCTTTAAGGAAACTCCGTCGGAGTCGTCCCCGGAGGCGTGGCCCGTGACGTCAGCGTCCGCCGACCAATCAGAGCAGGGAGACATCGGAACAAGAGAGGAGAGCCCCGAGACGTATGCGGAAGGAATATCCCAACCGGCAGGAGCTCTGAAGGCGTGGAGGTTGGAGAACGCAGACGGTCGGAGAGGAATCGGAAGACAGAGCCCTGCGGACGACGAAGACGACAAGCCAGGAGGCCAACGATATCACGTTCCGCCCCGCCGCCCTCCAGGAGGAGGGTGGCTTGACAAGGTACGGGCGACCATCCAGGGGTTTTCAGGGCACGGGAAGGGGGGTGGTACTCAAGAGGGAGGTCACGTCAGGGGTCTGCACGGTGCTGGTGGTGCATATTCCCTCACTCCCCGACCCCTTCGATAGGGAAGGACGCAGCTTCCCCACTGACCCCGCTCTATGCTTTCTTTTCTGGGTATTTGGAGTCGGTGAACCATAGACGAGGGGAGAAGGCGAGACGGACCCACGGCCATCGACATCCAGGACCACAAGCCGACTCACACAGTGGCCCTACTAAGGGGAGGACTCTGCTGCCCATAGACTCACCTTTAAGTGAATAAATACGCTTTACACCTCATCCCTGGTCTCCTTGTGGCTCAGTATACCACCCGTTAGGGATCCCGTGACAACTTGTTAATGAGGCTTTGTTGTATTTTACCTCTTCTTAGCGCCCCTGCATCTCCACTCAGAGTGGAGATGCAGGGACGCTAAGAAGAGGTAAAATACAACAAAGCCTCATTAACAAGTGAATGGTCTTTTAAAGAATCGCCCGGCCGCCATAGAGCAGAGTCTCTGAGTCCGCGCTGCGGTGTTTGCTGACACTTAAAAAAAAAAAAACAGGTACGATGTCTGCAAGGTCCGCGGGCCGCCAAGGAAGGCTTGCCGGGCTGCTGGCGGCCCGCGGGCCGTACTATGAGTACCCGTGCTTTAAGTGTACAGTAACACAGTGAAAACACCACAAAAAGACTCCAGAGTTTAGAAACATAGAGAATATTTATCTGAGTAAAACAAGACCAAAACGACAAAAATCCAATTACTAGAACTTGAGATTTGAATTTTTGAAGATTAAATACCAAAACAGTGCTTAGAAGTCAATAGCACTAAAAGGTTACAAGAGGTCGCACTAGACCGGGGTAAATCCAAAGTTCCAGGCCGACCGCGATGTTGGGCAGGCCGGCTACAGAACCCACGTAGGGCCCGCTGAAAAAGTACCTTTGTATGGAGCAAGCGTTGATGTCGGAGACTCGATGCATTGGTACCGATTCACGCAGTCTGATCGATGCGTTGAAGTCAAGCCTTGCAGCGGTGTCTTCGGATCGGCGCTGCGTCGTTGTCGATCCTTGCAGTCAGGACCTCGGATCGGTGCTGCGTCATTGTCGAGCCTTGCAGTCGGGACCTCGGATCGGTGCTGTGTCACCATTAAACCTCGCAGCCAGGTCAATGAGTCGTAATCAAGCCACACAGCCATGTCCTCAGATCGGATCAGCGGCAGAGGGCACTGCGTCGGTTCTGATCGGCGCAGTTGTGATGATGTGTCGATTTTTGCAGAAGCAGCTGCAGGACCCTCTTCTGAGTCCCGGGACTGGAGGGGCACCCCAGGCAAGGGTAGGACTCACAGATGGCAGAGTCCAGCTGCACCAGCAGAGTTGCAAGAAGTCTTTTGTGACTGTGATACTTCAAAGAACAGGAGGCAAGCCAGCAAGCCCTTGGAGACACTTGGGTTCAAGGATGTAGAGAGCAGGTCCAGTTCCTTCTGCTCCCAGGCAAGAAGTAGCAGGCAGCAGGCCAACACAGCAATGCAGGTAGCGAAATGGCAGTCACTCCTATTGCACAGCAGCTCTTCCAGGCAGAATGTCCTTGTTTCCAGCAAAGTTCTGATTTGGTGGTGTCAGGGGTCCAGTTCTTATACCCAATTGTGCCTTTGAAGTGGGATAGACATCAAAGAGGCCTTTGAAGATCACAAGGTCCCAGCCTTTCCTGCCCTGGCTCCAAACTCACTACAGGGGGGTATGCAACTCTTAGTGTGGGGACAGGCACAGCCCTATTCAGTTGCAAGTGTCAGCTCCTCCCTCCCTATCTACCTCAGGAAGGGCCATCAGCCCTAGTGATAGGCCATCAGGATGCAAATGTCACACTCCAGCACCCTTTGTGTGACTGTCTGGAGGGAATGCACACAGCCCAGCTGTCACTCAACCCAGATGTGTATTCAGAGACAGGCAGAGGCACAGAATGGTTAGAGGTAGAAAATGCCAACTTTCGAAAAGTGGGATTTTTAAACTTACAATTTAAAATTCGACTTCACCATATGTTGTGATTTTAAATTGTGTGTCCAGAGACACCAAACTCCAAATTTCCATCTGCTCCCAATTGGAAATTACACTTCAAAGATGTTTAAGGCAATCCCAATGTTAACCTATGGGAGAGATAGGCCTTGCAAGTAGTGAAAAATGAGTTTAGCAGTTTTTCACTACCAGGACATGTAAGACTCAAACGTACATGACCTACATTTTAAATACACTACACCCTGCCCATAGGGATGCCTATGGCCTACCTTAGGATTGACTTACATGTAATAAAAAGGAAGGTTTGAGCCTTTCAAGTAGGTTAACTTGCCAGGTCGAAATGGCAGTTTAAAACTGCACAAACAGGCTCTGCAGTGGCAGGCTGGAGCCAAGTTTAAAGGGCTACTAAGTGGGTGGTACAATCAGTGCTGCAGGTCCTCTAGTGGCATTTAATTTGCAGGCCCTGGCCACACATGGTGCACTCTTGTAGGAAACCTACCTCGCTATATAGTGCACCACAATAGGGTACACATTGCAGAGAGGTCGAAGATACCCTTACTGGTTTACAGAGCCAAAAGTAGATAATACTAACGCTTTATTTTGTGGTAGTGTGGGCAAGCAGTTGGGCTTATCAGAGGGTAGTGCTAAGTATTTGTTGTACACACCAATGCAATAAATGATTACACACACTAAAGGAATGAAGTTGAGACCAAATTAGAAAAATTGTACACCTTTTCATATAAATATTTAGACCAAGAACTTCGGTACAAGGCAACTACTTTTTGTAATACGATAAATTATAGTAAAATGCAGTAATCACAGTTGTGCGCAATTATGCACAATACATTTCCTATGGAAGGAAAAAGGCAAGCGGAAAAGCAATGCAATACAGTATTTGTTGTGGTTACCCTTTTGGGAATGGGAAAGTTCGGGGTCAAGGTCCAAAGTGGCAAAGCCAAGTTCTCAGGAGTTTCCCCGATTGCTCGGACTATGGGACCGTGGAAGCACAGCTGGATTAAAGATGCCCCGGCTGGGCGGGTAGGCTGAGTGCAGAGAGGATGTGCAGCTGGGCAACAGTGCGCAAAGAAGCACCTCGCGGACAGGAGCTGGTACCTTGGAGCGACAATTCTGGGGCTGCTGGGCCACTGCTGAGTGGGTGGGGATCACTGGAGTCCTGAAGTCCCTCATTGCTGGCTGGCTGGCTGGCTGTAAAGTTGGAGTATGCCTGGACTCAGCTTTGTAGGTTTTTTCAGCAAGGTGTTGGGTACCCCAGGTGTTGGGTACCCCAGGTGTTGGTGCCTTGCAGCTCCGGTGGGTCCTGGGGCCTCAAGACAAGGTGTAGAGGCCGAACTGACCCTCCAGAGCAAGTGTGCCTTCGGATGGCACTTGGAGAGGTCAGTCAGGCTGGGGAGCAGGACGATGCAGGACCAGACTTTGCTGTTTCGGAGACCTATGGCTGCAAAGAGATAGTACTTCTATCTCAAGGGAGTTCTTTAGCAATTTGCAAAGAGGTGGTGACCCTCTGGGGTTTGTGGAGGCCACACAGCAACGAGACGAGCTGGAGGATGGCAAATCTCCAGTTCTATGGTGGCAGGCAGGAGTTTGCGCCCAAAGTCTGCCACGAGGTCTGCAGTTCTCGGTCCAATAGCATTTCATTGTTTTTCTTCTTCTTGTGTCCGTTGAATCTAAGTTCAGGGTCTGGGATGCCACATAAATACTAATTTTAGGGGCGTTTATGAGGGAGTGACAGGTAGTGTCCTTTACCAGGGGTGTCTACCCCCTCTATTATGCCCACCTCCCATGGGAGGGGGACATAACCTGAGCCCTGATTGGAGAAGTGCCACCATCTTCAAGGGCTACCTCTGACCTCTGGGATTCCACGGAGTCCCTTCTGTCTCGCACTTCCCATGAAGGTGCCCGTGCTGATCTGCGGCACCATGTGCTGGATGGTCGGGAGTTAGCTGCTTTTCTTCTCCGTTCGTCCTTGGATGTCTCTGATTCTCTCGCCCGCGCTATGGCGAGTTCCGTGGCCCTCCGCCGCCATGCTTGGTTGCGGGATAGCGTCTTTCCCGAAAATATTCGGGAGCGTCTTGTTGACCTGCCCTTTGATGGGATTCTGTTATTTAACACCCACGCGGACTCCGCTATTCAGCGACTCCTTGCGGGGCTCCGTCCTCCTCCCCCTCCGTAACCTTCGGGTTGTCGGTCCTCAGGTGTCTTCTGGGAGGTGTTTGTTCCGCTTCTCTCCTTGGGCCTAGTGTTTCGGTTGGCCCCTCTGTGTGCTGTGTGGGGCTGGGACTGCCTTTCGGGTCCTTCAGTTGGCCCCTCTGTCCTTTTGGCTGCGGGTACGGCCTTTTCGCTTTGTGGTGTATTTTTGGCTGTTGGTGAAGCCGTATGGGTCTTTAGGTTGGACCGTCTGTGTCCCCTTTTTGGCTGATTGGTAAGCCCTCTGTGGTGATACCCACAGGTCTTTCTGTTCTTCACCTCTGCTGCGGGTTTTTCCCTAAGAGGTGTTCCCCTGTTTTGTTTTGAGTGTGCCATACCCTAGGTGGGGTACTTGTTGGCTATTGTATAGCCCTGTCCTGAGCTGGGTGGATGTGGATCCCTTCTTGGGTTCCTCGAGTTTCCAGGGGTGTCTACCCCCTCTATTATGCCCACCTCCCATGGGAGGGGGACATAACCTGAGCCCTGATTGGAGAAGTGCCACCATCTTCAAGATGGTGGGCACTGAAAAATGTGCTTCACCTCACCTCCAGCACTTGAGAGGTGGAGTTGGCAGAGGAGGACACACCTCCTATTCTAGCTAAGCTTTCCTGCCTGTCTTCCCACTGAAAGGGGGTGAAGACAGGAGGGGGGTCAACTCCTTTTATCAGGAGAGTCTGGGGGTCGCATTTCAAAGGCGGCAAGGCCTCTGCCCAGGACAGGCTTTGTTCTTGACCTCTGAGCATGCTGGCACTCACCCCATGAGGTCAGAATGTCTGATGGTGACAGGCTGGCTTAGACCAGTTGGTGACCACACTAAGGGTTGGTAGGTTTTAGGGGACCCCTCTAAGGGTTCTTCTGTGTGCAATTAATAAATCCAACACTGGAATCAGTGCAGGTTTATTAAGATGAGATGTATGGTACCAAACATTCCATAGTACAGTGAAGCCATCACAGAGTTGGGGGACACGTAATGACTATTGTCCAGCCCATATACTTTTCATGGCTTCCCTGTTCACCTACAATATCCAAGGATCGACATGGATATTGTAGGGGCACATCCGCTCATGCAGTTATGTCCTCACAGGAGATATAGTGCACCCTGCATTAGGGCTATAAGGCCTGCCAGAGGGGTGTCTTACCTATATCCCATGCAGTGTTTGTGGTTTGGCACATAGGGATATGTGCCACGTCGACTCTTCAGTTTTGTCTGCACCAAGGCACGCAGTCTGCGATGGCAGGTTGCATTGCTTTGGTGAGGTGACCCTAGGCTGCGGGGCCACCAACTGCAAGGTGCGGAAGAGCGGGTCCCTCTTCAGTGCCAATGCCATAGATACCAGGGGTACCATTTACTAGGTACTTACAAGGGGTACTGAAGTGGTGCCAATTGGGAAACAAGAGGGACAGTTTAGGGAAAGCGCTTCTGGCACAGGGGACCTGGTTGGCAAAAAGTGGGGCTAACCATGTCCAAAAGAGGCACTTTCCTACAACTCGACTAGGTACTTATAATTAAATGAAATATACAAATTGTGGACAAGCCAATGTTACCACATTTTAGTGAGAGAGCACATGAACTTTAGCACTGGTTAGCTGTGGTAAAGTGCCCAGAGTCCTAGAAACCAACAAAAACAAGGTCAGAAAAAAGGGAAGAAAAAGGCAAAAAGTTTGGGAGGCCCAGATCCAACAAGAGCCTACCCTTGGGGGCAACTTATATGTATTAAAAAGGAAGGTTTTGGGCCTTGTAAAAGGTTTATTTTGGTCAGGTCAACATGGCAGTTTAAAAATTGCACACACAGGCTGCAATAGCAGGCCGGAGACAGGCTTCAATGGCTACTTAAGTTGGAGACTGTTGTAATCAAGAGAGGAAGTCTAGTAATCCAGATGTAAGTTAGGTAAGATGATTTATTAAGATGTTAAGGCCAAGAGCTCCACCAGGAGCAGCCTTCCTGCTGCTCAGCCCATTCTCCAACTGACTCTCTATCCAACCTCCACATTCCACAGCATCACCAACATTTTGGTGACAATTTTAAAGAAGAACCTACGTGTACAAGCTGAATATAAGTTAACATACAGAGAGAAACTGAGAAACTAAGATGACAAAGAAAAGCATCTGATAGAGACTACTAGCCGCAGATTCCTTAACGTAGAATTATCCCCAGGCGTGAGACTGGATCCGGAATCTTTTTTTCCACAGCATCCCTGCGCGCCGGGGGGGGGGGGGGCGTGGCACCACACGACTCCGCCCTGACACTGTCCGCGGACGTGACGTAAGCGAGGTCACATAAGTCACACCCCGGCGCGCTGACGTCAGTTTCCTTTTCCGCGTGCAACGCGGATCCGGAGTTAGTTCCCTTGGCCTGTTTTCAGGCCTCTTTTAACGCTTTGCGTTGGGAACAGTGTGCAATGCCTTCGGGTTTCAAGATGTGTGCTTCTTGTACGCGTCAGATGTCGGTGACAGACCCTCACCCTATTTGTATGTGGTGTTTGGGCGAGCACCATGACTCTACGGACTGCAACGCCTGTCAGCATCTCAAGCCGAAGTCCCGGCGGGAGCGCCGGATGAAGTTGCTTTCGGCCCGCTTGTCCAGATCGGTCTTGTCACCGCGTCCGTCCCCTGCCTCGGAAGGGTCCAGGAGCTGCCGATTCCGGTTGCGGCATCGTCCTTCACCGAGGCCCCACGGGCGTCGCTCGCCCGCCGGTAAGTCTTGCAGTTTGTCACCGAGGCCCTGTCCTCGTTCTGATGAGGGCACGGGTTCCTCTCGGGGCGTGCGCCCTCGACCGTCGCCAACCTATCCACCGTTTCCTGGCGTTGGGGCGACAAGGGCCCAAATGAAGGCCTACGCTTTGGCTCTGCGGGCTTCTTTGGGCCCCCCTCCTCTTCCTGAGACGTCCGCGGATCCCTCGCCATGCGCGGGACCTCCCGCGGACTCGCCGGCGGATTCGCCCCCGACGTGTTCGGCTTCAGGTTTTTAAGGTGTGGTGTCGTCGAGGTGCGGCCCTCCGGTGTTCCCCTCTTCGGCCCACGGCGTCCCTGCCATGCCGCAAAACCCCGCGGGGTTCCCTGTGGTGTCGCAGGAGGTCGCCGGGACTCACGGTTCGTCCCCGAGTCCCCCTCGGTCCTCTGGACAGGCGGCTGTCTTGCCGGAGGCCAAGCCGGCGCCTTTCTGGCGCTGACGGCTTTCCTCCCCGGCCTTGGCGGCGCCACGGGTGGAGGCCAGGACCCTCCCCGAGTCCCTCTCAGACCCCTGCGCAGGCGGCTGCCTCGTCGGGGGTCGAGCCGGCGCCTTTTCGATGCCGTTCATTGGCCGCTTTGGCTCCAACCCCGCCCCTTTCTCCTAGACTGCGTGTGGTGGTGGAGGTCGACTCGGCGCCCATGGTGGACTCTTCTGCACCGTTCGAAGACACACCGGTGCCCATGGCGGACTCTCCGGCGCCGTCCCGGCGTCGGAGCGTCGACTCCTCCTCTCCGGAGGGTTGTCATCTTCTTGTCTCCTCTTCCCCGGAGACTGGACACCGCATTGTTGCTTTTCCCCCGGCGGCTTCCGGGGCGGGTTCTATGCTGTCTCCGCGTCCACAGTCCCTGGACCCGCTCTTCCGCACCTTGCAGTTGGTGGCCCCGCAGGCTTCTCTGCCTCCTTCGGAGACCCCTCAGGCTCCCCACTCGTCCGTGGGTCCTCCATCCTACAGGGGCTGGCCGTTTCTTCCTCCGGCAGGGCATGGGGACGGGCGGCTTAGTTTGCAGCCTTCACCCACGGAAGAGTTGCTCTCTCCCCCACGTCGCCCTACGGAGGCGAGTGTGGCCTTTGTCTGGGCCATCTCCACGGCCACTGGCATTTTGCAGATGGGTAATCCGGTCGCTCTGCTCCTAACAGATCACTTGTTGGAGGTTCTCCACCAGGGCTCTGGTGGAGGGGATCCGCTTCTTCCGTTTGAAGCTTCGCTCCACAACTCTCTTCTGGGGGCTTGGGGGCATCCTGCTACCGGGGATCCGGTGCCTCAGCCGCTCCTCCACTGCCACCGTCCTGCCCCGCACGATCCAGTCTGCCTTTTTTCCCACCCATCTGCCCAGGGCTCTGTCCTGCAGACTGCTTTCCCCTCCTTGCCTTCGGTGTTGCTCCCTCCGTCACGGGAGGCCCGGTGGTTGGACTCCTGGGGGCGTAACATTTTCACTTCCACTAGTGCTGCTCTCCGTGCGCTCAACACCCTTTGTGTGTTGGCCAGGGCTACCTCTGACCTCTGGGATTCTGCGGAGTCCCTTCTGTCTCGCACTTCCCATGAAGGTGCCCGTGCTGATCTGCGGCACCATGTGCTGGATGGTCGGGAGTTAGCTGCTTTCTTCTCCGTTCGTCCTTGGATGTCTCTGATTCTCTCGCCCGCACTATGGCGAGTTCCGTGGCCCTCCGCCGCCATGCTTGGTTGCGGGATAGCGTCTTTCCCGAAAATATTCGGGAGCGTCTTGTTGACCTGCCCTTTGATGGGATTCTGTTATTTAACACCCACTCGGACTCCGCTATTCAGCGACTCCTTGCGGGGCTCCGTCCTCCTCCCCCTCCGTAACCTTTGGGTTGTCGGTCCTCAGGTGTCTTCTGGGAGGTGTTTGTTCCGCTTCTCTCCTTGGGCCTAGTGTTTCGGTTGGCCCCTCTGTGTGCTGTGTGGGGCTGGGACTGCCTTTCGGGTCCTTCAGTTGGCCCCTCTGTCCTTTTGGCTGCGGGTACGGCCTTTTCGCTTTGTGGTGTGTTTTTGGCTGTTGGTGAAGCCGTATGGGTCTTTAGGTTGGACCGTCTGTGTCCCCTTTTTGGCTGATTGGTAAGCCCTCCCCACAGGTCTTTCTGTTCTTCGCCTCTGCTGCGGGTTTTTCCCTAAGAGGTGTTCCCCTGTTTTGTTTTGGGTGTGCCATACCCTAGGTGGGGTACTTGTTGGCTATTGTATAGCCCTGTCCGGAGCTGGGTGGATGTGGATCCCTTCTTGGGTTCCTCGAGTTTCCTGAAGTCACTGTATTCCGCTTGGTGCGGTCTCTTTTCCTCAGCCTTCGCGCGGCTTCCGCTGCCCCAGGTCCCGTCCTGCTCAGTATCCGCTGGTGTTTCGTCCCCTCTTCTGCGGGGCTTGCCTGGCATCCGTTTCCCCTTGTTCCCGCGGGATGTCTGCCTCTGTGCGTTTTTCCTTCCTTCCTCAGCCTCTGGATCGCCAGACCGACTTTTGTCATGCCGTCTACGGCGTCATGTCTTGGTGTTTCCGCCTTATTCTCCGACGTTCGGCCTGGTCCTCTGCCTTGTGTTCCAGGGGGGCCAGGATATTCCTGGTGTTCTCCTGTGTTCTGGTTGACGGCTTTAGGTCTGGGCTACATGTTTCCCACTTCTCTTCGTGGGCCAGGTTGTGCCACTGGGACGGTCCTTCTTTGGGGCTTGTGCGAGGGGTTCCCTTGCATCCGCCCTGGTCTTGCGCTCGGCTTGTTCTGGGCACTTCTTCATAGTCTGTGCCAGCTGCCGGTTGCGCACGCCTGGACGTTATGGTCCTCCCCTGTGGGCCTTGGCGTGTACCCATGTGCTCCTGTCCGTCGCTCTGCTGGGGCTTGCGTGACTGTGTCTTCCTTCTCACGTCTGCGCTTCTCGGCTGTGGGGCCGTTCCTGCTCCTGAGGCGGGCTCTGCCCCCATTTCCACCTCTTCTCCTTGGCTTCGCGGGTGGTTCTTTTCTTCTTTGATACTCTCTTGGTGCCGCCTGTCCCTCCGGGTTCTCTGGCGGACACCCTTGGCCCCTCGGGTAGGCTTGTGGTATCCTGGCCTTCCCGTCTCCTTGTTCTTCCACTGCTTGGTGGGGGCTGGGCCGTCCTTCCTGTCCCCATGACACATCCCCTGTCGGGGTCCTGTGTTCTTCCAAGCTGGTGAGATTTTCTCGCAGACCCTCCTCCCCTCTGGGTATGGCTAGGGTATCTATTCTATGTTAAGGAATCTGCGGCTAGTAGTCTCTATCAGATGTACAAGTTACTTACCTTCGGTAACGATGTATCTGGTAGAGACGATTCTAGCCGCAGATTCCTTCAAGCCCGCCCTTCCTCCCCGTTCTGCGAGGACCTTCAGTTTGGTCTTCTGCAATCGCCTCCCTCAGGGTGGCTTGTCTTCTGCGAGTCTCCTCTTTCACTTCCTCCCTGGCGGGATGCTTCGTTCTGTTTCTTTCTTCCACCCCTTCCTTTCCACGTCCTTGGACGGTGGGTTTCAATGTCTTTCTGCGTCCCCCCACCCTGGTTATTCCAGTGTGGGGCCTTCTCATGCTCCTCTTCCTTTCTCATTGCTTGGGGTTTCTGACTCCTCTGCAGTCCTCTGGGTTAGGGTCTCTTGGCTGTGCCTCTGCCCTTGACTCTTTACAGGGGATGTGACACTCTTTGGTGGTGGTGTCTTGGGGTCATTTGTCGTTACTCATCTGTCCCGGCTTGTTGCCTTTCACTGTTGTGGCTTGTGGTTGCAGGCTTTCTGTCGTCTGTTCTGGCATTTTTCCCTGTTTTTTCTGTCTCCAGGGTGGATGTTGCTGGCTTTGCTGGGTTGCTTCTCAGAGACGGTACTCTGCTCTTTCCTTCCATGCCTTTCAGTGACATAGTGCCTGGCACTGTCCCTCATGGTGCTGTCCCTCACCATTCGCTTCTTCTGCTTCACTGCTTTTCGCACACTGTTCCCATGCTTTCCCAGTTTTGTTTGTGATGGCTCCGCGTTGTGGCGCGGAAAAGTTCTCCGAGGAAAACTGACGTCAGCGCGCCGGGCTGGGACTTATGTGACCTCACTGACGTCACGTCCGCGGACAGCGTCAGGGCGGAGTCGTGTGGTGCCACGCCCCCCCCCCCGGCGCGCAGGGATGCTGTGGCAAAAAAAATTCCGGATCCAGTCTCACGCCTGGGGATAATTCTACGTTAAGGAATCTGCGGCTAGAATCGTCTCTACCAGATACATCGTTACCGAAGGTAAGTAACTTGTACTTCAAGAGAGCTGCTGGGAAATCAAGAAGAAGTCTACAATGCATTGGAGCTACAGAGATCGACATTGCCCTGAAGCTCGCCCCACCAGTGTTCTACAACATCTAACAGCCTTCACTCCGGGGCATTAGCACAGGCGTCCACTTATTTGACTCTGCCAGCAGTATGTAAAGACTTGTGGCTGCTTTGTCAATAATAATGGTTTGGCGGTGTTATTTTGGCAGAAGTTTGTGATTTTACAGCAGTGAATTGGATTGCTCTGGTGCTTAACAACAGCAGAATCCGTATTACTTGAGGATATTTTGCTTCCAGGTACGTTGAAAATACGTCGTTCGTGGGCCTAGACCGGGCCTCGGTGAGAATTTGTACGTTGAAGTTGAGTCGTACTGGGGCATAGATCGGACCCCGGTGAGAAGTTGACTTAACCAGCGCAGTAATTGCTCCTGTGTGATGTGCTGGCCAGATGACAGTGTTGTGGACTTTTGAAATTTAAAAAAATGCCCTCCCTTGCGCAAGGCTACTGTCTGCCTGAAGGAACGTTCATGTTTTTGTGTTGCTTACCCAAAGAGCCGCGAGGCAGAAGCACACTGGTCTGGAGCAGTCAATCTCAGGTTAGCAACCGCGAGCTCAGGAGAGCACGAGCTGCGTCATCTTACAAGTTTTGCGGACGACTGGAGAGCTTGCTGACGTTGACAGTAACACCGTACCCTTGAAAGGCTGGAACGCTGTCTGCTGGAGAGGCTCCCAGCAGTCTTTTCTCTTGTGACGTAGCAGGTCAAGGACTAGCAGGTCAAGGATTTCTGCAGTGTGCACCACTGAAAATGCAGCGATTTGCCTGCTTATATACTTCTGATCTCAGTTAGTAAAGATATTGCAAATGTAACTAAAGAGATGGTACACAACACAATATAAGATGAAATAAGGACATTCATGTAAATTATTAATTGTAAAAGACCATTCATGCTAATTACCATAACGCAAAATAATAATATACATGTAAAAAGGATACATGCACGTGTAAACATATAGCCATTTTTACCAATTGGTAAATAAACACCCCTCACTCATCTTCTCCCTTCAATCAAGAAAACACATACACTCTACTACGCCACAACTCCTCTACCAAACTCCTAATGCCACCAACATGCCAGCTGGCCAGGCTGACATATAAGAGAACATGCAGGGAACCAGCAACGGAGGCGAAGTAAACAACTGCCCATAGCTAAAGAAAAAAACATCAAGGATAGTGGAACACCTTTGCTTAAACAGTGCCCTTCACCAATGACCCCTTAGGAGGGGTGGACATCTTTGGCTTAACCGCTGCCCTTCACCCTTACCACTTATCCCACGCTTGTCGCCAAAATGTTGTAATCAAGAGAGGAAGTCCAGTAATCCAGATGTAAATTAGGTAAGATGATTTATTAAGATGTTAAGATCAAGAGCCCCACCAGAAGCAGCATTCCTGCTGCTCAGCCCATTCTCCAACTGACTCTCTATCCAACCTCCACATTCCATAGCATCACCCCACACCAACATTCCACATCCCAATCACACTGGCTGAGCAGCAGGTATAACTGAGACACAATGAGTGATGGGCCCACTAAAAGCTTTTAATTTGCAGGCCCTGTGTACATGTAGTACCACTTTACTTGGGGCTTGCAAGTAAATTAAATGTGCCAATTGGGTCTAAGCCAGTTTCACCATGTTTTAAGGAGAGAGCACAAGCACTTTAACACTGGTTAGCAGTGGTAAAGTGTGCAGAGTCTTAAAATCAAACAAAAACAGGTTCAGAGTACAAGAGGGGAATACAAAAAAATTGAGGATGGTACTGCAGAAAGGGCCAAGTCCAACAGAACAAGGCTGCTTTAAAAATTGTTTTTAAAAAGTTGCTCTGCGAGTTGTTGGTCATCCTGGCACCACTAACTATGCCCCAAAAACTTTTTTTTAACAATTCCCAAAGGGGAAATGGTCAGAGGGAGACCCCTTCCCTTTTGCAAATGTGTTACTACCCCATCTTGGAGTAGTTTGCAACCGGATTTCAGGTTGCAAACCATTGGTACATATGCTACCAAATTGCACTTTGCACTTACAGCACAGTTCTTCGGTATCCTCTTGCAGTCCCATTTTAGGAGTTGGTAAAAATTTACTGACTCCTAAAATGTGATTCGTACATAGGAAAAATCCTATTTTGCGGTTGCAAATGCCCCTGTTTTGCGAATCAGAGTGTTTGTAACCGCACAATAGATTAGAACATCTGGACAAAGGACCTAGCAGAATACACACTAGAGAACCCTGGACCTGTTCCTTCAGACAGCGGTCTAAAATCCTAGCTTTTAATTACTGATCTGGTAAGCAAGCATGAGTTTTTTGGAAGGAAAATCAAAATGTTTATAAAAACGATGGTGGTCTTTGCCTTTACTGTGTCATATCTGGACTGTTGCTAGGAACTTGCATCTTTTGGCCTCCCTTTAATTTTGTTATACTTGCATCATAGAACATTTTCAGTGGCAAAGAGGAAAAGCAAAGAAGTACCTTCCTAAACCATAAATGTTATTTGGAATGTGGTTTCCCCTCTGGTATCTTTTGCAGGATGCGCGCCATGTCACCTACATTCCATTACTGGTACAGGATCCATTTTGAATATCTACGTATGGGTATGGTATGTCTCTAAGGAGTTGGTAAATATGTGTAGGGAAACCGTCAGGGGGTTGTGGGCAGAGGTACACAGAGCGCATCTAGGGAGCGAGGAGGCTGTGGCCTCTGGAGGGAGCCTTGTCTCTGGCTCCTTTTTAATGCCCTCCTTATCTCTTCTATCACCTGCAGTGCTTTGCTGTGACATAAAGTGCTTTACAAGCAGCCATAGTAACTGCAGGTCTTTTGGCCGCTGTACTTGGTGTGCACGTTTGTCTACTTGTCTTTGTGCACGTATATCTGCAGGTATTCTGCTCAGTCAATATGGGCACGAATGTATGACTGAAGTCAGTGTATGGATGGATGGCGTGTGTCTGTGTGAGCTGCGGGCCAAATTTGTTCAGTCAAATCCCATGGCTTCAAATTAGTGTCAGTTTCCTTTGAAATTATCACGCCCGGGTCCAACTGAATTCTGGGTTTTCAATGACAACGTAGTGGAAGTAAATGAAGATGGGTGGTGCCCTGGCACACATGAACTGTTGCAGGAGCCTCAGTGTGGAGCTCAGCAGCTCACCTTTTTTCTAACAGCCAGAATCACAGATACCTGGAGGCAATCTGTTCTTCATGCCTGGAGGGATTCTGTTCTTCATACTCTACACAAGAAAGGGGCTCAGAGAAACCCTACTAGAAGTTTTTGTCCTCCTAGCAAAATACTGTTTCTGTTCTAGAGCTATTCTCTGTTTGAGATTTAGAGCCGATCGTTGCACAGCGATAACTTTATTGCCTTTTCAATGCTTATTCATCGCAGTAGGTGTGCTTCTAAAGACTTATTATGTGTCTGCTTTATTGACTTTGAGATTTCTTTTGATGAGTTAACAGAGCGCACCTTTGGTCAAAGGTATTACAGTGGGCTATCCCAACAAGGCTCCTGATAACCATTCAGCAATTGTACCAATATGAATGGATATATATCAAATATGGAAACAGTACTTCAGTCTCCCAAAAAATATCCATCAATGCAGCTATAAAACAAGCATGCATGTTGGCGCTCCTGCTTATCGATGTGCTGCAGATCTAGGGGATTCTTTGTGCCCAGAAGATCAATCCCACTACAAAGTTGTATCAATTCTGCAGCATGCAAGGGACACAGTCCTGCTCGACAGGACCGGTGAGGGCCTGCCACCTCTTAAATAGTCTGATCAAGTACTGCCAGAAAAGCTCCTCGACTCTCAGTAGCATGAGGCCTACTAGTATTGATTTTTAGGAGGAAGGCCGGTAGAGGCCATTCCTAGAGCCAGTATTTATAAATAATGGGCCCGATTCACAGAACTAACTTAAGACAAAATCCTAAACTTACTACCATTTTGGTATTCACAGAAGACACTTACTCATTTTGGTATTCGCAGAAGGCACTTACTCATTTTGGTATTCACAGAAGGCACTTACTCATTGATGAGTAAGTGCCTTCTGTGAATACCAAAACAGTAAGTGCCTTCTGTAAATACCAAAATGAGTAAGTGCCTTCTGTGAATACCAAAATCAGTAAGTGCCTTCTGTGAATACCAAAATGGTAGTAAGTTTAGGATTTTGTCTTAAGTTAGTTCTGTGAATCGGGCCCACTGTGAGGGGGGATTTCAAAGGAAGGGAAGCCATTTACAACACTTGCCTCCCTGGAACCGAAGTCAAATTTATTGATTAAGCTACTTAAGCTGACCCAAACATTTAGTGATCATGGAAAAATATACGTCTGCATAACATATGGCAGTGACGCTTATGGTTAAATCATATTATAAGGCACAATCTTATTAGATCTTTTTATAGACTACCAATGACGAGCATTGGATCACACCTAAGATTAGAAGTCTGTCCATTGCATCAGCCTCGTGTGAGGGATGCTAAACTCCTGGGTGCATGCTTTGGTGTCCGTAGCGCAAACACTGGTAGTTTGAATTTACTCTTCTGGATAAAAATGGAACATAAGGCAGGGTCCGCCAAAAATTCCTGGTTGAAACAATGGTGGAGTGCATTAAATTCACTTGGTGTCTTGGAAGAGATATGCAACTTTCAGCTCCTTCAAACTTTATCTCAAAGAACAGCTCCAAGTAAGGTCACTGGAGATTGAGCTGAACAATCTATCATCTAAGGGACATTCCACTTTGATCTTGCAGTCATACTGATGTCATCAATTGCAGCCCTATTTGTGCCTTTGGGGTTACAGGCCTCTATGCAATTGATTTAGGGAAATTCTGACAGAAATTGGAAATATCCTGAAACCGATGGCAGTTGCAGATTCTGTGTTAACAATAAGGAGACCATGTGCCATCTGATCTATCTATGTCCAGGGGTTCAACCAGAATAAAGGTAGTTATTAAGATCCCATTTGTGCAGACTACATATCCTATTGTACAGTGCTTCAGTAGCGCAGATATAAAATGGCAACCGAGCTGGTCAAATTTATGTGTGACTTTCAAGGTAGACTTAAGAAACATGAATCGATGGAGTACCTGGTTCAGGGTTTTTACTGCTGCAGGATGAGTAACTAACTGGGCCCTCACGTCCTGTAAAAATAAAGTATTGATCAATATATGTTATTACTATTGTGACTTTGAAAGTGATTGATTCAAAAATTAGATTCCCTGGAAGTAACCACACTGATTTTAAAATGTTTTCTGTTTAAATTTCATGGGATAAACGATTTTTACACACATATTGTATAATATATCGTAAATTGAACGATATTGCATTTTTGCAGTGGTTTTGATTAACCATACAATACTGATTTTATTAATTCATTCATTCATGTCTGTGTTTGTGTTTGTTATTGTTTGTTTTTACATTATGCTTCGTTTTAGCTATTAACCTATTTACAACAGCTTGCATTGCTGCCTGCGGTGCCAAATGAGAGCATAATTTGGCTGAAAGCCCCATGCATGGAGCAAAGACCGCGTGGAAAAACTCTGAGTTCGGCATCACAAGGCGTCTGCTTCAGCAGAGGCCAGGCTGTTGCATATTTCAGAGCAGTGCTGACCTTTCCTTCAGTCAAATGTTCAGCAGCCTTCTTATACCCCGAGTTTACGAGCCGGAATGGACATGGATCTAATTTCCATCAGCCATGGTGCAAGTTTCCCTAATGGACTGTGAAGCCGTGCTCCGTGCAGGGCAGCTTCAGGAAGCCAATGGCACCTGACGGAGCCCAGACGGCAGGAGTGTGCTCTGCGGTGTGAAAGGAACAGTGCTGACTACAGGAGCTGCTCAAAACCGCATTTGACACGATGGCCAAAAAACATAGAAACCACATTCTATTGTGGCCCTGATGTGAATGAACTGAAGTATACAAGTGAAGTCTATAAGAAAGTGATGTGTGGAATGGTTGAGTGAATCTCAGTACTGCTAATTACTCAGTGCCTCATTCATCCCAGCCCATTGCTATTCTGAATGCCATGACACCTCAGTTTGGGCCCAGCCATAGGCAGTTTCCAGTAGGGTGCCTGTGACTCCCATCTGGGCATACTCCCGGCATAACTGTTGCACTTAGGATGTCGCACTGAAGTATACAAAAAAGTGATGGGTGAAATGCTTGAAATAATCTCAGCCACTGGTAACTACTCTGGCCGCATTCCAGTCCTTCATTATTTTACACACCATGCCACCTCAGTTTGGACCCAGCCAACAGGCCTAGCCTAGACCGAACTGCCAGGGGATGTCCTCCCTGAATCAGAAAACAAGCAACCCAAGATTGGTTTTGCCCTGATTGAGGCTCTTCAGTCGGGTGTAGCTTCGTTACTGTGACACAGTGAGAACGGTACCTTGTCTGGGCATACCCATCACACTTAGGGCATTGCACTGAAGTATTTAAATAAGTGATGTGTGGAATTCTTGATTTAATCTCAGCTGTTGATAAATACTTAGGCCGCATCCCAGTCCATCGTTGTTTTGCACACCATGCCACCACAGTTTGGACTCAGCCTCAGACTCAGCCTTCCTCCTGCTCCAAAACTGCCAAGCCAAGTGTGATCCCGACATATGGATGGGGTATATGACTAAGCCATACCATTCACAAGTTATGCATTTCAACCCAATATTAGAAACAGTCACTAACATTCGACAACTGAAATCTGCTCCCTGATTATTGAGATGGAAGATTCTAAATCATGGTGCCATCCCACAGGTAAATACCATGTTAAATAATGTATTTTGTACGCCTTACTTCCAACCACATGAGGAATAACAGTAACTTTAATCATTGTAATGGTCCTCCCTGTCTCAATCTGATATAATGTCCATGCCATCATGATAACATATACCAATTTGTTACTTGATTCCTGTCATTAAGGGGACAGGCGTATAATATAACAATGGACCTGTTGACATCCACTGGCAATTAGAGGACACTGACAGACACTGATGTAATATCTTAATACCAATTGAACAGGTGTGCTGTGACTGACGAGATCTGTTTCACTGCTGGTCACAGGAGGCCTCTAACATAGTTCACCCTGAGGTTTCCAAATAGTCCCATATTCTAAGCACTGAAATCTTATAAAATCAATGATTTCAACGATGAACTTAATGGAGTGCATCTTGGCAATTTGCACTCCCTGACACCCATATTGGCACTCGCACAGAGGAGGAGGGTAACCCAGTCCTCAGATCAGATCTCAGATTCACTTTGCTCATTCTCTACACTTGTTACCTTCCCCAATCCATACGATCTTAGAGCGGACAACTTGCTGCCACAGCCAGCACAAGAATAAAAGTACAAACGTAATAAAGGGACCTGCAGAGCTAATCAGAGTTGCCAGCATAACACAAAACTATAATATGTGTGTCTATCTATTACTTTTGCTTCATCCATCATACTGCCAGGCACTGCTTCCTGTAAAGCGTTCACAGCACCTCAGTCATCATCATGCACAACATGAGAACATTTCCCACATCAGCTCAAAACAAAGACAACCACACACCCTACATGGTGCAATTTGCTATCTGTGCGGGTAAGCGCTTCAGTGCCCACACAGTGGTAATAAGCACTATGAAAATGCCATTACATAATACATTTCGACATATGAGTAATTACCAGACTGGATAACATTATAAAAGAGTAGAAGAGAGACCAGGGGCGGCTCCTCCACCAGGGCGAAGGAGTGTCGCCCCACTGCTTTCTCGCCGTGCGAGAAAGCCAACACATAAAATGGTAATAACTTTTGGTTATTACCATTTTATGTTTTTTTGCGCATTGCGGGCGGGTGGGTGGGCGGACTGAGCTGCCCGGGCAGGGCAGGAGTGGTTTGCCCATTCCTGTGTGCACAAAGACTGTTTGGTCGGGCCGCCGAAACCAGTCAAGCGCACTCTGCACTTCTCCATGTAGGCTGCATTGCAGCCTACATGGAGAACATGCCATCCCCTACAACTCCTGGCTGGGCAGCGTCCCGACCAATCATAACCCTCCACTGGAGCGTTGTGTTTGGCTTAGGGGAGGGGAGGGAGGCTGCCTGCTTCCTGTTCCTGTCTGAGGCAGGAGAGCAGGAGCAGTGAAGACACGGGAAAGGCGGAAAGATAAGTTAAATTTGTTTTATTTTTTTATTATTGACCACCCCACCTCCCTCCCCCCGGGTCCTCCCTCCCCCACCCACGAGTCATGCCTGCCGCTACTGAGAGAGACAAAGTCTAACAAGACTTTAGAGATCCGGGTTAGATAAGGTGACGCTGTAAAACACCCTTTTCCCGCAATTTCCTGAAGGAAAGAAGGTTCTCTTGGGTCCTTAGAATGAGTTGTTAGAAAGACAGCAGTAAGGTTTGAAATCTCAAATGAAATGTTTTTTAAACCGTGCCAAAGTAAATGAATACGACAAAGCAAATTTCCTCAGGTTCCACTAGTTCATTCACACCACCTGTAATTCATACATATTTTTTATCCACATTGTAACATGTTGTATTTGTATGTTGTATGTTTATGTACCTGGTCATGATGAAAGGCTGATGCAACTATACATGGGCGGAAACATGGTGACCAATTCAAAATCAGTATGGTTTTCTTTGTGAATTATTTTGTACTCCTTGATGTGCTGAATTTAACGCACAAAGGTTTTTTATCTGGTGGTAGAAATTACTCCCACCTGTCCTTTATGTCTTCTACTCGTGTAATTTTTTTTATTTTTTCACTCTCTTGTATGTTTGAACACCGCTACTGCAGATTCTTTTGATGCCTTATTTTAGATAGTGTTTTAGCACTTTGTATAATTGTGTTGGGGAACAAACAATATTTATAAAACACTTTTATACTCCTACGCACATTTGGTAATTACTTAACAGTGTAACCGCCCTTCTCTTCCATTTCTTGACCCTTTTTAGTGCAAAGCGTACAAGACAGGGCAACTGTCTGGTTGCTAAAGACTTCTTTGGGACATCCTGAAAGCTGGTCTAAGAATACATTCCACATGGTTGGGAGGTCGTGACCTAGGACGTTTGGAGGCAGCAGTGTAACAACTGAGCTCTGGCGCCGGAGGCCGGTTGAGGACATTTATCCTGTTTTCACCTGGGCCCTACTAGTAGTTGAGAGAGACCTGTGAAGGGGGGAAACAAACCCAAGCTCCATCTGCAGGCAGAGGCTAGAGGAGCGGGCCGGCGAGGCATCAGATGATGCAAGATGGCGCCAGCAGCCAGCCAAGTGCCGAAGATATGAAGGGGCTGCGTGGGGGCTGGAGCGTGGCCTGAGTGCCGCCGGTGCAAGGGAGGCCACGAAACTGGCCCGGTAGGGAGTGGCTTAGTAGGGGTCTGTGCCCCTTGCCTGTTCTACACACACTGACGTGGAGAACCAAGAGCAGGCTATTGGTGGGCCCTGGGGGAGTTGCTGCGGCAAGGACAGCGCTAAGTAAATAGGTGAGGGCCCTCTCTAGGCACAAGACTCATAGGGGCTATAATGTGGGCGTATTCCCCGCAACAAGCGCTCCTATAGGGCCTGATGGAGTAGGAATTCGAGAAAAGAAACCTGCTCGAATTAATACCCCCATAATACGTACTAACAGTAAGTAGTAATCGATAATTAACATGCACCTTACATAAACACGAGGGAAAACGGCTTTGCGCAGGCATGCACTAACGTGAGATAACGCATGAAAGAACTAAAACTGTATTTACATAATGCTTTGAAAGAAACGAGAAATAATGCATGACTAGGCCACATGTGCATTTCGTAGTTTGCATGTTGCAGCTTGCTTTGAATTAATAAATAATATCGTTTTGCATAAGGCTATGCTAGGAAAAACATTAACGAGGGATGGTACAAAGGTGGGTGGTAAACAGTGAAAGCTACATTTTCAAGTAATTAATGAATGTTCATTTCCATTTGCCATAGTGAGCTGGAAAAGATTCCATGTTTTCTTAAGTTGACTGAAGTGAAGGCTGGGTTGGAAAATAGAGTAAATGCTGTTCAGACAAAGGCACGCTGAAGCGCTGAGCACAGCAGATGAGAGAGAGTGAAGGCCAATGTGATGATCGTCTGCCAAACGACGTGACAGCTCGTGGGAAAGAAGGACTTTTCCTGTAGACATCGCTTGAAAATGTATAAAATTGTAACCTGTAACAGATCATGTGAATGTACAATGTATGAGGTGGTGGGAAAGGGCATAAAACAAAGAATAAGTCTAAAAGAAAATGAAGTCATCATGGTGTGACATTCCACCCCCAAAGTCCACCAATCAACTGTCTAGTTACGCTGAATGTTTCAATTGATGTGGGACGGACATGTAGGTTTTAGGGTATAACTGGGGTGCCTTTAGGGGTGTGGTTTAGGCTTGATTTTTGAGAGTCGTAGGTGGAGAGGCTGAGAGAGGGGAGATGCGTCGCAGTTCGTCGGTTTGCAGAGAGGCCTAGCTGTTCCTGTCCTGATCCTGTCCCTGAAATCTTTGTCCCCTGACTCTATTTCGGGGGATCCCCACCACCACTTAGGCCTGAGGGGTGGTTTTCCCTACAAATCCGTTGGGTTTGTATTATTCTAACTCGTTCTTGCATAATTTGCTTGCAAATTGTATTTTTGTCTCTGGAACTTTTGTCTCTTTATCTATCCACTCCTTCATGCAACATTGTCATTGTTTTATTGATGAGTTTGTCTCTTTTTAATTGCTGATGTTTTTCTCTCCCTTTGTGAGTTCATTGTTTGCATTTGTGACCGTATGTATTTGAGCATTTTATTCTATTGGTTTGAGATAAATCTATTAACTTCAACGAGAGTCTGTGTCTTATTTAGTTAATCGATTGTTTAATCAGATAGAGAGTATCATCACCAACAACTATTCAACTAATTGGTTCCTCGACCAAGTAGAGGAAGAGTTGATATATATATATGTATCAGATAAGTATTTTGGAAAGGCCATAAAATAAATTCAAGAAGCAAGAGAATATGATTTTTTATCAAATTGACCCCAGCGCATCAGGGATTTGGGTGAGTGTGTATGGGCCATTGTTCTGCTAGATTATTGAGTATTGATCCCTGATTAGGCATTGGCCGCGCGCTGGATCAGTTTCTTGGTAGCAGAGGACGGTTTAATTATTGATTAGTTTGGTGATGATTATTGATTATATGTTCATCACACAAAACGTTAGTGTCTTGTTCTATGTTGTCTAGAAGAACAGGTACGGAGTTACCTGAGGAATCCCGGGAATGGAATTAGCCTGAAATAGGCAGAAGAAGAGTGTGGTAAAGAAATCACGCTGCAGAAGTACTTTGTCTGTTGAAATAATACCGAAGCTATGGAGGGGTGAAGGTGTTATATTTAGGGAAATTTCATATGTGAGTAGAGTGTCTGAAATAGCGAAGGGTCCACTTCCGAAACTCTAGCCTTATCCCCAGGGGAGTACCAAGACCTCTTTTCACACCAAAAAGTCCTCTTGCGAAACTTTGGCCTCATCCCTAGAGAAGTAATAGGTCCACCCGGAGCTTGTTTGAAGAGTAAAATAACGCTGGACGTTATTAGGACTCGTAGTAAAGAGAACCTCTTGGAAAAAAAGTGAAAACTATCTCTTTATTTAGTGGAACAGACAAGGTAGCATTGTTTTATGTTGTTACTAATCGAATTTTTGATTAAAAGTGCTTAGAAAAATATTACTGTATTATTTTGTAAAGGGAGGGTCAGTAGAAGGAGTAATACGGACGTCAGAAAAGCTGCGCTGGTATTGGACAAGCCGCGGGCGTGTACTGAGCTGTGATTGGTTTGGTTGGTGTGAGCAGCGCTAGTATTGGTTGAGACTGTGCTTACGTAGTGGTGTTCTGATTGGTTGGTTGGTGTGTGTGTCGCGCTGGTATAGGACGAGAGCTGACAAATAGAATAAGTAGAATTACGGAAGGGTTTCCTTGTTTGTTTTGTTGATATACGTTAGTGTAAAAAGTCAGGAAAATTAAGTAGTTTGAGAAAATAAAGAAATTCTTCAAAAAGGATAAACCGATTGTGACTAGAGAAGGAATTCTTATTCCCCCTCCACGGACGCCTGCTTCCTATATGATGTTAGAGCAAGGATATCATACGTGTACATGGTTAGAGAATTGGGCAGAGTATACAAAGGATGATGGTGTTTTAGCTTTTCCATAGCATGGTTCGTTTAATATGAGAATTTTGCAGAATTTGAGAAATAAAATGAATTCATTAGAGCCGAATCCCAGACCTACACAGTATGAAGCATTAGAGGAATGGGAAATAGAAGCCATGGTGAGAGAGAAATATCGAGGAGGTAGGAGATATAGAAATTTAATGTCAAGGTACCATTTTGAGAGAAGAGAGGACACAATGAAACGATGGAGGAGAGCTGTGGTAACCGAGGGTTTGTATCCAGTTTTAGTTGCTGATGAACAGACAGGAGGTAAATGTAAAGAGAAGAAGAAGAACATAGAAACTTCAAGTTTACAAAATGATTCTGATGATGAGTTATTAGAGGATATCATGACCAAAAGACCCCCGCCATATCAAGAAAATTCAGTTGAAGTGACTCCGAATGCACCCTTTATGGGAAATCCATTGATTCCACAGATTGCGGACTTGGCTAGGATAATGAGAGAAAAAGAGTTTGAGATGCTAAACAAGGCAAATGTAGAGCAGATTCAGAAAATAAATAAGTTGAGTTTAAATGCAGAAGCATTGACGGTACCGGTTACAATAGGTCCTGTAGTTCCTTTGTTTGGAGAAAACCCAAATACACCTAAATTACATACATTAGCAGTTCCAATGGGTAATGTCAGGAGCGGAATGGAGACGATAGTCAATGAGAATAGACAGGCTGACACAAATGTTACATTGTTAGATCTTCCAGTTTGTGAAATGATAACAGAAACCCCAAGAAGAGATATACAAATAAATCCAAGGAGAATAGGGACAAATGTCACTCCAATGACAGGAAGTTCAGCAGGTCCTTCATCAGAAGAATCGAATGATTGGATAAAGGAAAGGGAAAAGAAAGAAAGACAGCCACAGAGTATAAATGTGAGCCAATTGAAGGTAGATTTGGAAGAAATGATTATTGGTACAATCAGTCCAGATAGATTAGGGACATATCGAGATGATGAATTATTGTTCTTGTGTAAAAGCATTACTTGGAGAGCAAGGAATCTTCATGAGAAAATATCTGAAGCTGCTAGTGAGTATGGAATAGACATAGAAAAATCAAAGGTGTTGCAGAAATCGTACAGATTGGCATTTACTGAAAAGGATCTGGAGAGTTTGAACGCATCTGGAAAGAGGTTACAGATAAAAGAGTTGATGAACATTTTGAAGAAATGGGGAGATATAGATCGATGGAGAAATAGATGGGTGAGAAAGAAGGAAGAAGCAGCTAGTAAAGGAGTGTCTATGTTCCCGTTAAAGAAAACAGAACAGGTTGAAAGGGCGTGTCCGATGAGAGAAGTACCAGGTGGTGGATACGTTCATGTTCCATGGTCAAGGCAGGATATATTATCATTTACGAATGATTTCCCCAGACTAAGAGAGAAACCCGTAGAATGGTACAATGAGGTAGAAAGGTTTGTGAAGGTCTCAAAGGTTTTGTTAAAGGATTTAGATGGGTTGTTTGAAATTGTTGTTCCGGCAGACTTGTGGACAGAATGTAAGATCACTGTTGATTGGCCAAAAGAAGAGTATCCTAGAGACCCTAAAACAGAAGCACCGTCCGAGGAGGTGATGAAAAAGTATAACCAAGTAATCACTTTCTTGAAGGGAAAAATGTCCCCTAAGGAAACAGATTGGGTTAAAATAGACCGAACGACCCAAGAACCAAAGGAGTCAGTGCATGCCTATTATGAAAGGTTGTTACAAGTATTTAAACAGTATAGTGGATTTGAAAATATTGGAGACAAGGATATGGGACATTTTGTGTATCGTTTTGTATTTGGATTAAAACCAGAGATTAGTAATATGATTCAGCAACATTTGATTTGTTGGCAGAGCAAAACAATAGATGAAATTTTGAGATATGCGAAATATTGAGTCAAGACATAAGAAACTAAAGGAGAAAATGATGTGGGCACAAGTGAAGGTAGCAGAGCAACAACAGGTAAATAGTAATTGCCAGACAGGTTATCAAATGAATGGTCAGAATCAAAATGGTCAGGTATCAAATGGAGGTAAAGGTAGAGGTAAGATGAGTAAAGAGGAGGCTAGGAAGAAATTTCCTTGTCATGCGTGCGGAAAGATTGGACATTGGAAGAATGAGTGTAGATCTGCTCAAAAGAATAATGGAGTGAATCAAAATTTAAATCCACAGATGCAGAATGAGGTGGTTGTGAACCAGCAGCAGGTAGTTACCCCACAGTTACAGGTGCCACAAGCTCCTATGCCAAATAATGTGAATGCTCAGGTGCAGAGGTACGGTGTGAACACTGGATTTCACGGAAGTGACCAGATCGGTAAGAATCAAAGTGTGCAAATGATTCCGCAATATTGGTTGCAGTGCAATGAGAATGATTCAGACTCATCTCAATGACGGTGCCTGAGGGGGGAGGAAGAGTGCGTACTTGGCGCATCTTTGGTGGTAGATCAGTCAGGTCCATTTGTCAAAGGAAAGGTGGAAGGTAATGATATTACATTCCTAGTGGACACTGGTGCTACCCGTTCTACTGTGAGAGCAGTAGAAATTCCAAACCTACCCCTCTCGGGAGAAACTATCCAAGTTGTAGGAGTTTCAAATAAGCATATTAAAACCCCAGTAACAAATCCAATAGAAGTTCATATTGGAAATTTCAGAGACATGCATCGGTTTGTGGTATGTGACTCAAGTCCAGTAAATCTTTTAGGTAGAGATTTGCTATGCAAGATGAATTATACCATCTATTGTACGCCAGATGGTATTGCATTTCAGACTCCTGATGAGGATGTTAAATTCAAAATGATGTTAGCGAAGCAAGGGACAGAAGTGGATGAGTTGTTTCCACTTCTCACAGAAGAGAGTTTGCCTGAAGAATTGAGAAGTACAGTGAGGTCGGAAGTATGGGATTTTACAGGAAAAGAAATTGGTCTAATGACAAACGTAGACCCGATTCAGGTTACAGTGAAAGAGGGTGCTGTGTATCCAAACACTCCTCAGTACAAAATGAGTCCAGAAGTAATTGCAGGTGTCACTCCTGTGATTGATCAAATGATTGAACAGGGAATTTTGAGAGAGATAATGAGTAGTCATTGTAATTCACCCATTATAGGAATTAAAAAGCCAAGCGGAAAATATAGAGTAGTACAGGATTTAAGAAAGATTAATAAGATTGTGGTACCTTGCTGTCCCATAGTACCAAATCCAGCGGTCATCCTTTTACCAAATTCCATGTGAATCAGAATGGTACACAGTGATTGATCTGTGCCAAGCATTTTTCTCGATTCCCTTGCATCCGGAGAGCCAATATCTTTTTGCGTTCCGGTTCGGAGACCGTGTCTTGGCATGGTACCGAGTTCCTCAAGGGTATACCGAGAGTCCCTCAATCTTTAACCAGATTCTGAAAAGATGTCTGGAAACTTTGATCATGCCAGGAAATTCAGTTTTGGTTCAGTACTTTGATGACCTACTTGTGGCATCAAAGACTCGAGAGGCATGTGTGACAGATACCATTGCCTTACTGAACCATTTGGCGGAGGGAGGACACAAAGTGTCACCAGCAAAATTACAATTTTGTAAACAAGAAGTCCAGTATTTAGGACACAAAATCGAAAAGGGAGTCAGAAAGGTGACACCAGAAAGAATTAGTGTAATCAGACAAATGAGCCCACCTACCACTCAGAAAGAAGTACGAATGTTTTTGGGAATGGTTGGATACTGTAGGCAGTGGATTTGTGGTTTCTCATTGATTGCAAAACCTCTACAGAGGTTGCCACGAAAAGATGTGAATGATCCGATTGTGTTGGATGATGAAAGTATGGAAGCCTTTACGAATTTGAGAAACAGTCTTTGTCGAGCACCTGCATTGGGAATGCCAGATTATACCAAGGAGTTTGCATTGTATTGTTGCGAAAGAGATGGATGTGCACTTTCAGTCCTAACTCAGAAACATGGAATGGCACGACGTCCAGTAGCATATTTTTCTACTACTCTGGATTCAGTGGCTGCAGCGTTGCCAGGCTGTTTAAAAGCAATAGCCACCACTTGTGTGAGTCTGGAACAAAGCGGAGCGATTGTGATGGGATATCCAGTCAAAGTATATGTGCCACATTCTGTTGAGATCCTTTTAACTCGAACCCGGACTCAATATCTAACCTCTAGTCGGCGGTCTAAGTACGAGAGAGTGATTCTGGGTGCTGAAAATGTGACTGTGGTAAGGTGCACAACTGTAAACCCGGCAACTCTATTGCCAAGTTCTCGGTGTGAGAAAGTGAGAGAAGAAGCAGATCATGATTGTTTGGATGTGACAGAACTGTGCACCAAACCCAGGTTTGATATAGAGGATGTTCCTCTTGAAGAACCAGACTGTGAAATATTTGTGGATTGGTCATGTCTGAGAAATGAGAAAGGCGAATTATGTACTGCCTATGCTGTTTGCACCATAGCAGAAGTTCTGGAAGCATCCTGTCTAAAAGGGGTAAATTCTGCTCAAATTGCTGAATTGATTGCTCTAATTAGAGCTTGCAAAATTGCCAAAAGTCTGAGGGTGACCATATTCACGGATAGCCAATATGGGTTTGGGGTTGTCCATGATTTTGGACAACTATGGATGCAAAGGGGATTTCTGACTTCTTCAGGTTCTCCTATTCGTAACAGCAAAACTGTAAAAGAATTATTGGATGCTTTGCAATTGCCCAAAAGAATTGCAGTGGTCAAATGTGCCGCACATAAATCAGGAGATGATTATGTGACGAAGGGCAACAGATACGCTGACCAAATAACGCGTTTCTGTGCACGAAATGTAATAGCTTTAAACAGATCAATTGAAAGGGAAAATACCGAATGCCATCTTTTGTTCACAAACATATGAAACTTGGGATGAAGTGAGGCAGATGCAGGAAGAGGGAAGTGATGAGAAAAAAGAAATCTGGAAAAATACTGGTTGTAGAAAGCGAGCAGAAGACGAAGTGTGGGTATATTTTGAGGAAAGACCAGTCCTGCCAGATTCCTTACTTTCCCATATGGCCAGGGTATATCATGGAATTGCACATGCTGGAAGAGATACAATGATCAGACTCTTCAAGCAGTCATGGTATAACCCGAGGTTCAGGGTCATTGCAGAGAGCCTTTGCCAGAGGTGCATAGTTTGTCGGAAGCAAAATCCAGGCAGAAAGACAGTTGTTAGTTGGGGACGAATTGGAAGAGCAGGAGGGCCATTTACACGTCTCCAACTTGATTTTATCGAGCTCCCCCCTGTAATGGGCTGAGATATGTGCTAGTTATTGTCTGTTTGTTTTCTCGTTGGGTGGAAGCCTATCCGACAAGAAGGAATGACAGTTTAACTGTCGCCAAACTACTTCTGAGAGAACTGATTCCTAGGTTTGGATTTCCAGTCACCTTAGAGACAGATAGAGGAACTCATTTTAATAATGAGATAATTCGAATGATTTGTGCAGCATTGCAAATTGAACAGAAGCTGCATTGTGCCTAGCGACCTGAAGCATCTGGAGTGGTTGAGCAGTTGAATGGCACAATAAAATCTAGGTTAGGAAATGTGTGTGCATCCACAACACTGAAATGGCCTGACCCTTTACCCCTTGTACTGATGAGTCTTAGAAGCATTCCTGACAAAAAGACGGGTTTGAGTCCACATGAGATCCTAATGGGAAGAGCAATGAGACAAGCATACATACCAGCGAACAAACTGATGAATATATCTGATGATCTAGTGCTTGATTATTGCAGAGGATTGGCTGATCTGGTGCGTTCTGTGTCTCGCCAGGTTGGAGAAGATGCCACGACAACACAGCCGAATCAAGCTCATGATCTGAGTCCTGGTGAACAGATTCTTACCTAGAAACACGTAAGGAAATCGTGTTTAGAACCCAGGTGGAGCTGTCCTTACCAAGTTATTCTGGTGACGACAACCGCAGTGAAGTGTGGTGGTCTGCCAAATTGGATTCATGCTAGCCACACCAGACGAGTCCCAAGTCCACTTGAAAGACAAGAGCAGCAACTGGTAAACAAAAGTCAAAGACCAGAGGTTGAAGTGTGTGAAGCTGAAGAATCTAGAATAACAGATTCTGAAGAACAAACTGATGATGAACAGCCGAGCACAAGTCAAGTAAAGTGGGCACCAGTTACTGGGTCTCGGGAGACTGCTGTTGAACCAGAGGAAGGTGAAACTGCTGTTGAACCAGGAGAAAGTGAGTTCACTATTGAACAAGGAGTCAGTGAAGTTACTGTTGAAACCAAAGAAACAGAAGTTGCTGAAGGGCAAAGGGAAAGACAGATAGAAGAAAGGCCAAATAAAAGAACCTGTGAACAAGATACAGATGGTGAAAAAATAGTTCAACCTAAGAAAGCAAGAAAATGTTATAATTGGCCAGGTGGAGTGAAAAGACTGAAATACACTCTTGTGAGGAGAAAGTCAAGGAAAAGACCAGAGCAAAGTAATAAGGTCTCAAGCCAGACAGACCAAGAAGAGTCAGGAGAAGAATTAGTGCGAAAAACAAGAAGAGCAAGAATTCCAAGTAGAAAATATACAGCACCAGAACGAACCTACGTAATCTTGGAAGAAATTGAAAGCTCAGATCCAAGTGAAGAAAGAGACAAATCAGACACTGAACATGTGGATGAAAGCAAATTGAGACCACCTTAAAAGAACTGTGACCAAAAATTAAGGTGCTGCATTTGTCAGTTGGAAAAAGAAATACAGATTTTGAAGACTTAAAGAAAAGAAAATCAAAAGAAAGGGGTGAAGAAGAAAGCCTGAAGTGTAGGATTACACTATATTTTTTCCTAGAATTTTTTTTTTCAATAGAATTTTTTAGTAAAGCTTAGTATTTATAGATTTAGAATTTTATATTTTGGTAGAATACAAAATGGCTAAAGAAAAGGTGACAACATCCAAAATCTAGTTTAAAACGTAGATGTATTAAAGCTTGCTTATGTAGTGTCTTGCTATTAACATTTATGTGGGTATTACTAACTGTCCTTGTACCCGTCATAATGGTAACTAATAATAGAAATAATACTAATGATGTGACAAGTGAAAGAATGAGTGATGTTACTAAAAGAATGCCAAATTCTAACATAGAACAAATGAATGGAAGTATTTTCCATCATGATAAATCAATTAGTGATTTCTCGTTAAATGTGTTTACTAAATTGCTATAAGAATATATAGACACAATGAACGTAAGTGATTGTTATGTGTGCATGCAATTACCTTTGTCTGTCTCAGAGGGGGTGACGTACCATCACCTTCCTTTAACATATTGTGTGTCTTGTAGTGTCCTAACCAGTTTGTTTTATGTAACGGGGAAGCTCGAATATCACTACTCTAATATAGATTTAGTGTTTTCAGAAATACCTATTATTAAAGAACTTAATAGGGTTTTGAGCAGTAAAAATGCACACTATATGGGAGAGTTCTTCCATATTACTAAGGCTTTATATGTAGAATATGCTTACAAAAATAATTTAACATGTAGTTTGCAGGTTGAAGAAAAGGTATTTATAGAATTAGTAGAAAGTAGAAGGGAAAGTTTCCAGAAAAAAGCTATTGAACAGAAGTCACAAGTTCCACCATGGGCTTTCAGGGAAGGAAATTATGAGAAAGGCGAAACCTACGCTGCAATGTCTCTGAACTGGCATCAGAAGGGAAAAATATGTTTGCTTAGAATGAAGACAAATTATAACAATTATTTTATCGGTACTAGTGAGTGTGAGCATACTTTCCAAATTACTGGAGGTTGGGGATTGACGGGTGGAACTGATCCTGTGTTTCCAGGAATTTATTATGTGTGTGGTAAGAAAGCCTATTATAGGTTGCCTGCGCATTGGTATGGTAGTTGTTATTTTGCAATTGTGCTTCCCAAAGTCTACCATATGGACCGAAACAGCAACAGACTAAAATAAATAAATCATGGACTAACACGTAACAAGAGAGCAAGTTTCTCAGAAATAGTAGGTGAGATTTTTGGTGCACTGATACCATCGGTTGGAGTCTTCTTGAATTCGCACAAAATTCGAAAATCGTCCACAGTGGTTGATCGTCTATCAACAGATACTGCTGGTGGGTTCTTAATGATTGACACAGAAATGGTTGCAATCAGATCAATGGTTTTGCAAAATCTACTTGCCCTTGATATCTTATTGGCAAAAGAGGGTGGAGTCTGTGGCATGTTGAAAATTCAACACTGCTGTACTTATATCCCGGACAAAAGTAAAGGAATTGAGGGATATATAAGAAATATTACGAAATTAAATGAAGACTTGACCCAACTGAAGGTTGACGGTGTTTGGGAGAAAATTGGTAAGAGTTTCTCCTCTGTAGGTAAATGGTTTTCTACCTTTGGAAGTAGCTTATTAGGAAAAATAATAATGCCACTTATTTCAGTAGCCATAATAGTCTTAGTGATAATAACAACATATAAATGTTATAAATTTAAGAAGGGGAAAAAGGAAATGACAGAATGGGTGAATAAACAAAGAGCGAGAAAGAGAAAAAGAGAGGAAATTGAGCTAGAAGAATACTATAAGATGATGAAAGATATAGATGAGAGTGCCATAAAAAGAGAGAAGATTACAGAGTTTTAGATAAAATGAAGATGGCAGTCGGTATGGTAGGTATTTTATGATGGCTCCAGAAAGCCATCAAAGGGGGGAATCATGGAGCAGGAATTCGAGAAAAGAAACCTGCTCGAATTAATACCCCCATAATACGTACTAACAGTAAGTAGTAATAGAAAATTAACGTGCACCTTACATGAACACGAGGGAAAACTGCTTTGCGCATGCATGCACTAACGATAGATAACGCATGAAAGAACTAAAACTGTATTTACATATGCTTTGAAAGAAACGAGAAATAATGCATGACTAGGCCGCATGTGCATTTCGTAGTTTGCATGTTGCAGCTTGCTTTGAATTAATAAATAATATCGTTTTGCATAAGGCTATGCTAGGAAAAACATTAACGAGGGATGGTACAAAGGTGGGTGGTAAACAGTGAAAACTACATTATCATGTAATTAATGAATGTTCATTTTCCATTTGCCATAGTGAGCTGGAAAAGATTCCATGTTTTCTTAAGTTGCCTGAAGTGAAGGCGGGGTTGGAAAATAGGGTAAATGCTGTTCAGACAAAGGCACGCTGAAGCGCTGAACACAGCAGAGGAGATGAGAGAGAGTGAAGGCCAATGTGATGATCGTCTGCCTAACGACGTGACAGCTCGTGGGAAAGAAGGACTTTTCCTGTAGACATCGCTCGAAAATGTATAAAATTGTAACCTGTAACAGATCATGTGAATGTACAATATATGAGGTGGTGGGAACGGGCATAAAAACAAAGAATAAGTCTAAAAGAGAATGAAGTCATCATGGTGTGACATTCCACCCCCAAAGTCCACCAATCAACTGTCTAGTTACGCTGAATGTTTCAATTGATGTGGGACGGACATGTAGGTTTTAGGGTATAACTGGGGTGCCTTTAGGGGTGTGGTTTAGGCTTGATTTTTGAGAGTCGTAGGTGGAGAGGCTGAGAGAAGGGAGATGCGTCGTAGTTCGTCGGTTTGCAGAGAGGCCTAGCTGTTCCTGTCCCTGAAATCTTTGTCCCCTGACTCTATTTCGGGGGATCCCCACCACCACTTAGGCCTGAGGGGTGGTTTTCCCTACAAATCCGTTGGGTTTGTATTATTCTAACTCATTCTTGCATAATTTGCTTGCAAATTGTATTTTTGTCTCAAGCTTTTATCTCTTTATCTATCCACTCCTTCATGCAACATTGTCATTGTTTTATTGATGTTTGTCTCTTTTGAATTGCTGATGATTTTCAATCCCTTTGTGAGTTCATTGTTTACATTTGTGACCGTATGCATTTGAGCATTTTATTCTATTGGTTTGAGATAAATCTATTCACTTCAACGAGAGTCTGTGTCTTATTTAGTTAATCGATTGTTTAATCAGATAGAGAGTATCATCACCATCAACTATTCAACTAATTGGTTCGTCGACCAAGTAGAGGAGGGTTGGTTTTGATGTTTTGGCACCGACCAGAGGCGTGTCAAGAGGCCCCGTTCCGCAAGTTGGCTGAGTGATTACTGGTGTCTGCTGTTGCAGTTTTCTTTGTTCCCGAGGTATCGGATTCAACTCAGCCCGCCTTCACGAGTGAGATATGCAGGGGCTGCTGTGAAACGCAGCTCGTAACTTTGCGAGGAACTGGTTACATTGTTTTCCTGTTCACAGCCTGGCGGAGACTCATTTCTACAAGGTGGGGACGTATACGGGGGCCGAAGGAAGTGCTTTTTGATATTTTATCATTCAGGACTTTCCAAACCGGCCACGTTGCGCTTTGTCCTGCCCAGCATCATTCTATCTGGATGGAATTACCAACATTTTCCCCCATGCAACATCGGTCCCGGCAAGGTGGTTTCTGGGAGTTGCAGTATCTACAACACTGCTTCTGATGGGCAGACATGTGATCTTGGACTACATGCGCTCCCGCCAATGGGAGGGTGCAGGACTTTACAAAAGCGCGGGTGGGGCAGCACCGTGAATAAACAGAGGCATCCGAAGAAGGCTGTTGTAAGCCGAAATGCATTATGCCAGTATGATGCCAGTATGCTGTTTTATTAAAGCGCTTCCGAGGCAATTCCCCGTGTGGCTCTTCCTTTCGGTACCGGAGGGTTGGTTTTGATGGAAAGGCCATAAAATAAATTCAAGAAGGAAGAGAATACGATTTTTTATCAAGTTGACCCCAGCGCATCAGGGATTTGGGTGAGTGTGTATGGGCCATTGTTCTGCTAGATTATTGAGTATTGATCCCTGATTAGGCATTGGCCGCGCGCTGGATCAGGCCTAAGTACTTGGTGCCTGGCCTGGCTGATGCCGAAGAGGGGGTGTAGACAGAAAGGCACCTGGTGCTGCGACGGTGACTTTGGCAGCAAAAAACAATACACAGGCCCCAATCGGCTGCTGGCGGAGGAGACCTATTTTAGAAGTGTTGTGGTAGGGTCTGACAGGGCCCTGGCCCTACCCCTCCTCTCTAAGGGACATGGGGAGGCCACTGATTGGGCAGCTGGGGGCTTCGCCAAAGAGACCACACCAGGATCACATTGAGTGGGTGGGTGGCAACCTGGCCTGGACTGAGGTGCAATGGGAAAGAGCTGAATTGGGAGTCTGGCCAAGAGGACTATCCCTGTGATGAGTCAGGGATGCATGTGCCCAGAACATGGCGGTCGGGAGTGCGAAGGTGTGTCGCAGCTCCAAGGATAGACCGGGGTGCCCGTCGGAGGTGGCCCTGAGGACGCCCGGACAGGAGAGTCATTCCCCTAAGTGCCCCCGCTTTCCTATTGGGAAGCAGTGACTTTCACGCCCAGAGCTTGAATACGGGTGAGGCAAACATGGTGCACACCAAACCCATGCTTCCGCCAAAGGGGGAGGAGCATCTGGGTGCTGCGGGGGCACCTACCGAGCAGCTGCCGCCAGTGGTGGATAGAGGGTTAGAGTCCCACACAGTGACTATTCTGGTATCCATCAATGACACCAGAGTCGTCGGAGCAGAAAATTGAAATAGGGGCCCATGATGTGAAGCTACTTAGGAAGGACCACAGGAAGCTGGTCGATAGGATGGCAGACACAGAATCAACTCTTGTGCAAACTCGCCCAACGGTGCTGGAGCATACTACCTGCATTTCTCAGCTGGAAAAGGAGCCAGCAGTGTTGCAAGGGAAGGTAAATGATGCGGAGGGCTGTGAACGCCTGAACAATGTTAAGTGGCGGGCCTACTGGAGGGAGTAGAGGGCCCATTGATGGAGCTGTACCTTGAAGACTGACTTGCAACGGTGGTCCTGGAGGGGAAATCCTACAAATTGTTTGCAGTGGAGCAGGCTCACAGAGTGCCAGGTAAGCCTTCAGTTCCTAGGGGCCCCTCCTAGAGCCATGGTGGCAAAACTCCTGAACTACAGAGATAGAGGTGCGATACTGCAAAGGGATAGGGTGCATGGGCCCAGGAGGGGGCCATGGTTAATATTTATCCGGACTACACCATTTGGTGCAGAAGCATAGGGAGACGTTGTGAGAAAGTGCCATCTTTCTTACATGGTATGCCCCCACTTTTTGCTGAATGGCTGATGTACTTTGACTGAGTGTGCCCTGGGCTCCTGCCAACCAGGTACCCAGGGCCTGTGTTCCTTCCCTAAAATTGCATTGATACCTACACCCAATTGACATCCCTGGCCACAGGTCAGCCCCTGGTAAATGGTACCATGGGTACCCAGGGCACTGTGACCAGGGAAGGCCCCTAAGGGCTGCAGCACTTGTTGTGCCACCCTTAGGGACCCTGCACCTTTACACACACACACTGCCTTTGCAGGCTGCGTGTCTTGGTGCAGAACAAAAGTGAAGAGTCGACATGGCTCACATCCCTGTGTGCCATGCCTACCAGCCACTGCCCTGGCCTAGGTCAGCCACCCCTCTAGCTGGGTGCACTATGCCAGTGGTGAGGGCATAGAGGCATGAGCCCTGTGCCCCTACAGTGCCCAAGTCCATTCTTGGGCATTGTAAGTGCAGTGCTGCCATTAAGAGTATATGGTGCTGGGAGTCTGTCATTACGAACTCCACAGCACCATAATGGCCCCACTGAAGACTAAGAAGTTTGGTATCAAACTTCTCAGCACATTAAACCCCCACTGATGCCAGTGTGGGATTTAATGTAAAACTCACTCAGAGGGCATCTTAGAGATGCCCCCTGAAACCAACCCGACCTCCAGTGTCCGGACTGAGTGGCTGCCCAGGCTGCCACCACCAGACATGTTTCTGGACCCCTGGGTCGAGAGCCTCTGCTCTCAGGGGCCTGAAACAATGCACATCCCGGGACGAGGTGCCAAAGCCTCCTCCCCCAGGATGGGCAGGGGGAGCTTCAAAGGCCTGCCGCCTTTGGAGTTTCCCCAGACCATTTGCTGCTTCCAGCAAACTGGTCCCCACTGGTTCTACCCCCACTCCTGGCGGGAGAACCGGCGGGAAAACCAGAAGCAGGAAATGGGTTGTGCCCACCTCTGCCAACTCCACCCCTAAGGTGGGGGAGGCGAGGTGAAGCACAAACTCGAGTCCCCGCCATCTTGAGGATGGGGGGACCTGACCAACCAGGGACAGGCTCCTGCCCCCTCCCACTGGAGAGGAACAGAATAGGGGTGTACCCACCCCAGGGAAGGGACCCATTGGTCCCTGCCCTTACCTACCTGTAACCACCCCTAAATTTAGTATTTAGGGGCTCCCTGAACCTTCCTTCCGGAGTTCCCAAATCCGAAAACAAGAAGAGAAGACGAAGCAAGAAGACCAGCCGTGCAGCTGCTAAAAAGGAGGCGACAACAACTGACTTGGCCCCAGCCCTACCGGCCTGTCGACCTCTGAACCTGCTCCTGCGGAATCCCGGCCTCAGCAACCTCACAAACCCCGGAGGACCTGACTTCTGTGCTACAGCCTTCGACCCAGGGACTCCCACGAGCAGTGGTACTGCTCAAAAGAAAACCTACCAAAGACCCGGCCCTGGCACGGAGCCGCGAAACCTGCACACTCTGCACCCGCCGAGTCCAGCCTGTGCCTGAGTGACCAAAGACCTCGAGGACGTCCCCCGGCGATTCTGACCTGGAATCCAGTGGCCAAGGACCCTCCTCGACGACCCAGACGACGCCTGCAGCCTCAGGACAAGGGACCCCTCCAACCGCGACCAGCAGGGGGTAAGATTTCCCGACCTCAAAAGACACCCCTGCACCCGGCGCCCCACGGCCCCCTGTGCCCAACTCCTGGGTGTCAACCTATCCTCCAAGACCCCAACTTACCTCCTGAAGTGTTGGTCGTCCCTGAAGAATCACCGTCCCCGAGCCTGCAGCCTTTCTTCACCTTTCACGACCTCTATTGTTTAACATTGAGCGCCCGACGGCTCAAAAGCACCCTGCACCCAGCCGCCCGAGTGCCCCTGGAAGTGCAACCTCTATCCTAACCTACTTCCCTACTTGCCCTGAGCAAGTGACCAGGAGCCCAGCTCCCACAGTCGCGTGGCCTGCTTGCCAGCAGCCACCAACCCGGGGCCCCCCGCCTGCCATAGGATAACATTGGGCCTTCTCACTCTGCACCCGGCCGCCCCTGTGCCGCTGAGGGTGTAAAAACTGTACTTACCTGATCCTGGGGGACCCCTGAGTCTTACCCAGAACCTTAACCCTGCCAGTCAAGTACTTACCCGAAATCCGATAACTCACTTTTCTTCCATAGGGTTCCATTGACTGGTTTTCTGCGAAATTTCTTCTAAGTGTGGAGTTCTGAAACTTTAGAATATTCACCAAAAATCAACCGAGTCACGAAAACGAAAATACTCACCTAGTATTAGGAGGGGCCTCAGTGCTGGACCCGAGTGCCCAACACTGGCCCTAAAAAGTAATCGCAACGTTACTTACCGTTAACTCACTTTTCTTTCATAGGGATCCATTGACTGGTTTTCTGTGAAATTTCTTCTAAGTGTCGATTTCTGTATTTTACAAATATTCTTTAAAAATCGAACAAACTACAAAAACGTAATTACTTACCTGTTTTAAGTAAATGTCCCAGTGCTGAACCTAGGAGTCCAGCACTGGATTACAAAAGTAACGTAAACATACTTTGCTTGCACACTGTATTTCCTTTCATAGGATAACATTGGTAATTTTACCCAGAAAAGTTTCTAAGTGTCAGCTTTTGAAATATAGTAATATTCTTCAAAAATCACTACAATAACCAAAACGCTTTTTCTTACCTGTTTACAGGAAGTGTCCCAGGACTGAATCCAGGATCCAGTCCTGTGGTTAGAAAAAGTGCTCTGCAAAGTAATCAATTGTAATTAAGTATAATTTTCCATTGAGCTCAATGTTGCATTGAATTTGACCCTGTGTTGCCTCTTGCACCAACTGTGATAACCACTATCAACAAAGTCTATTGCCTATCTGTAAGGTGAATAACCAAAGCATCTCATACTGAGAAAGTATATTTTGATCCTATTGTTGGTTCTAAAATAAAACAAGCATATATTTTTATATACAAACCATTGGCCTAGAGTTCAGTTCTTGAGTGTGTGGCTTCATTTGCTGACTGAGTGTGTACAACAAATGCTTTACACTGTCCTCTGATACTGCCTTACTGCTCGACCAAGCTACCACTTTGGAGAGTAAGGTTATATCTAACTTTAGCCTCTGTCAACCCTCTGGGGACTGTGGACTCTGTACACCCTGAACCTTACTTAGGTACAGTATATACAGAGCCACTTTCCTACATTGGTGGATCAGCGGTGGGATACAAACTTGCATTTGTTGGACTACTTGGTTACCATCTGATCACACGACAGAACTCTTAAATTGCCTTTAGAATTCTGATTTTTTTAATTGGCATTTTTTTTACCAAATTACTAAAAGTCTTGTTAGGGCCTTGCTTAAGTCCCTGTAGCATCTTAGAAAATAAAAAGTCACTATAGCCAAGGTTAGAGGGGTTAGAATTTTTTTTTTAAAAAATGTCTCAAGACAAGAACCCAGCTACTAGTGAAGATAATAATGACATACAGGAACTGGTTGAGGAGCTCGACCTCACCCCTTATCTTAATTTGTCTTTCAAAGAGATAAGGTCCTTATGCAAACTTAAAGATATACCAATGGGCCAGCATCCAACCAAACAAGGGCTCCAGGAGCTCCTGGCTGAGTATGCTAAAGCCCACCCCTCTGAGCATGGTGATGACCCAACAGAGGAGGAAAGGAATGAGGAGGATGGGGATGGTAACCCACCTCCATCACTTCCTAGGGAAGATAGGGTCCCTGCACCCTTAACTCCAAGAATAGACCTCTGGGGACCTAGGGGCCACCTAGGTGGTCCTGGTCCCAGAGAGGACACTGAGGATAGCCTCAGTGAGGAGGACAACTTGTTAGCCAGGTTGGCCAAACGACTGGACCTAGAGACCAGACTCCTGGCTCTAGAGAAGGAAAGACAGGAGATGGGTTTAGCACCCATCAATGGTGGCAACAATACTAAAAATAAGGATAGGGAGGAAACTTCTGAACCTAAAATCCCCAAAGGGATTGTCCCTAAGTTTGAGGAAGGTGATGACATCACCAAATGGTTCACAGCCTTTGAGAGGGCTTGTGAAATAAGAAGAGTAAAGAAACCTCTGTGGGGGGCACTCCTGTGGGAACTGTTCTCTGGTAACTGCAGAGACAGGCTTCTGACCCTCTCTGGGCCAGAGGCAGGGTCCTATGACCTCATGAAGAGTACTCTGATTGAGGGATTTGGGCTCACTACTGAGGAGTATAGAATTAGATTCAGGGGGCTCACAAAACCCAGACCCAGTCCTGGATTGACTTCGTGGACTACTCAGTAAAGACACTGGATGGCTGGTTAGCTGGACATAATGTGCATGATTTTTCTGGACTTTACAATTTGTTTATGAAGGAACACATACTAAGTAATTGCACAAATGAAAAGTTGCATCAGCATTTGGTAGACCTAGGTCTAATTTCTCCCCAAGAATTGGGAAAGAAGGCAGACCACTGGGTCAAGACTAGGGTGACAAGGACAACCACTGGGGGTGACCAAAGAAGGTGGTCACCAAACCCCCCAGGGGAAAGGTGGTGAGAATCCCCAAGATAAAAAGTCTGAGTCTTCCAAAGGGCCCCAAAAACCTGTTCAGGGGGTGGGTCCCAAACTACTCCCTATGTGCCTCAACCCTATAGGGGGAAGAACTTTGATCCCTTGAAGGCCTGGTGTAATAACTGTAAGAAGTCAGGACACCTCACTGTAGACAAAACTTGCCCCCACAACAAAGCCCCTAAGGCACCCAGTACAGCTACTCCTGGGGCAGCAAGTTTACAGATGGGATCAGAAGTGTACCCTGAGCAAATCTGGGAACCCACTGAGGCAAGTCTGGTCTCCCTAGGGGAAGTGGAATTTGCCACTGTAGCTGTGTGGCCACCCAACTTAAAGAAGTATTTGCAATACCCCTGGGTGAATGGAACTAGAGTAGAGGCTCTGAGGGATACAGGTGCCAGTGTCACTATGGTGAGGGACACACTGGTTTCCCCTGAGCAATACTTGATTGGGAAAACTTACCCAGTCACCAATGCTGACAGTGTCACCACTAGTCATCCCATGGCCCTGGTGACATTAGGCTGGGGGGGTTACTGGCCTGAAGCAGGTAGTGGTCTCTCCGAAGTTACCAGCTGCATGTCTGCTAGGAAATGATCTGGAAACCTCAGCCTGGGCAGAGGTAGAGCTAAAGGCCCATGCAGCCATGCTGGGCATCCCTGAATTGGTGTGTGTAAAAACAAGAGCACAGAGCAAAAGGCAGGGTGAAGAAATAGTGTTGGAGCCTGGAATGATGGCCCAGCCTACCAAGAGAAAAGGAAAGAAGACTGGCGGACCAGCTTCTACACAGTCACAAGAGCAGGACCCCTCTCCTCAGGGAGAGAACCTGGAAGCCCCAGAGGGAACTGAGCCCCTAGAGCTTGACCCTTACCAGGTTGAACTCTTGGGCCCAGGGGGACCCTCTAGGGAAGAGCTGTGCCAGGGACAGCAAGACTGTCCCACTCTTGAAAGCCTGAGGCAGCAAGCTGTTTCAGAAGCCAAGGGAGATGTCAGTGGTACCCACAGAGTCTATTGGGAAGAGGGATTACTGTACACTGAGGCAAAAGACCCCAACCCTGGAACCACCAGGAGAGTGGTAGTGCCCCAGAAGTACAGGGAGTTCCTCCTAACTTTGGCTCATGACATCCCCTAGCTGGACATCTGGGCCAAACCAAAACTTGGGAAAGGCTAGTTAGCCACTTTTACTGGCCCCAGATGCACCAAAAGGTGAAGGAGTTTGTCAGCTCCTGTGTTACCTGTCAAGCCAGTGGCAAGACAGGTGGCCATCCAAAGGCCCCCTGATACCACTACCTGTAGTGGGGGTTCCCTTTGAAAGGGTAGGTGTGGACATAGTGGGTCCACTGGAACCTCCCACAGCCTCAGGGAACAAATTCATACTGGTGGTAGTGGATCATGCCACTAGGTATCCTGAGGCTATTCCCCTTAGGACTACTACAGCTCCTGCAGTAGCCAAAGCCCTCATTGGTGTCTTCACCAGGGTAGGGTTTCCTAAGGAGGTGGTTTCAGACAGAGGTTCCAACTTCATGTCTGCTTACCTGACCCACATGTGGAAGGAGTGTGGGGTGCAGTACAAGTTTACTACACCCTACCATCCACAAACCAATGGCCTTGTTGAGAGGTTCAACAAGACATTGAAAGAGCATGATCATGGGGCTCCCTGAAAAACTCAAAAGGAGATGGGATGTCCTACTACCATGCCTGCTTTTCGCTTACAGAGAAGTGCCACAGAAGGGGGTAGGTTTCTCACCCTTTGAACTTCTGTTTGGCCATCCTGTGAGGGGACCACTCTGTCTTGTAAAGGAGGGCTGGGAGAGACCTCTCCAAGAACCCAAACAAGATATAGTGGACTATGTGCTTGGCCTAAGGTCCAGAATGGCTGAGTACATGGAAAAGGCATCCAAGAACCTTGAGGCCAGCCAGGAGCTTCAGAAGCACTGGTATGACCAAAAAGCTGCACTGGTTGAATTCCAACCTGGGCAACAGGTATGGGTTTTGGAGCCAGTGGCACCAAGGGCCCTCCAGGACAGATGGAGTGGCCCTTACCCTATCCTAGAGAAAAGAGTGAGGTCACCTACCTGGTTGACCTGGGCACCAGCAGGACACCCAAAAGGGTTATCCATGTGAACCGCCTAAAACTCTACAATGACAGGGCTGACATCACCATGCTGATGGTGACAGATGAGGAACAGGAAGCTGAGAGTGAACCTCTCCCTGATCTCCTCTCCCACAGCCCAAAAGATGGGTCAGTAGATGGAGTTGTCTTTTCAGACACCCTCACCGCCCAACAGCAGACTGACTGCCAGCAAGTCTTGCAGCAGTATGCTGGGCTCTTTTCCTTGACCCCTGGTCTGACAAACTGGTGTACCCATGATGTGGACACTGGTGACAGTGCACCTGTCAAAAACAAGATCTATCGTCAGTCAGACCAAGTTAAGGAAAGCATCAGAGCTGAAGTCAGCAAGATGCTGGAGCTAGGGGTTATTGAGCCCTCTGAGAGCCCCTGGGCTAGCCCAGTGGTTCTGGTCCCCAAACCTCATCAAAAGGGTGAAAAGAGAGAGATGAGGTTTTGTGTGGACTATAGGGGTCTCAACTCTGTCACCAAGACAGATGCACACCCTATCCCAAGAGCTGATGAACTGATAGACAGATTGGGTGCAGCCAAATACCTGAGTACCTTTGACTTAACTGCAGGGTACTGGCAGATTGGCATGGCCCCAGGAGCCAAACAGAAAACAGCATTCTCCACACCTGATGGGCATTTTCAGTTCACTGTTATGCCCTTTGGTTTAAAGAATGCCCCTGCCACCTTCCAGAGGTTGGTGAATCAAGTCCTTGCTGGGTTGGAGTCCTTTAGTGCAGCTTATCTTGATGATATTGCTGTCTTCAGTTCCACCTGGCAGGATCACCTGGTCCACCTTGGGAAGGTTTTAAAGGCCCTGCAAACTGCAGGCCTAACTATCAAGGCATCCAAATGCCAGATAGGGCAGGGCACTGTGGTGTACTTGGGCCACCTGGTTGGTGGAGGCCAGGTACAACCCTTACAGCCCAAGATCCAGGCTATCCTGGACTGGGTAGCTCCAACAACTCAGACCCAAGTCAGGGCATTCCTTGGCTTGACTGGGTACTACAGGAGGTTTGTGAAGGGATATGGGTCCATTGTGACTCCCCTCACAGAACTCACCTCCAAGAAGATGCCAAAGAAAGTAAACTGGACAGTCTGTTGCCAAAAGGCTTTTGACACTCTGAAAGAAGCAATGTGCTCAGCACCAATTCTAAAAGCACCAGATTATGCCAAGCAGTTCATTGTGCAGACTGATGCCTCTGAGCTAGGGATAGGAGCGGTCCTATCCCAGACCAATGATGAAGGCCAAGACCAACCTGTTGCTTTTATAAGCAGAAGGCTTCTCCCCAGGGAGCAGCGTTGGAGTGCCATTGAGAGGGAGGCCTTTGCTGTGGTCTGGTCCCTGAAGAAGCTGAGGCCCTACCTGTTTGGAACTCACTTCCTAGTTCAAACTGACCACAGACCTCTCAGGTGGCTAATGCAAATGAAAGGAGAAAACCCAAAACTGTTGAGGTGGTCCATCTCCCTACAGGGAATGGACTTTGAAGTGGAACACAGACCTGGCACTGCCCATGCCAATGCAGATGGCCTTTCCAGGTTCTTCCACTTAGACAATGAAGACTCCATAGGGCAAGGTTAGTCTCATCATCTTTCGTTTGGGGGAGTTGTGTGAGAAAGTGCCATCTTTCTTACATGGTATGCCCCCACTTTTGCTGAATGGCTGATGTACTTTGACTGAGTGTGCCCTGGGCTCCTGCCAACCAGGTACCCAGGGCCTGTGTTCCTTCCCTAAAATTGCATTGATACCTACACCCAATTGACATCCCTGGCCACAGGTCAGCCCCTGGTAAATGGTACCATGGGTACCCAGGGCACTGTGACCAGGGAAGGCCCCTAAGGGCTGCAGCACTTGTTGTGCCACCCTTAGGGACCCTGCACCTTACACACACACACTGCCTTTGCAGGCTGCGTGTCTTGGTGCAGAACAAAAGTGAAGAGTCGACATGGCTCACATCCCTGTGTGCCATGCCTACCAGCCACTGCCCTGGCCTAGGTCAGCCACCCCTCTAGCTGGGTGCACTATGCCAGTGGTGAGGGCATAGAGGCATGAGCCCTGTGCCCCTACAGTGCCCAAGTCCATTCTTGGGCATTGTAAGTGCAGTGCTGCCATTAAGAGTATATGGTGCTGGGAGTCTGTCATTACGAACTCCACAGCACCATAATGGCCCCACTGAAGACTAAGAAGTTTGGTATCAAACTTCTCAGCACATTAAACCCCCACTGATGCCAGTGTGGGATTTAATGTAAAACTCACTCCAGAGGGCATCTTAGAGATGCCCCCTGAAACCAACCCGACCTCCAGTGTCCGGACTGAGTGGCTGCCCAGGCTGCCACCACCAGACATGTTTCTGGACCCCTGGGTCGAGAGCCTCTGCTCTCAGGGGCCTGAAACAATGCACATCCCGGGACGAGGTGCCAAAGCCTCCTCCCCCAGGATGGGCAGGGGGAGCTTCAAAGGCCTGCCGCCTTTGGAGTTTCCCCAGACCATTTGCTGCTTCCAGCAAACTGGTCCCCACTGGTTCTACCCCCACTCCTGGCGGGAGAACCGGCGGGAAAACCAGAAGCAGGAAATGGGTTGTGCCCACCTCTGCCAACTCCACCCCTAAGGTGGGGGAGGCGAGGTGAAGCACAAACTCGAGTCCCCGCCATCTTGAGGATGGGGGGACCTGACCAACCAGGGACAGGCTCCTGCCCCCTCCCACTGGAGAGGAACAGAATAGGGGGTGTACCCACCCCAGGGAAGGGACCCATTGGTCCCTGCCCTTACCTACCTGTAACCACCCCTAAATTTAGTATTTAGGGGCTCCCTGAACCTTCCTTCCGGAGTTCCCAAATCCGAAAACAAGAAGAGAAGACGAAGCAAGAAGACCAGCCGTGCAGCTGCTAAAAAGGAGGCGACAACAACTGACTTGGCCCCAGCCCTACCGGCCTGTCGACCTCTGAACCTGCTCCTGCGGAATCCCGGCCTCAGCAACCTCACAAACCCCGGAGGACCTGACTTCTGTGCTACAGCCTTCGACCCAGGGACTCCCACGAGCAGTGGTACTGCTCAAAGAAAACCTACCAAAGACCCGGCCCTGGCACGGAGCCGCGAAACCTGCACACTCTGCACCCGCCGAGTCCAGCCTGTGCCTGAGTGACCAAAGACCTCGAGGACGTCCCCCCGGCGATTCTGACCTGGAATCCAGTGGCCAAGGACCCTCCTCGACGACCCAGACGACGCCTGCAGCCTCAGGACAAGGGACCCCTCCAACCGCGACCAGCAGGGGTAAGATTTCCCGACCTCAAAAGACACCCCTGCACCCGGCGCCCCACGGCCCCCTGTGCCCAACTCCTGGGTGTCAACCTATCCTCCAAGACCCCAACTTACCTCCTGAAGTGTTGGTCGTCCCTGAAGAATCACCGTCCCCGAGCCTGCAGCCTTTCTTCACCTTTCACGACCTCTATTGTTTAACATTGAGCGCCCGACGGCTCAAAAGCACCCTGCACCCAGCCGCCCGAGTGCCCCTGGAAGTGCAACCTCTATCCTAACCTACTTCCCTACTTGCCCTGAGCAAGTGACCAGGAGCCCAGCTCCCACAGTCGCGTGGCCTGCTTGCCAGCAGCCACCAACCCGGGGCCCCCGCCTGCCATAGGATAACATTGGGCCTTCTCACTCTGCACCCGGCCGCCCCTGTGCCGCTGAGGGTGTAAAAACTGTACTTACCTGATCCTGGGGGACCCCTGAGTCTTACCCAGAACCTTAACCCTGCCAGTCAAGTACTTACCCGAAATCCGATAACTCACTTTTCTTCCATAGGGTTCCATTGACTGGTTTTCTGCGAAATTTCTTCTAAGTGTGGAGTTCTGAAACTTTAGAATATTCACCAAAAATCAACCGAGTCACGAAAACGAAAATACTCACCTAGTATTAGGAGGGGCCTCAGTGCTGGACCCGAGTGCCCAACACTGGCCCTAAAAAGTAATCGCAACGTTACTTACCGTTAACTCACTTTTCTTTCATAGGGATCCATTGACTGGTTTTCTGTGAAATTTCTTCTAAGTGTCGATTTCTGTATTTTACAAATATTCTTTAAAAATCGAACAAACTACAAAAACGTAATTACTTACCTGTTTTAAGTAAATGTCCCAGTGCTGAACCTAGGAGTCCAGCACTGGATTACAAAAGTAACGTAAACATACTTTGCTTGCACACTGTATTTCCTTTCATAGGATAACATTGGTAATTTTACCCAGAAAAGTTTCTAAGTGTCAGCTTTTGAAATATAGTAATATTCTTCAAAAATCACTACAATAACCAAAACGCTTTTTCTTACCTGTTTACAGGAAGTGTCCCAGGACTGAATCCAGGATCCAGTCCTGTGGTTAGAAAAAGTGCTCTGCAAAGTAATCAATTGTAATTAAGTATAATTTTCCATTGAGCTCAATGTTGCATTGAATTTGACCCTGTGTTGCCTCTTGCACCAACTGTGATAACCACTATCAACAAAGTCTATTGCCTATCTGTAAGGTGAATAACCAAAGCATCTCATACTGAGAAAGTATATTTTGATCCTATTGTTGGTTCTAAAATAAAACAAGCATATATTTTTTTATATACAAACCATTGGCCTAGAGTTCAGTTCTTGAGTGTGTGGCTTCATTTGCTGACTGAGTGTGTACAACAAATGCTTTACACTGTCCTCTGATACTGCCTTACTGCTCGACCAAGCTACCACTTTGGAGAGTAAGGTTATATCTAACTTTAGCCTCTGTCAACCCTCTGGGGACTGTGGACTCTGTACACCCTGAACCTTACTTAGGTACAGTATATACAGAGCCACTTTCCTACAGACGTTTATGGCTGTAAAGAGGCACCTCAAAAGCCCGAACATAAAATACGCTCTGTTTTTTCCTATCAGGCTCCGCATTAACTTGGACATCGGAGCATACTTTGTCTTTGCGCCGGCAGAGACATGGGAGTGACTGGAGCAGCAAGGGTATTCGGCCCCTACAGGGGCACACACTGACCCTTCAACTTCGGATCGGCAGGAGGCAAAGAGACACCACAGAACGCAAAGGAGGTCATCCTTGGGGCTGTCCAGGGACCGGCCAGAGTCTGAATGAGCAAAAGTGGTGGAGGTGCTTCGCCGGCAACGAAGCAGTGACACAGGTAACAAGTGTGATGTTCTTTGGGGCAATGAGGAGGACTCTGGTGAGGAGACATTGGGGATCGGGGAGGGGGGGGGCACGTCCACTGTTGGTAACACCAATGACTTCAGGGAAAATCAATTGAGACAGACCGGGACTCTTGGTGACTCTGGGGACTTGAGCGAAGGTGAAGAAGTGAGAGGCCGGAGCCAGGAAAATGTATTGCTGTGCCTCATGTTCCCTCCTCGGTCGCCCAGTGCCTAGGACATTGAAAGTTGATGAGGCAAAAACAGGTATTGTATTGTTAGGGTAACTGACGTACCGTGAATTGAGGGGGTGGCCAGTTGTAAGACAGCAGCATGGTAATATAGGGTGGGGTGGGAGTTGGGGAAAAGTTCAACAGTTTGCTTTGTTTTGTGTTTTTGGTGTACCGACGGGGAGGTCCCTGAGCTTGAAGTGAGGCAGCATGGGGAGCTGCAGGCTCTGTCTCAGAAGGAATGGGGGTAGGTAATCTTACATTATTGATGTGGAATGTCAATGGCCTTGGTTGGTGGGGAAGGCACTCACAAGGTACTCAAAGGATGTGGTATTTTTGCAATTGACAGACATGAAGAGGAATCATGCCCCAGCTGTAGGGCAGGGGAAATATAAGGTGGTGGTGTAGGAAAGTGCCCCTTTTTGCACCCCCACTTTTTGCCTGGTATCTGATGAAAGTTTGACTGAAGTGCACTGGGTTCCTGCTAACAAGGTTGCAAGTGCCAGTGTTCTTTCCCTAAAACAATGTAACTGTGCCATTGTTCCCACAATTGGCAAGACTTTTAGCACCCCGGTAAGTCCCTAGTAAATGGTACCCCTCAAACCTAGGGCATGGGTAGTAAAGAGGGTCCCTAAGGGCTGCAACATGTATTGTGCCACCCTAAGAGACCAACCATCAAACTCATGCAGACTGCCATTGCAGGCTGCATGAAATGGTGCAGACAAAAGTGAAAACATGACATGGCACACACCCTGTGTGCCATGCCCCCAGACACTGCATGCAATATATGCAAGTCACCCCTACAGCAGATCTTACAGCCTTTTAGGCAGGGTGCATCATATTACTTGTGAGAGCATCTCTGCATGAGCAGATATGCTCCTGTGCTGTCTAGTTCAATTACTAGATACTACAAGTGAACAGGGAAGCCATCTTCAGTATATTTTCTGTGGACTGGTCATTATGAGTTCCTCAGCTACATGATGGCTTCACTGAAACCTATGGTGTTTGGTATCAAACACCTTGTCGTAATAAATCGGTACTGATGTCAGAAGTGGATTCATTAAAACATGCACCCAGAGGGCACTTTAGAGGTGCCCCTTGAAATCCTACCAGCCTCTTAGTGTGCTGGCTGACTGGTATCGTCCAGCCTTCCACCACAGACAGGTTTCTAATACCCTGCAGGTGAGAGCCCATGCTCTCTGAGGCCAGAAACACTGCCTGCTCCAGAGGAAGGTGTTCACACCTTCAGCAGGATGGCTAGTGAAGCTGCCTACCAAGGCCAGGTACTTAAAAGCCCCTGCCGCCTTTAATATGCAACACCAGCTTCCCCCAGACCTGGGAGATGCCAACCCCTGCCCTGAGGCCCATTTGGCACCAGGACAGGTGGGAAAATTAGCTATGCTTGGAGTTATGGTGCACAACCATGCCAGTAACACCCCTAAGGTGGGCTGCCTGATGTTCGCCACGAAAGAAGGGTTCCACTGTTTTGATTTTGGTGGAATTCTGAGACAGAGTTATGCCCACTTCCCACAGGAAGTGGTCATATAAGGGGTGTAGTGACCCCAAGAGTCCACTGACCTTCTAGTGGACTTGCTCACTTCACGGTGCAGCTCCACCTGGTAGCTGCTGCTGCCCCTGTTGCTGACCCATGGTCAGGAGTTCGAGGTCCTCCTTCACCCGCAGGCTCCTGCCTGCATCTCATCCCTGGTGGTCTAGTGGTAGAGCATCACTGCTCTGCTGCTGGGCTGCCCCTCTGTCTCTCTTTTTCTGCTTTCTGCCTTTATTCTGTTTTTTCCTTTTTTTCCTTTTTCTTTCCTTTCTTTTCACCGCCCTCGCCCCTGCAAGCCCCCGCGGGCCTGCCCCCCTTCAGTGACCCTTCCAACTTCTGAGTTTCCCACCTCCCAGCTGTCCAGCCCCGTCCCACAGCATTGCTTAATGGTGGCCGCTGCGCGGTGAAAGTGCAGTACACTGACCTTCTAGTGGACTTCATGGCGCAGCTCTGCCTGGTAGCTGCTGCTGCCCCTGTTGCTGCTGCTGACCCCTGGTCGCTGCTGCTGACCCCTGGTCAGGAGTTCGAGGCCCTCCTCCACCCGCAGGCTCCTGCCTGCACCTCATCTCTGGTGGTCTAGTGGTAGAGCGTCAATGCTCTGCTGCTGGTTGCCCCCCTGTTTCTCTTTTTCTGCGTTCTGTCTTTCTGCCTTTATTCAGCTTTTTTCCTTCCCTTTTTTTTTCTACCCTCGCCCCTGCGATCCCTTGTGGCCTGCCCCCCTCCAGTGACCCTTCCCGCGTTTCCTGCCTCCCAGCTGTCCAGTCCCCCCTGCAGCACTACTTAATGGTGGCTGTGCCTCTGGTGCACCTCTGGCACGTCAAAGGCAAGCCCATCTGTGCCCGTCCGCACCCAGCACCCAGTTCCAGGGACCCTGGTTCTTGGACCTTCCACCACTACGACACCAGCACACTCCTCGCCCTCAACTCAGGACGCCACACCGCCTGCCACCTCGCGTCGCCGAAGGAGACCCAAGGACCCTTCTCCTGCTGGAACTGCAGCCACACCTTCACCCACACCAACACACCAGATCCTCTCACCGCCCAACCGATTAACAGCGCACCCGACTGGCTCAACTGCATCCTCCTCAACGTACCGTCCCTCCACAAACACGTCACTGAAATCTGGGACCTCCTCGATGAAGCCTCTCCCAACATCGCATTATTTACAGTAACCTGGACCAACCCCTGCTCCGGCCCGGACATCACCGCCACCATCCCCAACGGCTAAACAATCACCCACAAGGACCGCACCGACTGACCAGGAGGAGGCATCACCATCGTCCACAAGGACACCCTCTTTCTGACCACTCACTCTACTCGACAACCATGGAACACCTCCATTTCCAGATCCAGACCACCCTCTGCGACACCTTCGTCTACAGGCCACCCGGACCCCGCCCTCCCTTAACCGACACCATTGTAGACCATATCGCCCCAGGCTCTCGCATCCACCAACTATATCCTACTCTGCGACCTCAACTTCCACCTGGACAACCCCAGTGATCAGAACACCACGTCTCTGCTGGACAACCTCACCAACATCGGACTCAAGCAGCTAGTTACCACCCCAACCCACACAGCCGGACACGCGCTCGACCCCGTCTTGACCGCCAGCGGGAACATCACCCACAGCCACACCACCGAACTCCTCTGGACTGACCACCACTGCATGCACTTCACCTTCGCCACCCCCACCGTCCCCCACTGCCCTCACCACCTCCCCCGTCGCAGCTGGAACAAGTCCACCGAGAAACACCTCACCGCCTTCCTCAGCACTACCACACCACCGACATCAACAGATGCCAACACCTCAGCACGTAACCTCCACAGATGGATCTCCAACTGCGCCGACACTCTGGCCCCCCCTTCAAGAGGGCCCCAAGCAAGCAATACTCCAAGAAAGCTAGTTGGTTTACTCCCGCCCTCCACGAGTCCAGACGCACCTGCAGTCGACTCGAGAAGAGATGGAGGAACAAAAAAACCATGTAAACCAACGCAACCTTCAAAACCGCTGTCACTGCACACCACCACCATCTCCTCAAAGCTACAAAGAAAACGGCCTTCCAAGACAGAATCAAAGCCAACGCACACAACAGCAAGGAACTCTTCGTCAAGGAGTTCACCAGGCCCAACAGCGAGACCACAGACGTCCCACCCTCCCAAGACCACTGCAACAAACTCTGCACCTTCTTCCACCACAAGATCAGGCAGATCTATGACAGCTTCGACAGCCAAGACCCTGCCTCAACACCCGTCACCACCGCACGCAACCACGCTGCACCCCAACAGATCCTGCTCAACTGGACCCCGCTTACCACAGAAGACACACTCAAGACCATGAAGAGCATCCACTCCGGAGCCCCATCGAACCCTTGCGCTTATCACATCTTCCATAGAGCAGCCACTGCCATCACCCCAGAGCTTCGCTGCACCATCAACTGCTCCATCGTAAACCGCCAACTTCCCCGATGATTGGAAACACGCAGACCTCAATCGCCTGCTGAAGAAGCCATCTATCAACCCAGGAGACCTCAAGAGCTTTAGACCCTCTTCCCCTTCCCAGCCAAGGTCATTGAGAAGGCCATCAACGGCCAGCTCTCAGGGTTCATCGAGGAAAACCACATCCTTGACAACTCTCAATACGGTTTCGGGAGCAAACACAGCACCGAAACTGCTCTCCTCGATGCCACCGACAACATCCGCTCCCTCCTCAACCACGGCGAAACCACAGCCCTCATCCTATTGGACCTCTCGGTCGCCTTTGATACCATCTCCTACCACACCCTAATCACGAGACTACACGACGCCGGCATCTGTGACAAGGCCCTGGGCTGGATCACACAGTGAGTCAGACTACCTCCATTCCTCTCAGAACCTACAGAGATCAGCTGCGAAGTGCCCCAGGGCTCCTCCCTGAGCCCCACCCTCTTCAACGTCTACATGGACCCTCTCACGGCCATCGTCAGAAACCACAGACTCAACATCATCTCATACGCCGACAACACCCAGCTGATCATTTCCCTCACCAACGAACCTACAGCCGCCAGAACCAACTTCCACAGAGGGATGAAGGCCGTTGCCACCTGGATGAAAGATATCTGCCTCAAGCTCAACCTGGACAAGACTGAAGTACTCATCCTAGGACCCGCACCCTCAACCCGGGATGACTCTTGGTGGCCCGCCACTCTGGGAACTCCTCCCACCCCCACGGACCACACAAGCAACCTCTGCATCGTACTGGACTTCTCACTCTCAATGAACCGCCAGACCAACGCCATATCCTCATCCTGTTTCCACACTCTCTGCCTGCTACGAAAGACATTCAGATGGATCACCACAGAATGCAGAAAGACGGTCACCCACGCACCCATCACCAGCAGACTAGACTACGGCAATGCACTCTATGCCGGCATCACCCAGAAACAGTTCGGGAAACTACAGAATGTCCAAAATTCCACAGCCAGACTGGTCCTCGACATCCCCCGCCGCAGCCACATCACTCAACACCTCTGTCAACTCCACTGGCTTCCAGTCACTAGGAGAATCACCTTTAAGCTCCTCACACATGCCTACAACTCTCTCTACGACGCAGGACCAGCATATCTGAACCACCGCCTCTCTTTCCACGCACCCGCCAGACTGCTTTGCTCCGCCCAACTTGCCCTGGCCACCATTCCACGGATCCACAAGACCAGAACCGGAGAAAGATCCTTCTCCTCCCTCGCCACCAAGACCTGGAACACCCTGCCCCTCCACCTCAGGCAATCACCCTCGCTGGCCCAATTCAGGAAGGATCTCAAGACCTAGCTCTTCAACTGAACCTCCACGCCCAGATGGATCACCAGCCTCCCCTCCCTCAGTGCCACACACTATAAATTCCTGATTGATTGATTGATTGAAGAGTAAGTAACCCATTGGCTACTACCCTTCACTCCCTTTAACGCCCCTTAATTGAGTACTTAGGTGGCCCCCTGACACAAGGAACTTAGATTTACCTGACTGAAGAAAGAGGAGACAAAGAAGAGCTGAAGAAGCAAGAACTGCGGACTGGTGATGGGCTTTGGCGCCAAACCCTGCCTACCTGCCTGCTCCTGTCCTAAAAATTGCAACAACCCAACTCGTCCTACAGCTGTGCAGCATCCAAAAGCCTCAGAAGGCCTCCAGCACTTAACCAAGCTGTCAGCATCTGCCTTGAAGTGGATGAGCCTGCAGCCTTAGATGACCTGACTTTTCGCTTGGATCAGGAGGTGCTTGGGGGGGGGGGGCAGTAATTGCAGGTGCTTTATTGGGGGAGGGTGTCCGTGGATGCCCCTCCGGTGACGAGGACAGTTGTGGTGGTTTGGGATAGACTAAATAGGGAAATGGGTTGGCCTGGGCACCTCACACCGAGGACCCCACTGTGGGTGGGTACATGGATGTGGGCAGTGTTGGGTCTATGCAGCATCAAGAAGTGGGACATGATGGGGATCAGTACGCTGGCTGATGTGTGGGATGCGATTGGGGTGATACAATTTGAGCATCCTAGGTTGGAATATGAGATGCCACCCTCACAAGTGTTTGCCTCCGATTGCGTCACTTGCTGCGGGAGGCGATCCCACGGGATGCGGATGTTTTGGAGACCTCAATCCTGAAGTATAGGTTGCTGGATGGCCCAGTGCTCACCAAGGCAATCTCTCTTACCTATCAGACTCTGTTGAGGAACACGCAGGGGGACTTAGAGCCCATGAGGGTCTGGTGGCAGGGGTATGTGGGAGAGTTGGAAGACGAGGATTGGGGGATGCACTGCTATTCCTCAGGATGGCAGCGATAAAGGCCCGTTATTGATTGATATAGCTTAAAATTATACATTGTGTATACTATACCAGGGTCCTATTACATAAAATGGGTAGAGTTTTGCATGAGAAGTGTCTCCAAGGTTGTGGACAGAGGGGTACGTTTCTTTACACATTGTGGGATTGTACGAATCTTGGTGAGTACTGGGAAGGGGTGACACACAGATTAGAGGGTGTCACTAACACTCAAGTAGAGCCGGGGGCGCAACTAGTATAGTTAGGGATATGGAGTACAGCAGACGCTTCTTCCTACCAGTGGCTTCTTTTCAGCCTGGGCTTCCTTTTGGCCAAGAGAGAAGTGGCGCGTACATGGGGTTATTCAGAGACACCGGTGGTGCGGGATTAGGAATGTGAAATGGATATTTGCTACAAGCAGGAAAAGGTAATATTCAAGGGGAGAAGGTGCCCCAAAAATGTGACAAAATTTGAAATGGTTGGGTGGATGAGTAATAGAGCAGTCTGATGTGACCCACGAGATAGGGAAGAATGAGTGATTAGGTGCTTGGCTGCAATGGAAAGGGATGAAGGGCTTGTGCTCTGCGGCTAACCACGAAGGAGGGATGGTGCCCGCCCCCCCGGGATGGGGGGCTGAGGGAGCATATTGCCGGCCTGTGACCTCAAAGGGTGGCAGGGTGGAGGGGGTAATGTTATTTGTTGTATAAGAATACAGAGAAGTTGGAAAAGCAATAAAATATGTTTTAAAAAATAATACATTCTGTCCATTGCTTACCATTGGCTTTGTTGTTTGTAACTCACATTTGCTTGCTTTATATTTGCTGACTTTATTTTTTTTAGGATGGCCAGAATGTCTTTGTCCCTCCCGTGGAGCATCGCCTGCTTTTTATATTCTTTCACGAGTGCTCGCTTTCTTTAATCAGGCCTTTAATTTTTGTTCTTATCTTATCACATTTTCTTTGCATTCAAAGACAGAGATCTAATTTCAGTCTCTGTCTTCATTGGGAGCTTGGTGTTTACTTTAGTTTCTCTGACTTCAAAGTGAGAGGATTTATCTGACAATCTGTGGGTGTGAAAGGAAATGCTTTTTCTAGCACACAACAAAATTTAAAAGCCTGTTAATGAACTGTTCAAATATTTCAGAATATATCAGATTAGGAAAGTACAAATAAAGCACATTTTTCTGTAATTCTGGAATGTGCTGGAAACAAATATTTGAATACGATCACAACAAATTAATGCACTAGGTGATGTCATTTCCACACATTATTGTTTGTGCGTTGAATACTTTTATCAGTAAATCTGTATGTCTGTGCAAATGTAATGGTCATTTCAAATGAAGATGTGTTGTCAGTAATGGCAGTGGACTACCTTCCATGCATACTCCACTATACACCACTTCACTCTACAACACTCTACTGTACTCTATGCCACTCCACTCTACGTCGCTCCACTGTATGCCACTCTAGGCCACTCTATTCCACTCTAATCCATTCTACGACACTCCACTCTATCCCACTCCACTCTACTCTGCTCCACTCCATGACACCTCACTCTGTGACACTCCACTCTACGAAACTCACTCTACAACACTCCACTCTATGCCACTCCATGCCACGCCACTCTATGCCACTGCACAACACATTATGCCACTCCACTCTACAACACCCCAGGTCACTGTACTCCACTCTGCTACACCCTGTGACACTCCACTCTATGACACTCCAGTCAATGACACTCTATGACACTCCACTCTATGCCACTCTACTCTATGACACTATGTCACTCTACGCCACTCCACTCTACAACACTCTATGACACTCTATGCCACTCCACTCTACTCCACACCACTTTACTCCACTGTATGACAGTCCAGGCTACACCACTCCATTCTATGACACTTTACTCCACTCTGCAGCACTCCACTCTACTCCACTCAATGACAATTTACTACACTCAACACTTTACTTCACTCTATGACACTCCACTCTTCATCACTCCACTCTACGTTACTCCACTCGGACACTCTACTCTTACACTGTAGCCCCACCCCACTCTACTCCACTCTATGTCCCTCCACTCTACGAATCTACACCACCCTATGCCACTCTATGCCACTTAACTCTAGGCTACTCCACTGTATGCCCCTCCAGTCTATGACCCTTCATTTTATGGCACTGTATTCTACGCCACTCCACTCTCCACTGTGGCCCCTCCCTCTATGACCCTCCGCTCTATGACACTTCACTCTACGCCACTCCACACCAATCTGCATCCCTCCACTCTATGCCCCTCCACTCTATGCCCTTCCGCTCCTCACCCCTCCACTCTTCAGCCCTCTACTCTGACACTCTACACCACTCCACTCTATGTCACTCCATGACACTCTATGCCACTCAAACACAAGGAGATGATGAACGGAGCGCTGAAACTTTTCAGACACTCACCCCCCAGTCACAGATCTGTGTTGAACCCATCATCGTTCTTTAGCTCACTTCGCCACCTCAGTTCAGACCCAGCTATATGCAAATCAGCCATGACCCTGTGCCTCATGGGAACAGTCCAGCCCGAACTGCCAAGCCAGGTCTTCCCTGAACTGAAACACTCTATGCCACTCCACAGTACAACACTCCAGTCCAATTTACTCCACTCTGCACCACTCTGTGACACACCACTCTATGACAATCTATGACAATCCACTGTACGCCAGTCCACTCCATGACACTATTCCACTCTACACCCTATCACACTACGATACTCTATGCCACTCCACTCTACTCCACACTACTTTACTCCACTCTGACACTCAATCCTGTGCCACTCCATTCAATGATACTTTACTCCACTCTACTGCACTCCACTCAACAATAATTTACTCCAGTCAACACTTTACTCCACTCTACGATACTCCACTCTAACACTTTACTCTGACACTCTACTCCACCCCACTCTACTGCACCCTACAACACTCTGCTCCATGCTATGCCACTCTATGCTACTCCACTCTACGCCGCTCTATTCCACTCTATCGCCACTTAGCTCTAGGCCACTCCACTCCATTCTGACACTCCACTCAATGCCACTCCTCTTTATGAAATTCTATGCCACTCTACGCCACTTTACTTCAATCTATGATAAGCCACTTCACACTACACCCCTTTACTCCACTCTAAGCCCCTCCACTCTACAACCCTCCACTTTATGCCTGTCCATTCTGCACCCCTTCACTCTACACCCCTCTACTGTACATCACTCCACTCACCTCACCTCTATGACCCTCTGCTCTATGATACTCTATGCCACTCTACATCTCTCCACTTTACGCCCCTCTACTCTATGCCCCTCCACTGTGACACTCTACGCCCCTCCACTCTATGCCACCCTACTCTACTCTTCGCCACTCTCCTCCGCTTCACTGTACTCCACTGTACTCCACGCCACTGTATTCCACTCTGTGCCATGCTATCCCACTCTATGCCACTCCACTCCACCCTACTCCACTCCACTCTACGATACTCCACTTTAGGCCACTCCACTCTATGCCACTCCATTCTACGCCATGACCCTCTAAGGCCCTTCACCCTATGGCCCTCCACTCTGGCACTCTACTATATGACACTCTACTCCACTCTATGCCCCTCCACTCCACTCTATGACACTCTAGTCCACTCTATGCCACTCTATGCCACTCTACTCCACTCTACGATACTCAACTCCACTTCACGACACTACTCCATGCCACTCTTTGACCCTCCACGCTACGGTTCTCCACTCTATAACACTCCACTCTACTCCGTGCCACCATAATCCACCCTTCTCTACTCTACACCACTCTGCACTACTGTACTATTCTCTACTACACTCCATGACACTCTATGACCCTTCTCTCTCCAACACTACACAACAATCTTCTTCTCTCTACTCTACGACACTCTACTCTACAACACTCTACACTATGACACTGTATTCTGACACTCTACTCTACAAAACTCTACGCCACTCCACCTCTTTCAATACCACTCCACTCTACAAAACTGTACTCCACTCTAAGCCACTGCACTCCATGACACTCTACGCCCCTCCACTCTATGCCCCTTTACTCCACTCTATCCCACTCCACTCTGACACTCTACTTCACTCTACTTTACCTTTTGCACCATTCCACACCACTTTACTCCACTCCATGCCACTCCAGTCAACTCCACTCTACTCTGACACACTATTACACGACTCCAGACTAAACCACTCCACTCTGTCACCACACTCTATGACACACTATGTCCCTACATTCTGCGTCCCTCCATTCTGTGCCACTCTGCACCACTCCACTGTACACCACACTACAGTACACCACTTTATACCACTGTACACCACTCCACTTCACTCCATGCCACTCCACTGTTCTCCTCAACACTCCACTCTACTGTATTCTACTGCATGACATTCCATTCTACTCTGCGACACTCCACTCTGTGACACTCATCTCCATTCTACGCCACTTCTCTCCATTCTTTGCCACTGCACAACCCTCCACAACACTCTACACCACTCCACAACACTCTACACCTCTCCAATCTCCAACACTCTACTCCACTTTATGCCACTCCACGACACTCCACTCAACTCTCCTCCACTCCACACTCCTCTGCGCCACTATCTTTTAGCAATGCCGAACAGCAGCTATGAAGGCGTACAACATGGCTAATACACATTGCGTAAGCAAGACCCATTGGCTTTGCCAATCCTTGTTTGGGTCTGGCGTAATAGCACAGCTGTCTTCAGACATTAAGAGATCAACCTAAAAAAGGACTTTAAGAAGCAGTACAAGGAGAGGTGTTTTGGCTCTGCCCAAATTTGGTAGCCAGGAGTCAATGTTTTGATTTGGCAGAAGTTGTATGCTTCCACAGAAAAATGTGCTTCTCTTTCATGCTACTGTGATTATTTTGTTTATTCATCCAGCTGCCTGAACCAGCAGCAGTATGTCTGCCTGAGCTTCAACTTTTAGGGGCGCACTCATGAAATTGTTATGCTAAACGTGTCTTAGATACCTAGATAATGTACAGTGTTTGGTTTTCTCTGGCTATAAAGCAAACACATCGGTCCCTTGGGAATCATTCAAGCCCTGAAACCTCTTAGTTACATATAGGAATCCAAGAACTAATACTTAAAAAAGAATTCATTCAATGAATGTTGAGACACAATGGAGACAGGAGGAGACAACAATGGGCTGCTGGTGGTTTTCTGTCAATTACATATATTAACAATTCATATGCAGTAATATGTGAGTAAGTAAACCAAGTGCAGACGACGCAGTGCTCACGTGAACAATTGTTTAAAACACATATACGTTAAGACACTGTACAACTCCCCTGTTTCACACAATATTCATTGGTATAAATCTTAGGGTGCTGTAGGTTACTCCACAGTCCCTACTGCTATCAATTAATCTGAAAACCAAGGGGGGTATGTTGACGTTTCGACCCCGTATGAAATTACTGGTCTCCTCAGGGTCAAGTCATCTGACCATTCAACCAACATGTGAGTACGGTTGTGCCTCTCATATAGTTTGTTGCAATTTCCTTAGTAATAGATACACTGTTGTCTGCAATCAAACAATCCTTCCTAAAGTTGCCGTACGGTTTTACTCTAAAACAAACATCCGTGAGCAGTAGAAACACCCGCTTCACAGTCTAACCCCATGAACCGTCTTCATATCGTTTTTCTCTGGCAGCAGCACAGATGGTGGAGGGCAGCCATGAGGAATGCATTGTAGTCCCATCACACTCACCTTCCATCATCAACTTTAGACCTCAGAGAGCAGTTTGGTATTTGAGAGCAGTATGAGATGCCCAGGGCTACACAAACCTACATGGATTCTTAGGTCTGTCTTCACAGTGCAACTGTTGCCTGACTTTATGTGATCAACAAAAAGAGGTTTCAGAGAACTACTGAGAGAGGGGCCTAGAATCCTCCGATATGTTGGTTCCCGATTACAGGATTTGATTGGGCCGTATTTTTGTGTTCCACTAAAAAATAGCTGTTTTTTTTTTTTCACTTTTTGGCTTGTGGCAAAGTTTATACTCGTTGCAGTAGGACTGAGTTGGTTATGGTGGCAAGCCATTGATCACTCCCATATGCCTGCTATGTTTATTATGAAATGTTATGATAAAGGCACTAGGCCTGAAGTATTTATTGTGAAAGTATTTTTTAAAGTCAATAGGCATTTAAGTGTAGGTTGTTATTACTCTATATTAAAGCCTACAGGTCAGTATTTTATTACATGGAATCTCACACACTACAACAGTAGTCAATGGTTTTGGTGTTGGTTAACTCGTGTGACAAACTGTTTATAGAAGGTTTGCTCTGTGAGAATTCTTGTTATCCCCTCTTAGGAGATATTGTATTTTGCTTAGCCAACTGTAATTTTGTATACCTTTCTGATTTCATGACTGTGTGTCTGATGGTTGCGTTGTGGAAAAGCTTACACTCAAAACTGTAATCCTGAGTTGGCTATGGTGACAAGCTATAGGCCTGATTGGTGCACTGAGAAATGTTATGTTCGATGTAATAGGTCTGGTCTGCTTACTATGAAAAGTTGTGACAAATGTAGCTGGTTAAACCCTTTCATTGTCAATAGCATTTGTTAAAGCCAGTAATCTTTTAACAGTTGGTTGTTGTCATATTGTGTTACAGGCTGCAGACAGTCAATCTCACACATTACTATGGTAGTTAAAGGTTTTGGCGTTGGCCATGCACTCTGACAAACTCTGAGGGTTTTCACTGTGATGATTCTTGTTAGGCCCTATTAAGAGGGTTTATATATTGTTTTGTAAGCTGTATTTTATTACATATTTGTAATTTTATAAATGTATGCATGATGGTTGCCAGTTGAAAGGCCGGTGTTGGGTAAGGTTTAAATCCAATGGTAAAGGGAAAAGGCTTAATCGGTACATTGGGAAAAGTCATACCAAATTCAATTGGTTTGAATAAAATGTTATAACAAATCCTTTAGGCCTGATCTACTTCTTGTGAAACGCATGTGTTAAAGAGAATAGACTTTTAAGAATGTATTGTTATTATTCTGTACTAAAGCCTGTAGGCAGATATTTAGTTACATGGAAGTTTGTAGAGTCTGGTAGTAGGCAAGGTTTTGGTGTTAGTGACCCACCTTAACAAACCATGGGGATAGATGTTCTACACTATGGTAATCCTTATTACGCTATATTAGTAGAGTTTTTATATTGTTTTGACAACTGTACTTTGACAATATTTATAATTTTATTACCTAAAAAGCAAATTGCCCTTTGGCTCCAGCCTCACAACAGATTGATATACAAATCTGTTCCATTCAAATAGGATTCTTCTATCATATCAAATATCCTCGCAACTGAGTCTAAAACATCAAGAAGTTTATCTTCGCATTGCTTCAAAGATCTCTCCAGGCCCTTTTTCAGTTCACGACTTTACTTAAGTAAATAAGTTATCAGGTCCGGATCTAAATTTGAGGTCATTTCCTCCTTTACCTCTATTACCGGCCAAGACCACTCTTCCCTCATTAGATTACGTTCATTCCACTCCAAAGGCCTGCTAATCCAGTGCTTGATGTAATCAGCAACATGCCCCCAAAGGCCACCACTCTGAACTACGAGGGTGCCTATTCTCAGATGGATTGAACAAAGCTTGACCCAAAGGATCCTTAATCTCTTATTTTACTTCCTTGTTTGTACTTTCAAACCCTGAAAATTCATCTAGCCCATCATCATATCCTAAATCACGGATGTATAAATCAATATCCGCATCCAAATCATGCTCTATCCAATTAGGCTGATTGCCCCTTTCCTTTGCAGGGTTTACCATCCTTCCTTTTGTGCCACCTTGGACACCCAATTGTGAGTCGCTAGATACTCCTTTCTTAACCTCTGTTACTCCACAGACATCTCTCTGTTTTTGTTTCTTATAACATTTGCTTCCTGGTCCTCTATTCTGAGAATATTTCTCTTCTACTATCGATCTACTTTTCCTCTTACCTTTCAATAAATGTTTTACAGTCTCCTTAACCATATTCCCTATTTCTTTATTAATTGATCTTCTAATGACCTCTTCCTGTACATCCTGTGATGTTACTAAATTACCTTCTGCCATTCTCCTTTTTTAAATGATTATTACTATCCAAATATAAACCTTTTACTTTCTTAAAAATATATTTTTTCAAATCTGAGGAATCTGTTTTCCTCAAACAAACTTGTTCTCCTTTGCAAATATCCACAACGCTCCTACTGGCAACCGTCAGCTGTTTGTAACTTACAGCCGAGGCCTTTCCAACATGCATTGCCACGCAATCCTTGTTGCTCCACAATACCTCAGAGCTTCTATAGACGTCATGTGAAAGTGCCCAATCTCCCTGGAATAGACGCCTATGCTTACACGCCAGCGATGCGTGCCCAACTTGCCTGAAAAACAAGCCTCATTGTTTTAAAGGACACTGATAATGCGGCTCGCCTCAAACATTCGACGCGCAAATGCTTCACGCAACCCAACAGATGCGCGTGTTGCTCTAAACGTGCTCGACCGTGTCATTTTTAAAACGATAACGGTAAGAATTTAACAATAAACTCCTGATTACTTTTTTAAACTATTTTAACAAAGACTAATCAGCAACAATGTTTCCTTATTTTAAGAGCCAAAACATAACATACAAATAATTCTATTCCCCACAGAATCTAATTTCTGCCCTAATTAAAGCGTTAAACTTTCAAAATTGGCCGAGAATTGGGTAAACCATATACTCAACATATCAAGCATTCACAACTTTATAACCAAAAATACACTTTAGATAATTATACATAGCACTCATAAGAAATAGGTAAAAACTATGCTCATCTGTTTAGAAGCAGCAAACAAAAGAGGATGAGATTAGAATGCTTGGGACTTATGCACTCTGTGAAGGTTCTACAGTTTTATGACTTCATGTTGTTCTGTTTGGAGCTTTTAAGTGCTGCTCAGAAGGGGTTAATAAAAGATTATGCATAATGCAAGCCTCCTGTCTTGACATAAAATTAATGCACTCCAGTGTTTTGGGTTGATTGGCCAGTTCTTTTAGTTTTCAATTTTCTCCTTTTAAAGTTCCCCTTTCATTTCTTTGCTTCTCCTCTTTTTATTTTAATGTTTCTGAAGAGGATACTACATCTCTCCAGGGAGTACTAACAGGTCATTTGCTTGCTGCTACTTTCATCTGCATTGTGCCTTATCCCACGTGGCCACTTCATCTAAACCGACAGACCATTATGGAATGCTGTTGTTTAAAGTGTATCATTGTTTCACCATTCCAAGACAGCTAACACGTTGGTTCTAAAGCCATGCTGGAACTTTAAAACAACAACAGGCAATTTACAATATCTCTGCAAGATGGACACCCACTGTTATGTTTAGTTTCATTATTCCAAGCCTATGTTTTTTTCTACTTGTATTCTTTTAATACGTCTTGCATTTGTTGTTGATTTTGCGTGTGTTTTATTGCGGTTGAGTCAGAAGTGGAATGCAAGAATAAGTCAATGGATGGGTGATTGGATGCATGAGTGCAAAGATGAGTGACAGAGTGCATGTATGACAACTTATTGAGTGCCTGAAGCCATCAAGGACACAAAAAAAGCTCTCATTCATAATCCACACCTATTGGCGTCGCCAATGCTTGTATTAATTTGATGTAGTAGTATTGTTCTGTCAATATCTGGCAAGGAGGGACTAGGGCTAATTAGAGGTCCAGCACACACGTCCTTAAGACGAACCAGGAAATGAAGGGTGTACAGTTCCTTAGTGATAATCTAGGTCTCCTGGTTCTGGTTGACTTCATGTATATGATTTGAGAGTTTAATCACGGTCTTGATAAAGATGGTCTAATCAGGACAACACCATCGAAACGCGTCGACGCCTTGATACACAATCCGTGTTGCTGGCTGGTACAATAGATATTATCGATTGTCAATATATCGGGTTCCAGTCCTAGCGTCTGATACACATGGATGTGATTTTTTGATGACAAATTGTATTGTCTTGTTATACTCTCATCTTTCTCGTGTTATTTGTTTTATTTTCTGATATTGTTTTTTGTGGCAAGTTTCTTGCTGCATGCTGCTAAACATTGGTGCTTTTTATATATACATGAAATATATGTGGATTGATTTCTTGTGATTCTTGTTTTTAACTATGACAAAATGTTTTTAATGATTTTAATAAAAAGATGTGTATAATTTCTACTACTACTGACGTATTATTAGTACACTATTTTTGAGTTGACAATTATACTCCCCACTGTGAGTTAGGCTTTGCATTGAGCGGCTTGTCGGATGATTGTGAATGGTGTTTATTATAAGGTAGACCAAAGGATGACTTATTTTTTTTACTTGCAAATAGAACCCTATTCCTTTGGTCGATAAGGTGTCCCTCTCATCGCTTTCTGAACCAATAGTACAACCCGAGTGGTTGGAGAGGTGGCATTTGATTTGTTGTGATCATTTGCTTCATTTATTAAAGTTGAACCAAATATAATCTATTGGTTACCATATGGATACTTTTAAAACTTTTGGGTTTTCTGAGGATCAATTTAACAAACTTATCAATCAGAACCCACGTAGCGGTGGTAAAATAACCACAAACCAATTGAATCATAATCAACTGTTAAAAATCTTGAATCTCAGGAAGAAGTTGATTCGCACGGAGCTACAAGCTTAATTTCTGATCGAATACTTGAAGGCAGGGGTGATTCCAATAGGGCTCCAAATTAGGAACGAACCAGGTTTGTTCACTGATAATAAAAATGTTTTAGAGATGTGGACACTGATAGCAAATCGTTGCAGCAGAGATTGGATTATCCTTATAATCGAAACCGCCCAAGAAGTGATGATCATAGAGAGGAAAGTGATAGAAGAACTTGAAATTAAAATCAAAGAGAAAACAGCACTAGAAGAAGCCAAAAAGAAACTAGAAGAATTTTACCAGGAGGCTAATGGTTTTAAGGAATACCTTATCAATAATTAAACCAACAAATTTAAAAAAGACATTGATAAATTTAATGCTGAATTGGTATACCCATATTTAAGCAAGGAGTACTATAATATAAGAAAAGAACAAAGATGGGAAAAGCCCTATTTCCAAAGACCGGTGTATTCAAGGGAGGGCAACAAACGTGTAACCTTTTCAGAAACATCAGGGTCTAGTAGCGAAGAAGATGAGCAGGTCAATGAACCACAAGGTAGATCCGCACCTAACCCTGATCAGGAGTCTTTTTACGATTACGCCAAAAGAGAGAACAGAGGAATTACAGGAACTACAGGAGGGGGGAATCAGGGAGAAATTACCCCCCACAAGATTACCTAAAAACCAGGAATCAGAGATATTGGAAGTAGACAAATTTCCTATTATTAATTTGTCATAGAGAATGCTCACTAGGGTTGAAAAAGAAGTATTGGAGAAAGGATTTAGTTTTGCCCCTACAGCTTCCCTTAACAAATTTGAATTTGAGAAAGACCTCAAGGCTTTCTTTAGAAAAATAAGACTTAGGAGATTCTTTGAAGATAAAGAATGTCATACTACCACTAATATTTTGGTTTTAAACCTAGGTCAACCTTCACACCCTCACTTAGTCAAGCCAATAAAAACACTGAAATCTTTGAAAGGACGGTTTAAATTAACAGCAAGAAAGTTTTAGAAGGTCCTAATAAACAAATCAATAACCTTTCTAGAACACATAGAGATGCCCTCAGATCTTTACAAGACGATGTCAACATTACCATCAAACCGGCCGATAAGGGCGGTGGGGTGGTGGTGTTAGACACAACAGACTACAATGCTAGAATGTGGAGACTCCTTAGAGTACAGGAACATTACCAACAAATACCAAACACTAGGATTGATAGTCTAAAGAATGAGGCCCAACAATTGTTAGAATTGGCAAAAACCAAAGATTGGATTTGTGATAAGGAATACAAATTTCTAGGTAATACTAATCCCATTACCCCAGCAATATACAGACTCCCAAAAATCCATAAAGACCATAGGAATGCGCCTATGAGACCTATTGTTAGCAGCATTGGCTCCATATTGGAACCATTGAGTAAGTATGCTGATTTTTTCCTTAAACCTCTTGTCCATAAACAGAGATTCTATCTTAGAGATTCGGCTCATGCAATTTCTATCTTTGAGGGAAAGGGCTTCAATGGGGTGACACAACTTTTGGTTACCCTAGACATTGAAGCCCTTTATACTAACATTCTCCAAGATGACACCATCAGAGTAGTGTCAGCAATGCTGGAAAATGAAAACCTTGGTGGTAATAATAGTGAATTCATTATGCATTGTGTGACCATGGTATTGAACAAACAATCTGTTCTTGTTTAAAGAGGACCTCTTTCAGCAAATCAAGGGGACCAGTATGGGGGCCACATGTGCCCCAGTCTGGCCTGCCTATATGTTAGTAATTTCGAAAAGCACCACATTTTCCATGAAATGGCACCGTTCTTTGAAAACATCAGTCACTGGCATCGTTTCATTGATGATATCATCTTTATCTGGGAAGGTGCCAGTGAACTCCTGGTTGAATTCATTGAATGGCTTAACCTAGGAGACCCTAACCTAAGGTTTACAGCACAATGGAGCAACACGAGAATAAACTTCCTAGATATTTGCATCAAAGAAAGTGAGGGCAAATTAGGGGTGGAGCTGTACACCAAACCAACTGTTAAAAATACCCTCCTTCATTATGGAAGCAATCACCCTAAATCACAGAGATAACATTCCCTTTGGGCAATTTCTGCATCTCCGCAGGAATTGTTCCACAATTGATGACTTCTATGCACAATCGGATGTCCTTAAGAAGAAATTAAAGGACAGAGGGAACCCTAAAAAACGAATTAATCATTCATTCAAACGTGCTAGGTACTACGATCGAGAGTATATGTTAGATATGACTAGGGATAGGACTAAGAATAAGAACACTGAGAAAATAGTTTTTGTAAGTCAATTTTCCGGTGTGAGTAATCAGATCAAAAACATTGTAAACAGGAACTGGAAAGTTCTTAATGATGGACAAGAACACCAATTGGAAAAACCTTTATTTGCGTTTAGGCACAATAAAAACATACGTAACTCCTGGTCACTACATACAGAAACACCGAGGGTAGCACACAGACCACATTGGACAACAAAAGAGCTGTAGGGAATCACAAATTTGGGAGTTGTTCCATTTGTGAACACTGTATAATAACAAAAACATTAGAATTTAATGGGACAAGAATCACAGCTGAAACCTTGAATAATTGTCGCAGTAAGAACATTGTTTATCTCCTCATTTGCACATGTGGTCTTGGGAATGTGTGAGAAACTAGCCGCAAACTGAGACTTAGACCTCTTGAGCATAAATCAGCGCTTAGAACTAGGAAAGAGAATGCTCCACTCATAGACCACTATTCCCAAGCCAACCATGACTTCCTTGATTTTCGTTGGTTCATTCTCGAGAAAATCAAGGTTACTAGACGTGGTGGAGATATTGACAAGAAAAGAAAAATGAGAGAACAATGGTATATCTGTAAATTAGGGTCAGTCACCAAAGGATTAAATTCACGAGAAGAGTGGATGGCATTGATTTCATGATCACCATTCCATTCGTTATGTAGGGTGCTCAGTTTGTAAATTGCAATAGTCTGATGACTTTTTAGTGATTTAATAATACTAGTGGTTTTTTGGATACTGCTACTTGTGCAATAAATAGGAGTAGGAACTCGTGGGAACAATATTTTACCTTTAAATAGATTCATACTTTGGGTATACCTCTAAATAGGAAGGGGGAAAATAATAATAGGTTTTTTGCAATAAAAAGATTCCTTTTTATGTTGAAGTTGGCAGTGTAATCCCCCTATCTTTATTTGTTATTGATATTAGCGTAACAATACCACTCTAAGATGGTGGCGCTGTCTTCATGATTTCGGATTTGGGTAGATCTTCGGATATCAGTGATGAATAATCTATTCTATTACGGCGGATCAAGTCATAAAACACTGGTGTAGTAATGTTTTTTAAATACTTGTTCTTACAAACTAGATTTGCTTTTTGAGTTGCATCACTAATGGGCCAAACAATTTATATATTTGCTTAAAAGAATTTTTCTTTAATAATAAGATTACTCCTCTTTAATATTGAGGAGATAGCGGCGTCCCCTTATGGTTATCAGCTATGCGCAATCGCGTATTGTTGATACTCCATGATGGCAGAGCTGTTTCCATTACTTTGGACTCGAGTTTACTTCCGGGTATTGGTGACGAGTAACCTGTTTCAATATGGCGGATTTAGTGCACCGCCCGGTATTAATTAAGTTATTAGGAAGGGTATTTAAACATGGCGATTCATGCTGCCGTTGCTTCTATTTTTTGAAAACGCGAAGACCGGACGTGGAGCAGCGCCGGATCCTCGGCACTACAGGAACGCTGCAGATTTATCCTTGGGTCTATGCGCCTTATTGTTTTCACACTGTGATAGACCCATTTGTCACATTAGTAATGGAGAGCGGGGATAGTAGCGCAGTTCCCTATTGCAGAGTAACCGGCTGGAGGTATATACATGTTTTTAAACTTAGTTGCGAGGTATCTCCCGATATAGTTTATTGGAGTCACTTTTTAGCTCCTGTGGTTTAGATATCACTAGATTCTGCTGCAATATCTAGATAATACTTGAAATCAGCCTAATGCATAAAGACAAAGGGGTGCTCATATGCTTATTGTCCCTCTCAGTGGCTATGTCTAAGGGTTCATTATATATGTCATCCCTTCAACAACCTAAACATAGTGACCCTAACTGCCCTTTGGGGGTCCCAATCCGGGCGGATCCACATGGAGGGTGATTGTATATAGATGATGAGGCAATAGGTATTTGATTCTTGCTCCTCATAATCCAACCCTTTTAAGTAATAATATTAGGGAAATAGATAGGGGAATTTACTTTTATGGCTATCTGTGAGATAGCTAGGTAGCTATTGGATATTTTTGATAGCCATACGAGTCCTGTTTTGTTTGTTTTATATTTTATAGACCCAATTGATGAAGGGCACCAACTGAGAACATTTAATCATGTTGAAGTATATACCATAGAACATTAGTCATCTTAATTGCGACAGATACAAGGTATGTGGGTGTACCCCAAGTATAACAATCAGTGATTAAAACAGAGAGTGAATATCCCATATATGTAATACATGGGAACTAATGGTCCTTTATTGATTCCCAGTAGATCAGTCGCAGCAAGAGCCATTATTGTGAGCATTGTGGGCCTTCTGTCCAACACACCAGTAAAGAAACAGTGGATATACCTGCACTGACTCTAAACCAATACCTAAAAGGTGAGATTGGGTCTGATTCTAATCCAAAATATATATACCCATTGCGGTGAGATGTATGCATACAAAAGAAACTGGGGGTCAAGGGAGATCAATTGTTGTGTATTTTTGCCCCCTAGACTTGTTCTCCCTAATGATTTCGGGAGAGGCAAAGAAGGGACTAAAAACTAGTACATCCCAGAAGAAGCATTTGTCTTTGTGTTTTCACAAGCAACAGTGCACAACCCAGAAGATGAGAGATAGTTCCACCGATATATATATTCTGGGCCTAGAAAAATGATAGACAACAAGGGGTAAATAGCCCTTGATATTAACGATTGTGTTCACGATACTCAGTCTGATTGAGAGAATGGGAAGTCTGAATGTGTCTGTAGATGTATTTGTGCCAGGTGAATAGGGGAGTTTATAACTGTTCTCTCAACTAGTGATGCCTTGTATGTTAATAGTGGAATTTTTTCTAACATATGGGGCCTTTGTTTTAATTAAATATATGTTTGCACTAATGTTATTCTGCATTTTTATGTGAGTACTTGTACTACATCTGTTTAGAGATTGTATTTTGTAATAATTGTTTATGGGTTTTTGAAATATACATATGTTTTTTTAATATACAGGTGTACTGCAATGATTGACTTCATGTATATGATTTGAGAGTTTAATCACGGTCTTGATAAAGATGGTCTAATCAGGACAACACCATTGAAACGCGTCGACTCCTTGATACACAATCCGTGTTGGTGGCTGGTACAATAGATATTTAACGATTGTCAATATATCGGGTTCCAGTCCTAACGTCTGATACACACAGATGTGATTTTTTTGATGACAAATTGTATTGTCTTGTTATACTCTCATCTTTCTCGTGTGAAGGAAGTGACCCAAAAAGGGCAACCCGGGTCACTCACAACCACCTTCTCTGCCTTCCTACAAATGAAGAGTCGGTCAGACAGTAGAGAATACAAACCAAATTATTTATTCATTATTACACTGCAGCGGAGCCCAGTCTGACCAGCCTCCTGGGATGGCTGTCGAGAGACTGAACCCCGTAAGCATACGATTACATTATGTACGTTGCGAAGTCCACAAAGGCCCGCCTACTATGGAAAAACACTAGCAGGTGTCGTAATACAATGGGGGTACAGAACATAAGTTTCGATTCTGCAGCCGGGCACAGGCTATCTACTGCCCAAGGTCGTCTGGCCTATCCTCCCTAACAGACAGGTGGGAGAAGGGCTCCATCTAACAAGAAAGGCATGCACTAATGAGGACACTTGCAATTACAGAAGAAAAAGCTCAACCTTGGGAAATGAAACTTACCAAGGACCGTTTCTCGAAAATAACCAAGCATCAGTTTCGATTATAATACAAAATGGCGTCCAGATTACAAGATGGTTTTGCGAATGCTAAAATATACAGACAAGAGGGCCCCTCAGTATTAACACGTGTTATTTGTTTTATTTTCTGATATTGTTTTTTGTGGCAAGTTTCTTGATGCATGCTGCTAAACATTGGCGCTTTTTATATATACATGAAATATATGTAGATTGATTTCTTGTGATTCTTGTTTTTAACTATGACAAAATGTTTTTAATGATTTTAATAAAAAAAATGTGTATAATTTTTACTAGTTCTGACATATTATTGGTACACTAATTTTGAGTTGACAATTATACTCCCCACTGTGAGTTAGGCTTTGCATTGAGCGGCTTGTCGGATGATTGTGAATGGTGTTTATTATAAGGTAGACCAAAGGATGACTTGTTTTTTTTTGACAGACCAGGGTAGTCCAGGGGCATGCTCCTTTTAGGAGCAATCAATCAGGGAATTGTAAGCGCGCTACTCACCCGTGAGGGTCTCAAGGTGCTGAGGGGGGGGGTCCGCAGAACTGTTTAGCCGAAGAGCCAGGTTTTGAGGGTCTTCCTGAAGGTGTTCAGGGAGGGGGAGCGTCTGATGTCTGCCGGTAGCTCGTTCCAGGTCTTGGCTGCAATGTGAGAGAAGGATCTTCCGCCTGCTCTGGCTCTGTGGATGCGCGGGGTTTCGGCCAGTGCGAGGTTGGAAGATCGGAGGTTTCTTTTGGGTACGTGGAAGTTGATTCTGTCGTTGAGGTATTTGGGTACGTTGTTGTGTAGGCATTTGTAGGCGTGAGTGAGGATTTTGAAAGTGACTCTTTTCTCCACGGGGAGCCAGTGGAGACTTCGTAGGTGTTGGCTGATGTGTTCGTGTCGGGGGATGCCGAGGATGAGTCTGGCGGCGGTGTTTTGTACTGTCTGGAGTTTGCGGAGTAGGGACTTGTTGATGCCAGCGTAGAGTGCGTTTCCATAGTCCAGTCTGCTGGTGATGAGTGCGTGGGTGACTGTCTTCCTTGACTCAGGGGGGATCCACTTGAAGGTCTTGCGGAGGATGCGGAGGGTGTTGAAGCAGCTGGAGGTGACGGCGTTGACCTGTCGGTTCATGGAGAGTGATGAGTCGAGCACGATGCCGAGGTTCTTGGCGTGGTCTGAGGGTGTAAGTGGGCTTCCAAGGGCGGTCGGCCACCAGGTGCTGTCCCATGCAGAAGGGGTGGTACCAAGGACGAGGACTTCTGTCTTCTCGGCGTTGAGCTTCAGGCAGCTGTTGGTCATCCAGACTGCGACGTCTTGCATTCCTTTCTGGAAGTTGTTTGGCAGTGGTGGGGTCTTTGGTGAGGGAGAGGATGAGCTGGGTGTCGTCGGCATAGGATACGATGTTGAGGCCGTGTTGTCGAACGATGGCTGCGAGGGGGGCCATGTAAATGTTGAAGAGGGTGGGGCTCAGTGATGAACCCTGTGGGACTCCGAAGGTGATTTTCATGGGGTCGGAGAGGAAGGGTGGGAGTCTGATCCTTTGGCTTCTTCCGGTGAGGAATGATCGGATCCAGTCCAGGGCTGTTCCTTGTATGCCTGCGTCGTGTAGTCTGACGACTAGCGTGCGATGGGAGACGGTGTTGAAGGCCCCTGATAGGTCGAGTAGGATGAGGGCTGCGGAGTGGCCTTGGCCAGGAGGGTGCGAATGTCATCTGTGGCGGCGAGTAGGGCAGTCTCTGTGCTGTGGTTGCTTCGGAATCCGGATTGGGACGGGTCGAGGACGTCGTTCTCTTCAATGAATCGTGTCAGTTTCCTATTGACTGTTTTCTCTGCAACTTTGGCTGCGAAGGGGAGGAGCGAAATGGGCCAATAGTTCTTGAGGTCGGTGGGGTCAGCTGTGGGCTTCTTGAGCAGGGGTCTGACTTCTGCACGCTTCCAGTCGTCTGGGAAGGTGCCTGTTTTGAAGGTGGTGTTGATGGTGCGTTGTAGTTTGGGTGCGATGGCGGCCACGGCTCTGTGGTAGATGTGAGGGGGGCAGGGATCGTTGGGGGCCCCCGAGTGGATGCTTTTCATGGTCGAGGCGGTGTCTTCGGCCGTGATCGGTGTCCAGTTGGAGATGGTGGGCTGGCTGGTGTTTCTGGGGGGCGGGGGGCCGTCTGTGGTGCCTGGTGGATGGTCGATGAAGTTGTCGTAGAGGTTTTTGATCTTGAGGTGGAAATAGATTCCAAGCTTGTTGCAGAGGTCTTGGGATGGGGTGATGTCTGTGGCTTCGCTGCGTGGGTTGGTGAATTCTTGAATGACACTGAAAAGTTCCTTGGAGTTGGTGGAGTTGGCCAGGATTTTGTTGTTGATGAAGTTCCTTTTGGTGGCTCTGATCTGGTTGTGGTAGTCCGTCATGGCATCCTTGTAGGTGGTGTGGTTTTCGGTTGTCTTGGTGTTTCTCCAGTTCTTCTCCAGGCGTCTGCAGGTGCGTCTGGCTTCTTGGAGAGCGGTTGTGAACCAGGCGGCTTTCCTGGGGCGTTGTCTGTCGGGGTTGCATAGCGGGGCGAGCTCATCTGCGCAGTTGGAGATCCAGGTGTGGAGTTCTCTGGCTGCGTCGTTTGCGCTGTTTGCGTCGGGTGCCCAGGTGTGGTTGTCTCGGGTGAGGGTGGAGTTAAGTTGCTCATCGGTAACCTTGCTCCAGTTCCTTCGTGGTGGGCGTGGGGCTGGTTTGGGTGCCTTGGGTTTGTTGATGGCGAAGTGTACGCAGTGGTGGTCGGTCCATGGCGGCTGCGTTGTGTGGCTGAAATGGACGCTGTTTCCTGCAGCGAAGATGGGGTCGAGGGTGTGTCCTGCTCTGTGGGTCGGTGTGTTGACGAGTTGTTTAAGTCCGATGCTGGCGAGGTTGTCACGAAGGATAGTGGAGTTGGGGTCGCTGGGGTTGTCGAGGTCGAAGTTCAGGTCTCCAATGAGTATGTAGTTTGTTGAGACGATCGCGTGGGGTGCGATGAAGTCGGTGATGGTGGTGGCGAAGGGTGTTCGGGGGCCGGGGGGTCTGTAGACGAGGGTTCCTCGGAGTGTGGCTTTGGGGGTGGTCTGGATCTTGAAGTGCAGGTGTTCGGCGGAGGGGAAGGTTTCGCTGGAGGTGGTGAGGCGGAGGGTGATCTTGTGGGCGATGGCGAGGCCCCCTCCTGGGTTGTTGGGGCGGTCTTTCCTCTGGATCTTGTATCCGTCTGGGATGGCGGTGCTGTCGTCGGGGGCGGAGGATGCGTTGGTCCAGGTCTCTGTGAAGAAGGCGATGTCGGGCGAAAGAGAGTCGAGTAGGTTCCAGATTACCATGGCGTGTTTATGTACGGAGCGTACGTTGAGGAGGATGCATTTTAGGGTATCGCCGGTGTTGGCGTCGGCGGTGTTGGAGGCCGGGGTGGCGGTGAGGGTCTGGCGGCAGTGGAGGCAGGAGAACTGACCGTGGGTCGTGTTCGGCGAGGCCTGTTGGCACTCTCTGAGTCTTCCAGGGTTGAGTGCGAGGAGAGTGGTGGTGTCGTAGCGATAGGTAGTGGGAGGTCCAGGGTTCCTGGCGATGGTCGGGTCGCGGACGGGCCAGACGGGCTTGCCTTTGGCGCGCCTTTTGCGCGCCCGCTGTGCACGTCCGCTGCGTGACCGCGCAGCGGCCGCCATTAAGTAGGGGAGGTGGGAGGGAGGAGAGGCTGGGAGGCGGGAGCAGGGGAATTCGGGGGGGGAGGGGCAGCAGCGGCAAAAGGAACAGGCAGGCACGAGAAAATAAAAACAGTGGTGGAATTAGAGCAAGACACAGATGGGCGCAAGTGCCCTCACACACCCCAGGGGATCTCATGCTTCATCATCGGGATGTGGTGTGTGGGATGTCACTACTCACACCCATGAACCACATTTGCACCTCACTCTTCACGTCGGCACAAAAGCAAAGAACTCCAGCAAAGAGCCCCCTCGAGGGGCCCGTTGGGCATTGCAGCGCCTGGCCAATGAGGAGCTGCCCGATGATGAAGCACAACACCACCTGGGGTGTGTGAAGGCCCTTGCTCCTAAAAGGAGCACTCCCCTGGACTACCCTGGTCTGACCAGGAGACCTAGACTCCCACTAAGGAACTGTACACCCTTCATTTCCTGGTAGTTTTGTTTTGTCCATACATAGTAGCATGGGTCAGTGGTGAGAAAGTCTCATTCCTCTCTTTTGTTGTATGTACTTTGTTATGAGCACTTTCTCAAAGAGTTCTAGAATGGCATACTCCTATTTCTGTTATGTTAGACTGCAATTCGCTCAGTTCCTTTGTCAGGGGATTTCCTTTGTTGAGACACTCATCCCATCAATATCCTACATGACTTCCTATGTAGTCACCTCCTGTGGATTTCATGGTTGGGAGGGAATTCGTTATGGATGTAGGGGTTTGTTGGTTTGGTCTCCTCGGACGTCGACGGAGAGTTAGGTAGCCTACATCACTTCCTCTGTATACAGTCTCTCCAATGTCACTTCCTGTGCATTGCAAGAGCCTATTTTGTCAATATGATTTTATCTTGAGGGACATGGAAAGGGGGTCAAGAACCTGCATCACTTTCATTGTAACAATGTCCTGCGATGTGACCTCCTTCACATCATGTGACAGAGGTCATTTTAGGGATGTGGTTTGAACCCAAGTGACATGGAAAGTGAGGCTTTTAGCCTACATCGCACCCTGTGCAGTACCACCTATGACATTGATTCCTGAGCGGTACAACTTTGGGTGCCGGTAATTGATGGAGTTGTGGCTTGACTTTAAAGTGCACAACGGGTTCGGTCTCACTTGCTGTGCGGTCACTCCCTCTGACCTCATTTTTTGTGCGCTGCTTTGTAGGGAGAGCCCTGGCAGAGCAGAGTCGGTGATGGGTATCACTTCTGGGCCAGGACGTGCAGGTTAGGGCTCATGCAAGGCATGGTTAAATCCGGGAAAGGGACATATCAATATGTCACATTATGCAAATGCCACCCACTTTTGGGTTTGATGAAAGGCATCCCATTCCTTTACTGCTATGCCTCTGACATCATGGGATCTCCTCGCATAGCTTTCTGCTAGTTCAACACCTAAGCGTCTGGTCGGACCAATGTGGCTCACACTGCCTTTTCAGGGGGAGGGAGGGGATAGAGAGAGAGAGAGAGAAAGATAGAGCGAGAGAGGGAGTGAGAGAAGGAGGGAGAGAGAGAGAGAGAATGAGCGAGAGAAAGAGAGAGAAAGAAAGAGAGAGAGAGAGAAAGATAGAGCGAGAGAGAGAGAGAAAGTTAGAGAAGGAGAGGGAGAGAATGAGCGAGAGAGAGAGACCGTGCATAACACACTGTGGAGACGTGCATGATCTTTAATCACCTCCCTATAGCCCCCAAATATGTCGCTCCCCTAGTTTCATGCTAAGTAAATGACAAGACAAGCTGCGTATACAAAGCTGCCTGCATTGGGACGAGCTCTGTTTCCTGAGCTAGCTACAGAAGACCTTCGCCTGACTGCTCAGAATCCTGTCATTGTCTTCTGGCCTAATTCTTCATGCCATACTGCGCCTGCTTAGCTCGTCTCAAGTCAGTAGGGACGGCGCGTGGCGATCAGCTGCTGCAGCTAAAAACAGCACTCCAAAAGTAAGATTCATGTGTGGTTGTGTTTTTACGCAACCACAACAGGGTATTAGAGCAGCCATCACACACCAACAAAAACGAAACATAAAAATTGCCCATTAATGTATCTAATAATGTTGCTAAAAGAGAAAAAGGGGATAAAAAAACTGATGAATTAAACAGCAGTCCCGAGGGAAAAGGATGCCTCTGCCCAGAAGCAACAGCAAGTCACCTAGTTGGAAGCAGCAGTGCGAGAGAATATGATGCAAGTTGAAGCACAAAGGTCACAAGAAGCAAGTGCAGCACAGGACGTTAGCTCCCTTTTTATTATTAGTATATGGCTGATTGAGTAACAACTAACACAAAACGATTGAACATAAGGAAGAATTATGTTCAGATGGGGAGTTCATATTTTGTAGAGCCCTGTCAAATAGATTTCACCAGACACTGGCACAACCGCTAACTGGGCGTGTTCGCTTAATTGAAAATGGTGAGCAGTTGTTAAAAATGCAATATGGAAAACAAAATACAGGCAGCGAAGAAATGGAAAAGCGTTGTCCCGTATGAAAAATGCACTGTTTTACCTTTGTGAGGTTGAAGGAATGTTAACATAACAGTATTCCATATGTAGTCATTTTGTGTGTATGATGTGGTACAGTCGACCTTCATTTTTAGGTCACAGCCAGACATCATTGGGACTTTCAGAAAGTTGACCTAGGAATGAATTCCGCCAGTTGATTACCGTTGGCTTTGTAACTCCATTTTCTGGCTTTCTAAATGCTTGCTTTTCTTGCTTTAGGCTCTCTAGGTTCAGTTTGTCCCTCAGAATGCCTAAAGCGTCTTTACTGTATTCTTTCACGAACTCCCTTTTGTAAACAGACCTTTAAATCTTGTTCTTACCTTGTCACATTCACTGTGCATTCAAAGACCGAGGTCAAATACCAGGAGCTGTCTTCGGAGTGCTCTTGTTCACTTTTCTTTCTCTGACTTCAAAGTGAGAGTATTCACGTGACAATCTTGCTGGATACTGGGGGTAGGAAAGAGCTTTATTCTAGCACACAACATTTAAATGAACTGTGAAAGTATTTCAGAATATATCAGAATTAGGAACACAAATAAAGCACATTTTTTGTTATTTCTAAAGTCTGTTGGAAACAAGTACTTTATTATAATCAAAACAAATCATTACAGTACGGAATGCAATTCCCACACATTTTCGTGAACTGTATAGTCTTATTAATAAAACTGTATGTCTGTGCAAATGTAATGGCCATTTCAATTGAAAATGTGTTGTCTGTATTGGCAGTCTGCTACCATACCATGCATGCTCTGCGCCACTCCACTCTACTCTGCACCACTCCACACCAATGCAGTCTACTCTGCACCACTCCACTTAACATCACTCCACGTCACTGCAGTCTGCACCACTCCCCTCTACACCACTGCACTCTATGCCACTTCATGCTATCCCTCCCTACTCTACCCTGTACCACTCTACGCCAACGCAGTCTTCACCACTGTACTCTACACGGCTCCAGTCTAGGCCACACCAATCTACTCTGCACAACTCCACTCTACAACACTGCTCTCTAAGCCATTGCACTTTATGCCAATACACTCTATGCAAAGCACTTTACTCTGTAACACTCAACTATATACCCTGCACTCTACACCAATCCACTGTACACCACTCTAATGTACTCTGCACCACTGCACTCTCTGCCATTGCACTCTACACCACTTTACTCTATGCCATTACTCTCTATGCCACTCACGCAACTGCATTCCACCCCACACCACCCCACTCTGTGCCACTTCACTCTACTCAGAAACAATCTACTCTATACCACTGTACTCTACTCTGTGCCACTCCACGCCACTGCACTCTATGCCACTCTACTCTTAACCACTGCACTCTATGCCAATGCTCTTGGTGTCATTGCACTCTATGCCACTGCACTCTATTCTGCATCACTGTACTCAACACCACTGCTCGCTACACCACTCTACCACACTCTACATCAATGCACTTTGACACTCTACTCTGCAACACTGCACTCTCCGCCCACTGAACTCTATGCCACTCTACTCTGCAACACTCCACTCTACTCCACTCTATGGCACTGCACTCTACGGCACTATACTCCACTCTGCCCCACCCTATGCCACTCAACTCTGCACCACTGCCCTCTGCATCACTCAACTCTACGCCACTGTACTCTGCGCCACTGTACTCTGCGCCACTGTACTCTGCGCCACTGTACTCTGCGCCACTCCATTCTGCGCCACTCTACTCTGCGCCACTCCACTCCGCGCCACTCCACTCTGCGCCACTCCACTCTGCGCCACTCCACTCTTCGCCACTCCACTCTGCGCCACTCCACTCTGCGCCACTCTACTCTACAATGTAACTGTGCCATTGTTCCCACAATTGGCAAGACTTTTAGCACCCCGGTAAGTCCCTAGTAAATGGTACCCCTCAAACCTAGGGCATGGGTAGGAAAGAGGGTCCCTAAGGGCTGCAACATGTATTGTGCCACCCTAAGAGACCAACCATCAAACTCATGCAGACTGCCATTGCAGGCTGCATGAAATGGTGCAGACAAAAGTGAAAACATGACATGGCACACACCCTGTGTGCCATGCCCCCAGACACTGCATGCAATATATGCAAGTCACCCCTACAGCAGATCTTACAGCCTTTTAGGCAGGGTGCATCATATTACTTGTGAGAGCATCTCTGCATGAGCAGATATGCTCCTGTGCTGTCTAGTTCAATTACTAGATACTACAAGTGAACAGGGAAGCCATCTTCAGTATATTTTCTGGGGACTGGTCATTATGAGTTCCTCAGCTACATGATGGCTTCACTGAAACCTATGGTGTTTGGTATCAAACACCTTGTCGTAATAAATCGGTACTGATGCCAGAAGTGGATTCATTAAAACATGCACCCAGAGGGCACTTTAGAGGTGCCCCTTGAAATCCTACCAGCCTCTTAGTGTGCTGGCTGACTGGTATCGTCCAGCCTTCCACCACAGACAGGTTTCTAATACCCTGCAGGTGAGAGCCCACGCTCTCTGAGGCCAGAAACACTGCCTGCTCCAGAGGAAGGTGTTCACACCTTCAGCAGGATGGCTAGTGAAGATGCCTACCAAGGCCAGGTACTTAAAAGCCCCTGCCGCCTTTAATATGCAACACCAGCTTCCCCCAGACCTGGGAGATGCCAACCCCTGCCCTGAGGCCCATTTGGCACCAGGACAGGTGGGAAAATTAGCTATGCTAGGAGTTATGGTGCACAACCATGCCAGTAACACCCCTAAGGTGGGCTGCCTGATGTTCGCCACGAAAGAAGGGTTCCACTGTTTTGATTTTGGTGGAATTCTGAGACAGAGTTATGCCCACTTCCCACAGGAAGTGGTCATATAAGGGGTGTAGTGACCCCAAGAGTCCACTGACCTTCTAGTGGACTTGCTCACTTCACGGTGCGGCTCCACCTGGTAGCTGCTGCTGCCCCTGTTGCTGACCCATGGTCAGGAGTTCGAGGTCCTCCTTCACCCGCAGGCTCCTGCCTGCACCTCATCCCTGGTGGTCTAGTGGTAGAGCATCACTGCTCTGCTGCTGGGCTGCCCCTCTGTCTCTCTTTTTCTGCTTTCTGCCTTTATTCTGTTTTTCCTTTTTCTTTCCTTTCTTTTCACCGCCCTCGCCCCTGCAAGCCCCGCGGGCCTGCCCCCCTTCAGTGACCCTTCCAACTTCTGAGTTTCCCGCCTCCCAGCTGTCCAGCCCCGTCCCGCAGCATTGCTTAATGGTGGCCGCTGCGCGGTGAAAGTGCAGTACACTGACCTTCTAGTGGACTTCATGGTGCAGCTCTGCCTGGTAGCTGCTGCTGCCCCTGTTGCTGCTGCTGACCCCTGGTCGCTGCTGCTGACCCCTGGTCAGGAGTTCGAGGCCCTCCTCCACCCGCAGGCTCCTGCCTGCACCTCATCTCTGGTGGTCTAGTGGTAGAGCGTCAATGCTCTGCTGCTGGTAGCCCCCCTGTTTCTCTTTTTCTGCGTTCTGTCTTTCTGCCTTTATTCAGCTTTTTTCCTTCCCTTTTTTTTGCCACCCTCGCCCCTGCGATCCCTTGTGGCCTGCCCCCCTCCAGTGACCCTTCCCGCGTTTCCTGCCTCCCAGCTGTCCAGTCCCCCCTGCAGCACTACTTAATGGTGGCTGTGCCTCTGGTGCACCTCTGGCACGTCAAAGGCAAGCTCATCTGTGCCCGTCCGCACCCAGTTCCAGGGACCCTGGTTCTTGGACCTTCCACCACTACGACACCAGCACACTCCTCGCCCTCAACTCAGGACGCCACACCGCCTGCCACCTCGCGTCGCCAAAGGAGACCCAAGGACCCTTCTCCTGCTGGAACTGCAGCCACACCTTCACCCACACCAACACACCAGATCCTCTCACCGCCCAACCGATTAACAGCGCAACCGACTGGCTCAACTGCATCCTCCTCAACGTACCGTCCCTCCACAAACACGTCACTGAAATCTGGGACCTCCTCGACGAAGCCTCTCCCAACATCGCATTATTTACAGTAACCTGGACCAACCCCTGCTCCGGCCCGGACATCACCGCCGCCATCCCCAACGGCTAAACAATCACCCACAAGGACCGCACCGACTGACCAGGAGGAGGCATCACCATCGTCCACAAGGACACCCTCTTTCTGACCACTCACTCTACTCGACAACCATGGAACACCTCCATTTCCAGATCCAGACCACCCTCTGCGACACCTTCGTCTACAGGCCACCCGGACCCCGCCCTCCCTTAACCGACACCATTGTAGACCATATCGCCCCCAGGCTCTCGCATCCACCAACTATATCCTACTCTGCGACCTCAACTTCCACCTGGACAACCCCAGTGATCAGAACACCACGTCCCTGCTGGACAACCTCACCAACATCGGACTCAAGCAGCTCGTTACCACCCCGACCCACACAGCCGGACACGCGCTCGACCCCGTCTTCACCGCCAGCGGGAACATCACCCACAGCCACACCACCGAACTCCTCTGGACTGACCACCACTGCATGCACTTCACCTTCGCCACCCCCACCGTCCCCCACTGCCCTCACCACCTCCCCCGTCGCAGCTGGAACAAGTCCACCGAGAAACACCTCACCGCCTTCCTCAGCACTACCACACCACCGACATCAACAGATGCCAACACCTCAGCACGTAACGTCCACAGATGGATCTCCAACTGCGCCGACACTCTGGCCCCCCCTTCAAGAGGGCCCCAAGCAAGCAATACTCCAAGAAAGCTAGTTGGTTTACTCCCGCCCTCCACGAGTCCAGACGCACCTGCAGACGACTCGAGAAGAGATGGAGGAACAAAAAAACCATGTAAACCAACGCAACCTTCAAAACCGCTGTCACTGCACACCACCACCATCTCCTCAAAGCTACAAAGAAAACGGCCTTCCAAGACAGAATCAAAGCAAACGCACACAACAGCAAGGAACTCTTCGTCAAGGAGTTCACCAGGCCCAACAGCGAGACCACAGACGTCCCACCCTCCCAAGACCACTGCAACAAACTCTGCACCTTCTTCCACCACAAGATCAGGCAGATCTACGACAGCTTCGACAGCCAAGACCCTGCCTCAACACCCGTCACCACCGCACGCAACCACGCCGCACCCCAACAGATCCTGCTCAACTGGACCCCGCTTACCACAGAAGACACACTCAAGACCATGAAGAGCATCCACTCCGGAGCCCCATCGAACCCTTGCGCTTATCACATCTTCCATAGAGCAGCCACTGCCATCACCCCAGAGCTTCGCTGCACCATCAACTGCTCCATCGTAAACCGCCAACTTCCCCGATGATTGGAAACACGCAGACCTCAATCGCCTGCTGAAGAAGCCATCTATCAACCCAAGAGCTTTAGACCCTCTTCCCCTTCCCAGCCAAGGTCATTGAGAAGGCCATCAACGGCCAGCTCTCAGGGTTCATCGAGGAAAACCACATCCTTGACAACTCTCAATACGGTTTCGGGAGCAAACACAGCACCGAAACTGCTCTCCTCGATGCCACCGACAACATCCGCTCCCTCCTCAACCACGGCGAAACCACAGCCCTCATCCTATTGGACCTCTCGGTCGCCTTTGATACCATCTCCTACCACACCCTAATCACGAGACTACACGACGCCGGCATCTGTGACAAGGCCCTGGGCTGGATCACACAGTGAGTCAGACTACCTCCATTCCTCTCAGAACCTACAGAGATCAGCTGCGAAGTGCCCCAGGGCTCCTCCCTGAGCCCCACCCTCTTCAACGTCTACATGGCCCCTCTCACGGCCATCGTCAGAAACCACAGACTCAACATCATCTCATACGCCGACAACACCCAGCTGATCATTTCCCTCACCAATGAACCTACAGCCGCCAGAACCAACTTCCACAGAGGGATGAAGGCCGTTGCCACCTGGATGAAAGATATCTGCCTCAAGCTCAACCTGGACAAGACTGAAGTACTCATCCTAGGACCCGCACCCTCAACCCGGGATGACTCTTGGTGGCCCGCCACTCTGGGAACTCCTCCCACCCCCACGGACCACACAAGCAACCTCTGCATCGTACTGGACTTCTCACTCTCAATGAACCGCCAGACCAACGCCATATCCTCATCCTGTTTCCACACTCTCTGCCTGCTACGAAAGAAATTCAGATGGATCACCACAGAATGCAGAAAGACGGTCACCCACGCACCCATCACCAGCAGACTAGACTACGGCAATGCACTCTATGCCGGCATCACCCAGAAACAGCTCGGGAAACTACAGAATGTCCAAAATTCCACAGCCAGACTGGTCCTCGACATCCCCCGCCGCAGCCACATCACTCAACACCTCTGTCAACTCCACTGGCTTCCAGTCAATAGGAGAATCACCTTTAAGCTCCTCACACATGCCTACAACTCTCTCTACGACGCAGGACCAGCATATCTGAACCACCGCCTCTCTTTCCACGCACCCGCCAGACTGCTTTGCTCCGCCCAACTTGCCCTGGCCACCATTCCACGGATCCACAAGACCAGAACCGGAGAAAGATCCTTCTCCTACCTCGCCACCAAGACCTGGAACACCCTGCCCCTCCACCTCAGGCAATCACCCTCGCTGGCCCAATTCAGGAAGGATCTCAAGACCTAGCTCTTCAACTGAACCTCCACACCCAGATGGATCACCAGCCTCCCCTCCCTCAGTGCCACACACTATAAATTCCTGATTGATTGATTGATTGAAGAGTAAGTAACCCATTGGCTACTACCCTTCACTCCCTTTAACGCCCCTTAATTGAGTACTTAGGTGGCCCCCTGACACAAGGAACTTAGATTTACCTGACTGAAGAAAGAGGAGGACAAAGAAGAGCTGAAGAAACAAGAACTGCGGACTGGTGATGGGCTTTGGCGCCAAACCCTGCCTACCTGCCTGCTCCTGTCCTAAAAATTGCAACAACCCAACTCGTCCTACAGCTGTGCAGCACCCAAAAGCCTCAGAGGGCCTCCAACACTTAACCAAGCTGTCAGCATCTGCCTTGAAGTGGATGAGCCTGCAGCCTTAGATGACCTGACTTTTCGCTTGGATCAGGAGGTGCTGGGGGGGGGGCAGTAATTGCAGGTGCTTTATTGGGGGAGGGTGTCCGTGGATGCCCCTCCGGCGACGACGACAGTTGTGGTGGTTTGGGATAGACTAAATAGGGAAATGGGTTGGCCTGGGCACCTCACACCGAGGACCCCACTGTGGGTGGGTACATGGATGTGGGCAGTGTTGGGTCTATGCAGCATCAAGAAGTGGGACATGATGGGGATCAGTACGCTGGCTGATGTGTGGGATGCGATTGGTGTGATACAATTTGAGCATCCTAGGTTGGAATATGAGATGCCACCCTCACAAGTGTTTGCCTCCGATTGCGTCATTTGCTGCGGGAGGCGATCCCACGGGATGCGGATGTTTTGGAGACCTCAATCCTGAAGTATAGGTTGCTGGATGGCCCAGTGCTCACCAAGGCAATCTCTCTTACCTATCAGACTCTGTTGAGGAACACGCAGGGGGACTTAGAGCCCATGAGGGTCTGGTGGCAGGGGTATGTGGGAGAGTTGGAAAACGAGGATTGGGGGATGCACTGCTATTCCTCAGGATGGCAGCGATAAAGGCCCGTTATTGATTGATATAGCTTAAAATTATACATTGTGTATACTATACCAGGGTCCTATTACATAAAATGGGTAGAGTTTTGCATGAGAAGTGTCTCCAAGGTTGTGGACAGAGGGGTACGTTTCTTTACACATTGTGGGATTGTACGAATCTTGGTGAGTACTGGGAAGGGGCGACACACAGATTAGAGGGTGTCACTAACACTCAAGTAGAGCCGGGGCGCAACTAGTATAGTTAGGGATATGGAGTACAGCAGACGCTTCTTCCTACCAGTGGCTTCTTTTCAGCCTGGGCTTCCTTTTGGCCAAGAGAGAAGTGGCGCGTACATGGGGTTATTCAGAGACACCGGTGGTGAGGGATTAGGAACGTGAAATGGATATTTGCTACAAGCAGGAAAAGGTAATATTCAAGGGGAGAAGGTGCCCCAAAAAATGTGACAAAATTTGAAATGGTTGGGTGGATGAGTAATAGAGCAGTCTGATGTGACCCACGAGATAGGGAAGAATGAGTGATTAGGTGCTTGGCTGCAATGGAAAGTGATGAAGGGCTTGTGCTCTGCGGCTAACCACGAAGGAGGGATGGTGCCCGCCCCCGGGATGGGGGCTGAGGGAGCATATTGCCGGCCTGTGACCTCAAAGGGTGGCAGGGTGGAGGGGGTAATGTTATTTGTTGTATAAGAATACAGAGAAGTTGGAAAAGCAATAAAATGTTTTAAAAAATAATACATTCTGTCCATTGCTTACCATTGGCTTTGTTGTTTGTAACTCACATTTGCTTGCTTTATATTTGCTGACTTTATTTTTTTTAGGCTGGCCAGAATGTCTTTGTCCCTCCCGTGGAGCATCGCCTGCTTTTTATATTCTTTCACGAGTGCTCGCTTTCGTTAAACAGGCCTTTAATTTTTGTTCTTATCTTATCACATTTTCTTTGCATTCAAAGACAGAGATCTAATTTCAGTCTCTGTCTTCATTGGGAGCTTGGTGTTTACTTTAGTTTCTCTGACTTCAAAGTGAGAGGATTTATCTGACAATCTGTGGGTGTGAAAGGAAATGCTTTTTCTAGCACACAACAAAATTTAAAAGCCTGTTAATGAACTGTTCAAATATTTCAGAATATATCAGATTAGGAAAGTACAAATGAAGCACATTTTTCTGTAATTCTGGAATGTGCTGGAAACAAATATTTGAATACGATCACAACAAATTAATGCACTAGGTGATGTCATTTCCACACATTATTGTTTGTGCGTTGAATACTTTTATCAGTAAATCTGTATGTCTGTGCAAATGTAATGGTCATTTCAAATGAAAATGTGTTGTCAGTAATGGCAGTGGACTACCTTCCATGCATACTCCACTATACACCACTTCACTCTACTGTACTCTATGCCACTCCACTCTACGTCGCTCCACTGTATGCCACTCTAGGCCACTCTATTCCACTCTAATCCATTCTACGACACTCCACTCTATCCCACTCCACTCCACTCTGCTCCACTCCATGACACCTCACTCTGTGACACTCCACTCTACGAAACTCACTCTACAACACTCCACTCTATGCCACGCCACTCTATGCCACTGCACAACACATTATGCCACTCCACTCTACAACACTCCAAGTCACTGTACTCCACTCTGCTACACTCTGTGACACTCCACTCTATGACACTCCAGTCAATGACACTCCACTCTATGCCACTCTACTCTATGACACTATGTCACTCTACGCCACTCTACAACACTCTATGACACTCTATGCCACTCCACTCTACTCCACACCACTTTACTCCACTGTATGACAGTCCAGGCTACACCACTCCATTCTATGACACTTTACTCCACTCTGCAGCACTCCACTCTACTCCGCAGCACTCCACTCTACTCCACTCAATGACAATTTACTACACTCAACACTTTACTTCACTCTATGACACTCCACTCTACATCACTCCACTCTACGTTACTCCACTCGGACACTCTACTCTTACACTCTAGCCCCACCCCACTCTACTCCACTCTATGTCACTCCACTCTACGAATCTACACCACCCTATGCCACTCTATGCCACTTAACTCTAGGCTACTCCACTGTATGCCCCTCCACTCTATGACCCTTCACTTTATGGCACTGTATTCTACGCCACTCCACTCTCCACTGTGGCCCCTCCCTCTATGACCCTCCGCTCTATGACACTTCACTCTACGCCACTCCACACCAATCTGCATCCCTCCACTCTATGCCCCTCCACTCTATGCCCTTCCGCTCCTCACCCCTCCACTCTTCAGCCCTCTACTCTGACACTCTACACCACTCCACTCTATGTCACTCCATGACACTCTATGCCACTCAAACACAAGGAGATGATGAACGGAGCGCTGAAACTTTTCAGACACTCACCCCCAGTCACAGATCTGTGTTGAACCCATCATCGTTCTTTAGCTCACTTCGCCACCTCAGTTCAGACCCAGCTATATGCAAATCAGCCATGACCCTGTGCCTCATGGGAACAGTCCAGCCCGAACTGCCAAGCCAGGTCTTCCCTGAACTGAAACACTCTATGCCACTCCACAATACAACACTCCAGTCCAATTTACTCCACTCCACTCTGTACCACTCTGTGACACACCACTCTATGACAATCTATGACAATCCACTGTACGCCACTCCACTCCATGACACTATTCCACTCTACACCCTATCACACTACGATACTCTATGCCACTCCACTCTACTCCACACTACTTTACTCCACTCTATGACACTCAATGCTGTGCCACTCCATTCAATGATACTTTACTCCACTCTACTGCACTCCACTCAACAATAATTTACTCCAGTCAACACTTTACTCCACTCTACGATACTCCACTCTAACACTTTACTCTGACACTCTACTCCACCCCACTCTACTGCACCCTACAACACTCTGCTCCATGCTATGCCACTCTATGCTACTCCACTCTACGCCGCTCTATTCCACTCTATCGCCACTTAGCTCTAGGCCACTCCACTCCATTCTGACACTCCACTCAATGCCACTCCTCTTTATGAAATTCTATGCCACTCTATGCCACTTTACTTAAATCTATGATAAGCCACTTCACACTACACCCCTTTACTCCACTCTAAGCCCCTCCACTCTACAACCCTCCACTTTATGCCTGTCCATTCTGCACCCCTTCACTCTACACCCCTCTACTGTACATCACTCCACTCACCTCACCTCTATGACCCTCTGCTCTATGATACTCTATGCCACTCTACATCTCTCCACTTTACACCCCTCTACTCTATGCCCCTCCACTGTGACACTCTACGCCCCTCCACTCTATGCCACCCTACTCTACTCTTCGCCACTCTCCTCCGCTTCACTGTACTCCACTGTACTCCACGCCACTGTATTCCACTCTGTGCCATGCTATCCCACTCTATGCCACTCCACTCCACCCCACACTACTCCACTCCACTCTACGATACTCCACTTTAGGCCACTCCACTCTATGTCACTCCATTCTACCCCATGACCCTCTAAGGCCCTTCACCCTATGGCCCTCCACTCCACTCTGGCACTCTACTATATGACACTCTACTCCACTCTATGCCCCTCCACTCCACTCTATGACACTCTAGTCCACTCTATGCCACTCTACTCCACTCTACGATACTCAACTCCACTCCACGACACTACTCCATGCCACTCTTTGACCCTCCACGCTACGGTTCTCCACTCTATAACACTCCACTCTACTCCGTGCCACCATAATCCACCCTTCTCTACTCTACACCACTCTACACTACTGTACTATTCTCTACTACACTCCATGACACTCTATGACCCTTCTCTCTCCAACACTACACAACAATCTTCTTCTCTCCACTCTACGACACTCTACTCTACAACACTCTACACTATGACACTGTATTCTGACACTCTACTCTACAAAACTCTACGCCACTCCACCTCTTTCAATACCACTCCACTCTACAAAACTGTACTCCACTCTAAGCCACTGCACTCCATGACACTCTACGCCCCTCCACTCTATGCCCCTTTACTCCACTCTATCCCACTCCACTCTGACACTCTACTTCACTCTACTTTACCTTTTGCACCATTCCACACCACTTTACTCCACTCCATGCCACTCCAGTCAACTCCACTCTACTCTGACACACTATTACACGACTCCAGACTAAACCACTCCACTCTGTCACCACACTCTGACACACTATGTCCCTACATTCTGCGTCCCTCCATTCTGTGCCACTCTGCACCACTCCACTGTACACCACACTACAGTACACCACCTTATACCACTGTACACCACTCCACTTCACTCCATGCCACTCCACTGTTCTCCTCAACACTCCACTCTACTGTATTCTACTGCATGACATTCCATTCTAATCTGCGGCACTCCACTCTGTGACACTCATCTCCATTCTACGCCACTTCTCTCCATTCTTTGCCACTGCACAACCCTCCACTCCACTCTACACCACTCCACAACACTCTACACCTCTCCAATCCTCTACTCCACTTTATGCCACTCCACGACACTCCACTCAACTCTCCTCCACTCCACACTCCTCTGCGCCACTATCTTTTAGCAATGCCGAACAGCAGCTATGCAGGCGTACAACATGGCTAATACACATTGCGTAGGCAAGACCCATTGGCTTTGCCAATCCTTGTTTGGGTCTGGCGTAATAGCACAGCTGTCTTCAGACATTAAGAGATCAACCTAAAAAGGACTTTAAGAAGCAGTACAAGGAGAGGTGTTTTGGCTCTGCCCAAATTTGGTAGCCAGGAGTCAATGTTTTGATTTGGCAGAAGTTGTATGCTTCCACAGAAAAATGTGCTTCTCTTTCATGCTACTGTGATTATTTTGTTTATTCATCCAGCTGCCTGAACCAGCAGCAGTATGTCTGCCTGAGCTTCAACTTTTAGGGGCGCACTCATGAAATTGTTATGCTAAACGTGTCTTAGATACCTAGATAATGTACAGTGTTTGGTTTTCTCTGGCTATAAAGCAAACACATCGGTCCCTTGGGAATCATTCAAGCCCTGAAACCTCTTAGTTACATATAGGAATCCAAGAACTAATACTTAAAAAAGAATTCATTCAATGAATGTTGAGACACAATGGAGACAGGAGGAGACAACAATGGGCTGCTGGTGGTTTTCTGTCAATTACATATATTAACAATTCATATGCAGTAATATGTGAGTAAGTAAACCAAGTGCAGACGACGCAGTGCTCACATGTGAACAATTGTTTAAAACACATATACGTTAAGACACTGTACAACTCCCCTGTTTCACACAATATTCATTGGTATAAATCTTAGGGTGCTGTAGGTTACTCCACAGTCCCTACTGCTATCAATTAATCTGAAAACCAAGGGGGTATGTTGACGTTTCGACCCCGTATGAAATTACTGGTCTCCTCAGGGTCAAGTCATCTGACCATTCAACCAACATGTGAGTACGGTTGTGCCTCTCATATAGTTTGTTGCAATTTCCTTAGTAATCGATACACTGTTGTCTGCAATCAAACAATCCTTCCTAAATTTACCGTACGGTTTTACTCTAAAACAAACATCCGTGAGCAGTAGAAACACCCGCTTCACAGTCTAACCCCATGAACCGTCTTCATATCGTTTTTCTCTGGCAGCAGCACAGATGGTGGAGGGCAGCCATGAGGAATGCATTGTAGTCCCATCACACTCACCTTCCATCATCAACTTTAGACCTCAGAGAGCAGTTTGGTATTTGAGAGCAGTATGAGATGCCCAGGGCTACACAAACCTACATGGATTCTTAGGTCTGTCTTCACAGTGCAACTGTTGCCTGACTTTATGTGATCAACAAAAAAGAGGTTTCAGAGAACTACTGAGAGAGGGGCCTAGAATCCTCCGATATGTTGGTTCCCGATTACAGGATTTGATTGGGCCGTATTTTTGTGTTCCACTAAAAAATAGCTGGGTTTTTTTTCCACTTTTTGGCTTGTGGCAAAGTTTATACTCGTTGCAGTAGGACTGAGTTGGTTATGGTGGCAAGCCATTGATCACTCCCATATGCCTGCTATGTTTATTATGAAATGTTATGATAAAGGCACTAGGCCTGAAGTATTTATTGTGAAAGTATTTTTTAAAGTCAATAGGCATTTAAGTGTAGGTTGTTATTACTCTATATTAAAGCCTACAGGTCAGTATTTTATTACATGGAATCTCACACACTACAACAGTAGTCAATGGTTTTGGTATTGGTTAACTCGTGTGACAAACTGTTTATAGAAGGTTTGCTCTGTGAGAATTCTTGTTATCCCCTCTTAGGAGATATTGTATTTTGCTTAGCCAACTGTAATTTTGTATACCTTTCTGATTTTATGCTTGTGTGTCTGATGGTTGCGTTGTGGAAAAGCTTACACTCAAAACTGTAATCCTGAGTTGGCTATGGTGACAAGCTATAGGCCTGATTGGTGCACTGAGAAATGTTATGTTCGATGTAATAGGTCTGGTCTGCTTACTATGAAAAGTTGTGACAAATGTAGCTGGTCAAGCTCTTTCATTGTCAATAGCATTTGTTAAAGCCAGTAATCTTTTAACAGTTGGTTGTTGTCATATTGTGTTACAGGCTGCAGACAGGCAATCTCACACATTACTATGGTAGTTAAGGGTTTTGGCGTTGGCCATGCACTCTGACAAACTCTGAGGGTTTTCACTGTGATGATTCTTGTTAGGCCCTATTAAGAGGGTTTATATATTGTTTTGTAAGCTGTATTTTATTACATATTTGTAATTTTATAAATGTATGCATGATTGTTGCCAGTTGAAAGGCCGGTGTTGGGTAAGGTTTAAAGCCAATGGTAAAGGGGAAAGGCTTAATCGGTACATTGGGAAAAGTCATACCAAATTCAATTGGTTTGAATAAAATGTTATAACAAATCCTTTAGGCCTGATCTACTTCTTGTGAAACGCATGTGTTAAAGAGAATAGACTTTTAAGAATGTATTGTTATTATTCTGTACTAAAGCCTGTAGGCAGATATTTAGTTACATGGAAGTTTGTAGAGTCTGGTAGTAGGCAAGGTTTTGGTGTTAGTGACCCACCTTAACAAACCATGGGGATAGATGTTCTACACTATGGTAATCCTTATTACGCTATATTAGTAGAGTTTTTATATTGTTTTGACAACTGTACTTTGACAATATTTATAATTTTATTACCTGAAAAGCAAATTGCCCTTTGGCTCCAGCCTCACAACAGATTGATATACAAATCTGTTCCATTCAAATAGGATTCTTCTATCATATCAAATATCCTCGCAACTGAGTCTAAAACATCAAGAAGTTTATCTTCGCATTGCTTCAAAGATCTCTCCAGGCCCTTTTTCAGTTCACGACTTTACTTAAGTAAATAAGTTATCAGGTCCGGATCTAAATTTGAGGTCATTTCCTCCTTTACCTCTATTACCGGCCAAGACCACTCTTCCCTCATTAGATTACGTTCATTCCACTCCAAAGGCCTGCTAATCCAGTGCTTGATGTAATCAGCAACATGCCCCCAAAGGCCACCACTCTGAACTACGAGGGTGCCTATTCTCAGATGGATTGAACAAAGCTTGACCCAAAGGATCCCTAATCTCTTATTTTACTTCCTTGTTTGTACTTTCAAACCCTGAAAATTCATCTAGCCCATCATCGTATCCTAAATCACGGATGTATAAATCAATATCCGCATCCAAATCATGCTCTATCCAATTAGGCTGATTGCCCCTTTCCTTTGCAGGGTTTACCATCCTTCCTTTTGTGCCACCTTGGACACCCAATTGTGAGTCGCTAGATACTCCTTTCTTAACCTCTGTTACTCCACAGACATCTCTCTGTTTTTGTTTCTTATAACATTTGCTTCCTGGTCCTCTATTCTGAGAATATTTCTCTTCTACTATCGATCTACTTTTCCTCTTACCTTTCAATAAATGTTTTACAGTCTCCTTAACCATATTCCCTATTTCTTTATTAATTGATCTTCTAATGACCTCTTCCTGTACATCTTGTGATGTTACTAAATTACCTTCTGCCATTCTCCTTTTTTAAATGATTATTACTATCCAAATATAAACCTTTTACTTTCTTAAAAATATATTTTTTCAAATCTGAGGAATCTGTTTTCCTCAAACAAACTTGTTCTCCTTTGCAAATATCCACAACGCTCCTACTGGCAACCGTCAGCTGTTTGTAACTTACAGCCGAGGCCTTTCCAACATGCATTGCCACGCAATCCTTGTTGCTCCACAATACCTCAGAGCGTCTATAGACGTCATGTGAAAGTGCCCAATCTCCCTGGAATAGACGCCTATGCTTACACGCCAGCGATGCGTGCCCAACTTGCCTGAAAAACAAGCCTCATTGTTTTAAAGGACACTGATAATGCGGCTCGCCTCAAACATTCGACGCGCAAATGCTTCACGCAGCCCAACAGATGCGCGTGTTGCTCTAAACGTGCTCGACCGTGTCATTTTTAAAACGATAACGGTAAGAATTTAACAATAAACTCCTGATTACTTTTTTAAACTATTTTAACAAAGACTAATCAGCAACAATGTTTCCTTATTTTAAGAGCCAAAACATATCATACAAATAATTCTATTCCCCACAGAATCTAATTTCTGCCCTAATTAAAGCGTTAAACTTTCAAAATTGGCCAAGAATTGGGTAAACCATATACTCAACATATCAAGCATTCACAACTTTATAACCAAAAATACACTTTAGATAATTATACATAGCACTCATAAGAAATAGGTAAAAACTATGCTCATCTGTTTAGAAGCAGCAAACAAAAGAGGATGAGATTAGAATGCTTGGGACTTATGCACTCTGTGAAGGTTCTACAGTTTTATGACTTCATGTTGTTCTGTTTGGAGCTTTTAAGTGCTGCTCAGAAGGGGTTAATAAAAGATTATGCATAATGCAAGCCTCCTGTCTTGACATAAAATTAATGCACTCCAGTGTTTTGGGTTGATTGGCCAGTTCTTTTAGTTTTCAATTTTCTCCTTTTAAAGTTCCCCTTTCATTTCTTTGCTTCTCCTCTTTTTATTTTAATGTTTCTGAAGAGGATACTACATCTCTCCAGGGAGTACTAACAGGTCATTTGCTTGCTGCTACTTTCATCTGCATTGTGCCGTATCCCACGTGGCCACTTCATCTAAACCGACAGACCATTATGGAATGCTGTTGTTTAAAGTGTATCATTGTTTCACCATTCCAAGACAGCTAACACGTTGGTTCTAAAGCCATGCTGGAACTTTAAAACAACAACAGGCAATTTACAATATCTCTGCAAGATGGACACCCACTGTTATGTTTAGTTTCATTATTCCAAGCCTATGTTTTTTTCTACTTGTATTCTTTTAATACGTCTTGCATTTGTTGTTGATTTTGCGTGTGTTTTATTGCGGTTGTGTCAGAAGTGGAATGCAAGAAGAAGTCAATGGATGGGTGATTGGATGCATGAGTGCAAAGATGAGTGACAGAGTGCATGTATGACAACTTATTGAGTGCCTGAAGCCATCAAGGACACAAAAAAGCTCTCATTCATAATCCACACCTATTGGCGTCGCCAATGCTTGTATTAATTTGATGTAGTAGTATTGTTCTGTCAATATCTGGCAAGGAGGGACTAGGGCTAATTAGAGGTCCAGCACACACGCCCTTAAGACGAACCAGGAAATGAAGGGTGTACAGTTCCTTAGTGATAGTCTAGGTCTCCTGGTTCTGGTTGACTTCATGTATATGATTTGAGAGTTTAATCACGGTCTTGATAAAGATGGTCTAATCAGGACAACACCATCGAAACGCGTCGACGCCTTGATACACAATCCGTGTTGCTGGCTGGTACAATAGATATTATCGATTGTCAATATATCGGGTTCCAGTCCTAACGTCTGATACACACGGATGTGATTTTTTGATGACAAATTGTATTGTCTTGTTATACTCTCATCTTTCTCGTGTTATTTGTTTTATTTTCTGATATTGTTTTTTGTGGCAAGTTTCTTGCTGCATGCTGCTAAACATTGGTGCTTTTTATATATACATGAAATATATGTGGATTGATTTCTTGTGATTCTTGTTTTTAACTATGACAAAATGTTTTTAATGATTTTAATAAAAAGATGTGTATAATTTCTACTACTACTGACGTATTATTAGTACACTATTTTTGAGTTGACAATTATACTCCCCACTGTGAGTTAGGCTTTGCATTGAGCGGCTTGTCGGATGATTGTGAATGGTGTTTATTATATGGTAGACCAAAGGATGACTTATTTTTTTGACTTGCAAATAGAACCCTATTCCTTTGGTCGATAAGGTGTCCCTCTCATCGCTTTCTGAACCAATAGTACAACCCGAGTGGTTGGAGAGGTGGCATTTGATTTGTTGTGATCATTTGCTTCATTTATTAAAGTTGAACCAAATATAATCTATTGGTTACCATATGGATACTTTTAAAACTTTTGGGTTTTCTGAGGATCAATTTAACAAACTTATCAATCAGAACCCACGTAGCGGTGGTAAAATAACCACAAACCAATTGAATCATAATCAACTGTTAAAAATCTTGAATCTCAGGAAGAAGTTGATTCGCACGGAGCTACAAGCTTAATTTCTGATCGAATACTTGAAGGCAGGGGTGATTCCAATAGGGCTCCAAATTAGGAACGAACCAGGTTTGTTCACTGATAATAAAAATGTTTTAGAGATATGGACACTGATAGCAAATCGTTGCAGCAGAGATTGGATTATCCTTATAATCGAAACCGCCCAAGAAGTGATGATCATAGAGAGGAAAGTGATAGAAGAACTTGAAATTAAAATCAAAGAGAAAACAGCACTAGAAGAAGCCAAAAAGAAACTAGAAGAATTTTACCAGGAGGCTAATGGTTTTAAGGAATACCTTATCAATAATTAAACCAACAAATTTAAAAAAGACATTGATAAATTTAATGCTGAATTGGTATACCCATATTTAAGCAAGGAGTACTATAATATAAGAAAAGAACAAAGATGGGAAAAGCCCTATTTCCAAAGACCGGTGTATTCAAGGGAGGGCAACAAACGTGTCACCTTTTCAGAAACATCAGGGTCTAGTAGCGAAGAAGATGAGCAGGTCAATGAACCACAAGGTAGATCCGCACCTAACCCTGATCAGGAGTCTTTTTTACGATTACGCCAAAAGAGAGAACAGAGGAATTACAGGAACTACAGGAGGGGGGAATCAGGGAGAAATTACCCCCCACAAGATTACCTAAAAACCAGGAATCAGAGATATTGGAGGTAGACAAATTTCCTATTATTAATTTGTCATAGAGAATGCTCACTAGGGTTGAAAAAGAAGTATTGGAGAAAGGATTTAGTTTTGCCCCTACAGCTTCCCTTAACAAATTTGAATTTGAGAAAGACCTCAAGGCTTTCTTTAGAAAAATAAGACTTAGGAGATTCTTTGAAGATAAAGAATGTCATACTACCACTAATATTTTGGTTTTAAACCTAGGTCAACCTTCACACCCTCACTTAGTCAAGCCAATAAAAACACTGAAATCTTTGAAAGGACGGTTTAAATTAACAGCAAGAAAGTTTTAGAAGGTCCTAATAAACAAATCAATAACCTTTCTAGAACACATAGAGATGCCCTCAGATCTTTACAAGACGATGTCAACATTACCATCAAACCGGCCAATAAGGGCGGTGGATTGGTGGTGTTAGACACAACAGACTACAATGCTAGAATGTGGAGTCTCCTTAGAGTACAGGAACATTACCAACAAATACCATACACTAGGATTGATAGTCTAAAGAATGAGGCCCAACAATTGTTAGAATTGGCAAAAACCGAAGATTGGATTTGTGATGAGGAATACAAATTTCTAGGTAATACTAATCCCATTACCCCAGCAATATACAGACTCCCAAAAATCCATAAAGACCTTAGGAATGCGCCTATGAGACCTATTGTTAGCAGCATTGGCTCCATATTGGAACCATTGAGTAAGTATGCTGATTTTTTCCTTAAACCTCTTGTCCTTAAACAGAGATCCTATCTTAGAGATTCGGCTCATGCAATTTCTATCTTTGAGGGAAAGGGCTTCAATGGGGTGACACAACTTTTGGTTACCCTAGACATTGAAGCCCTTTATACTAACATTCTCCAAGATGACACCATCAGAGTAGTGTCAGCAATACTGGAAAATAAAAACCTTGGTGGTAATAATAGTGAATTCATTATGCATTGTGTGACCATGGTATTGAACAAACAATCTGTTCTTGTTTAAAGAGGACCTCTTTCAGCAAATCAAGGGGACCAGTATGGGGGCCACATGTGCCCCAGTCTGGCCTGCCTATATGTTAGTAATTTCGAAAAGCACCACATTTTCAATGAAATGGCACAGTTCCTTGAAAACATCAGTCACTGGCATCATTTCATTGATGATATCATCTTTATCTGGGAAGGTGCCAGTGAACTCCTGGTTGAATTCATTGAATGGCTTAACCTAGGAGACCCTAACCTAAGGTTTACAGCACAATGGAGCAACACGAGAATAAACTTCCTAGATATTTGCATCAAAGAAAGTGAGGGCAAATTAGGGGTGGAGCTGTACACCAAACCAACTGTTAAAAATACCCTCCTTCATTATGGAAGCAATCACCCTAAATCACAGAGATAACATTCCCTTTGGGCAATTTCTGCAACTCCGCAGGAATTGTTCCACAATTGATGACTTCTATGCACAATCGGATGTCCTTAAGAAGAAATTAAAGGACAGAGGGAACCCTAAAAAACGAATTAATCATTCATTCAAACGTGCTAGGTACTACGATCGAGAGTATATGTTAGATATGACTAGGGATAGGACTAAGAATAAGAACACTGAGAAAATAGTTTTTGTAAGTCAATTTTCCGGTGTGAGTAATCAGATCAAAAACATTGTAAACAGGAACTGGAAAGTTCTTAATGATGGACAAGAACACCAATTGGAAAAACCTTTATTTGCGTTTAGGCGCAATAAAAACATACGTAACTCCCTGGTCACTACATACAGAAACACCGAGGGTAGCACACAGACCACATTGGACAACAAAAGAGCTGTAGGGAATCACAAATTTGGGAGTTGTTCCATTTGTGAACACTGTATAATAACAAAAACATTAGAATTTAATGGGACAAGAATCACAGCTAAAACCTTGAATAATTGTCGCAGTAAGAACATTGTTTATCTCCTCATTTGCACATGTGGTCTTGGGAATGTGTGAGAAACTAGCCGCAAACTGAGACTTAGACCTCTTGAGCATAAATCAGCGCTTAGAACTAGGAAAGAGAATGCTCCACTCATAGACCACTATTCCCAAGCCAACCATGACTTCCTTAATTTTCGTTGGTTCATTCTCGAGAAAATCAAGGTTACTAGACGTGGTGGAGATATTGACAAGAAAAGAAAAATGAGAGAACAATGGTATATCTGTAAATTAGGGTCAGTCACCAAAGGATTAAATTCACGAGAAGAGTGGATGGCATTGATTTCATGATCACCATTCCATTCATTATGTAGGGTGCTCAGTTTGTAAATTGCAATAGTCTGATGACTTTTTAGTGATTTAATAATACTAGTGGTTTTTTGGATACTGCTACTTGTGCAATAAATAGGAGTAGGAACTCGTGGGAACAATATTTTACCTTTAAATAGATTCATACTTTGGGTATACCTCTAAATAGGAAGGAGGAAAATAATAATAGGTTTTTTGCAATAAAAAGATTCCTTTTTTATGTTGAAGTTGGCAGTGTAGTCCCCCTATCTTTATTTGTTATTGATATTAGCGTAACAATACCACTCTAAGATGGTGGCGCTGTCTTCATGATTTCGGATTTGGGTAGATCTTCGGATATCAGTGATGAATAATCTATTCTATTACGGCGGATCAAGTCATAAAACACTGGTGTAGTAATGTTTTATATACTTGTTCTTACAAACTAGATTTGCTTTTTGAGTTGCATCACTAATGGGCCAAACAATTTATATATTTGCTTAAAAAGAATTTTTCTTTAATAATAAGATTACTCCTCTTTAATATTGAGGAGATAGCGGCGTCCCCTTATGGTTATCAGCTATGCGCAATCGCGTATTGTTGATACTCCATGATGGCGGAGCTGTTTCCATTACTTTGGACTCGAGTTTACTTCCGGGTATTGGTGACGAGTAACCTGTTTCAATATGGCGGATTTAGTGCACCGCCCGGTATTAATTAAGTTATTAGGAAGGGTATTTAAACATGGCGATTCATGCTGCCGTTGCTTCTATTTTTTGAAAACGCGAAGACCGGACGTGGAGCAGCGCCGGATCCTCCGCACTACAGGAACGCTGCAGATTTATCCTTGGGTCTATGCGCCTTATTGTTTTCACACTGTGATAGACCCATTTGTCACATTAGTAATGGAGAGCGGGGATAGTAGCGCAGTTCCCTATTGCAGAGTAACCGGCTGGAGGCATATACATGTTTTTAAACTTAGTTGCGAGGTATCTCCCGATATAGTTTATTGGAGTCACTTTTTAGCTCCTGTGGTTTAGATATCACTAGATTCTGCTGCAATATCTAGATAATACTTGAAATCAGCCTAATGCATAAAGACAAAGGGGTGCTCATATGCTTATTGTCACTCTCAGTGGCTATGTCTAAGGGTTAATTATATATGTCATCCCTTCAACAACCTAAACATAGTGACCCTAACTGCCCTTTGGGGGTCCCAATCCGGGCGGATCCACATGGAGGGTGATTGTATATAGATGATGAGGCAATAGGTATTTGATTCTTGCTCCTCATAATCCAACCCTTTTAAGTAATAATATTAGGGAAATAGATAGGGGAATTTACCTTTATGGCTATCTGTGAGATAGCTAGGTAGCTATTGGATATTTTTGATAGCCATACGAGTCCTGTTTTGTTTGTTTTATATTTTATAGACCCAATTGATGAAGGGCACCAACTGAGAACATTTAATCATGTTGAAGTATATACCATAGAACATTAGTCATCTTAATTGCGACAGATACAAGGTATGTGGGTGTACCCCAAGTATAACAATCAGTGATTAAAACAGAGAGTGAATATCCCATATATGTAATACATGGGAACTAATGGTACTTTATTGATTCCCAGTAGATCAGTCGCAGCAAGAGCCATTATTGTGAGCATTGTGGGCCTTCTGTCCAACACACCAGTAAAGAAACAGTGGATATACCTGCACTGACTCTAAACCAATACCTAAAAGGTGAGATTGGGTCTGATTCTAATCCAAAATATATATACCCATTGCGGTGAGATGTATGCATACAAAAGAAACTGGGGGTCAAGGGAGATCAATTGTTGTGTATTTTTGCCCCCTAGACTTGTTATCCCTAATGATTTCGGGAGAGGCAAAGAAGGGACTAAAAACTAGTACATCCCAGAAGAAGCATTTGTCTTTGTGTTTTCACAAGCAACAGTGCACAACCCGGAAGATGAGAGATAGTTCCACCGATATATATATTCTGGGCCTAGAAAAATGATAGACAACAAGGGGTAAATAGCCCTTGATATTAACGATTGTGTTCACGATACCCAGTCTGATTGAGAGAATGGGAAGTCTGAATGTGTCTGTAGATGTATTTGTGCCAGGTGAATAGGGAGTTTATAACTGTTCTCTCAACTAGTGATGCCTTGTATGTTAATAGTGGAATTTTTTCTATCATATGGGGCCTTTGTTTTAATTAAATATATGTTTGCACTAATGTTATTCTGCATTTTTATGTGAGTACTTGTACTACATCTGTTTAGAGATTGTATTTTGTAATAATTGTTTATGGGTTTTTGAAATATACATATGTTTTTTAATATACAGGTGTACTGCAATGATTGACTTCATGTATATGATTTGAGAGTTTAATCACGGTCTTGATAAAGATGGTCTAATCAGGACAACACCATTGAAACGCGTCGACGCCTTGATACACAATCCGTGTTGGTGGCTGGTACAATAGATATTTAACGATTGTCAATATATCGGGTTCCAGTCCTAACGTCTGATACACACAGATGTGATTTTTTTGATGACAAATTGTATTGTCTTGTTATACTCTCATCTTTCTCGTGTGAAGGAAGTGACCCAAAAACGGCAACCCGGGTCACTCACGACCACCTTCTCTGCCTTCCTACAAATGAAGAGTCGGTCAGACAGTAGAGAATACAAACCAAATTATTTATTCATTATTACACTGCAGCGGAGCCCAGTCTGACCAGCCTCCTGGGATGGCTGTCGAGAGACTGAACCCCGTAAGCATACGATTACATTATGTACGTTGCGAAGTCCACAAAGGCCCGCCTACTATGGAAAAACACTAGCAGGTGTCGTAATACAATGGGGGTACAGAACATAAGTTTCGATTCTGCAGCCGGGCACAGGCTATCTACTGATTTCAAAAGCAACTACCTGCCCTAACTAATGCAAGCAAGGCCCTAAGGAAGGGTCCTAGAATTACTCTACTGTCTCTGGAGCAGATCAAGGAAAAAAGAAAATAGTCACATCAAATTTAATAAAAATACATAATAATTTTATTGATTACATAATCATTTCAACAATTCATAAATACAAAGAATATACTTGACACGGCATATGATAGTCAATAAAGAAAAAGAAAAAAATCAATCAAGAAGTTTAGGTCCCACACACCTACTACAACCAAACCACTCAAGCGTCATACATTCCCATAATTCATCAAAAACTCACACATCATTCACACAAATTCCAAAAACAATCTAACATAAAAATTGTACATAACAGCCACAAGATGGTCAATTAACAGAATGGGAAAAAGTCATCAGGGGGTAGGGGTGAAAGTAATCCAGCGACCCCCACACGAAAAACGCCAACGCGCGTTTCGGTGTGTTGCCCCAGCCGGGGCTACACCTTCATCAGGGCGGAGATGAACAATGAGGGGTGGGACAAAAACCCTATAAATATAAGAAGAAAAAACATATTTTTCAAAAAAACATGTATTTTGTCATCCAAACAATATTTTTAATTAATTCAAAAATAGATCCTTGATAAGCTCCAGACAACCCATATATCATCTATATAATTAATAAAACAACTGGAATAGCGTGCTCACATCTAACAATTCAAAAACATAAAAGTGACATAACAGAGGCATATAATTTAAAAATCCATAAAAAGAATCATCAAAGGCACCAAACCCATAAGATGAAAATAGAAAAACATAATAGAGAACAAGATGTGGATACCAGCGTGAAAAAACACCAACCTAGTGAATAACAAATAACAAACAAGTGGGTTAGAGAAAGAAACAACTCCCAAATGATGAAGAAAAGAAGCAATTATAGTAAAGGAAAGAAGAAAGAAGGAATTTTTTTGTATGTGCTCTCAAATGGCATACCAGTAGTATTGAAGAAAAGGGCGCCAAATGATTTCAGAAGATGGGGCGAAGGAAAACACCCAGCACAGAAGGCTTCTCAATAGGGTTCTAAAATAACCAAAACGTACAAAAATGTACAACAATTATATTAGAATTCCCCTTTATAGGCGCCAACCGGGGATACCTCCAGCCAGCACTAATCTTGCACATGTACCTACAACATATAATAAACAAAGGAAAACCTACCCAATAAATAGAATAATAATAAATTCTTTTCCGCAGGATAAAAGAGAATCTTTTTCTTACGGCCCAACTCGTGGTAATCTCGTAAGCGGAGGCAAGTTCAGCACCTTTAGGCGATTCTCAAAGGTCATGAGATTCAAATGTTGATAGATAGATCACGGATCTAAAAGAACACACGAAGGGCACGAACATAATGTCCTTAATGGAATCCCCAAATATGAATAAGCAGTTCACATAACAGTTAAATGGAAGGGAATCCCAGAGCACATGTGGAAGGTAAAAACCCCACATAGATGTCAAGCCTGAATATATCGAAAGATACCCATTTAGACAACAGGTGCGCACCACCTGCGATAGCCTATAAAGATAAACAAGCTCCCCCCGCAAGAAGCCACACGGGCAAATACCAGAATGCAATAAAGGGTAAACCTATACAATCCTTGCAACCAAAAAAGATCGAGAAAACGAAGGGAGCCGGGGCGACAATAATAGCGGCACACATTTAGAACAACGGGCATGGAGGGGAATACAACGGGGGGCAAAAAGACGTCCCTACGAGCTCCTACCGCCGAAACAGTGATATCAAGTTGGGGAACAACAAGCCAAAAGTGTATCACTCAACTGGAGCACAAAAGGGGAGATAGTGCGTAGCTATCAATAAACAACCCCCGACCAAGGACTTCAAAGATTTTATCCCCCAATGAGGATCCACTTAAAAGTTTTTAGTCAAGTAGGGATAGGCCCGCTCTTGATTAAACAACCGGATATCCTTTCTAAATTTATCAGTCTTTCTTTTCAAAAGATAATCCGAGAATGAATCAAGTTCTAAGGCTATTTCTTCCAGTTTCTTTTTACCTATCTCGACCGAGTTCTCTTGTTTTAACTTTTCCTCTAGGTCCTCAATTTCCTTATTCAAGATGGCCAACACTTCCCTAGCCGTCTCAATGATGAGCATCATCCAGTCCCTGGAGCATCTATTTGATATCAACGCCCACTTCTCCAGGAACTGGCGGATCTCGACAAACAACCCGGGAATATTACGAACCCTCAGTCCTATAGGTATGGTTCCAGCCTTTAAGTAGTCTAACATAAAATGCGCATGCAATTCAGTGCGTTTAGATTTTTTATTTAGATTAAGGAGTTTGGTCCATTCACCTTCTAATCCCTTAGAGAGGGTGAATTGTTTATCACTGCCTCCTGCGAGGCCAATCATTTTCGCATAATCTTCATCGGAAAATCCGAAGGTTTTGATATTTTCCACCATGATAATGCCACAGAGATAAAATAGCACTACTATCTCAAACTCCAGTCAAAAATGATCCTTTCTTTGAGAAATAAATAACAGAAAGGACAGCAGTCAAAGAATTGTTGGAGATACCAGAGTCCTTATATACCCAACACCACAGTACAGATAGATATACCACCATAGATGATACAGACAAACAAGACAAATAGCACACCTATTCCAGAAAGGCGCACAAAACCCCCACAGCTCCAGGGCTGTGAAGCGAAAACTGAAAAGAAGGGGGACCCCTGACAGAATGAAGGCAGGCAAACAGGGGAAATAAGGAACACCAATTTCAAAAGCAACTACCTGCCCTAACTAATGCAAGCAAGGCACTAAGGAAGGGTCCTAGAATTACTCTACTGTCTCTGGAGCAGATCAAGGAAAAAAGAAAATAGTCACATCAAATTTAATAAAAATACATAATAATTTTATTGATTACATAATCATTTCAACAATTCATAAATACAAAGAATATACTTGACACGGCATATGATAGTCAATAAAGAAAAAAGAAAAAAATCAATCAAGAAGTTTAGGTCCCACACACCTACTACAACCAAACCACTCAAGCGTCATACATTCCCATAATTCATCAAAAACTCACACATCATTCACACAAATTCCAAAAACAATCTAACATAAAAATTGTACATAACAGCCACAAGATGGTCAATTAACAGAATGGGAAAAAGTCATCAGGGGGTAGGCCATCTTGAATAAGGAAATTGAGGACCTAGAGGAAAAGTTAAAACAAGAGAACTCGGTCGAGATAGGTAAAAAGAAACTGGAAGAAATAGCCTTAGAACTTGATTCATTCTCGGATTATCTTTTGAAAAGAAAGACTGATAAATTTGAAGTTTGAATCTCATGACCTTTGAGAATCGCCTAAAGGTGCTGAACTTGCCTCCGCTTACGAGATTACCACGAGTTGGGCCGTAAGAAAAAGATTCTCTTTTATCCTGCGGAAGAGAATTTATTATTATTCTATTTATTGGGTAGGTTTCCCTTTGTTTATTATATGTTGTAGGTACATGTGCAAGATTAGTGCTGACTGGAGGTATCCCCGGTTGGCGTCTATAAAGGGGAATTCTAATATAATTGTTGTACATTTTTGTACGTTTTGGTTATTTTAGAACCCTATTGAGAAGCCTTCTGTGCTGGGTGTTTTCCTTCGCCCCATCTTCTGAAATCATTTGGCGCCCTTTTCTTCAATACTACTGGTATGCCATTTGAGAGCACATACAAAAAAATTCCTTCTTTCTTCTTTCCTTTACTATAATTGCTTCTTTTCTTCATCATTTGGGAGTTGTTTCTTTCTCTAACCCACTTGTTTGTTATTTGTTATTCACTAGGTTGGTGTTTTTTCACGCTGGTATCCACATCTTGTTCTCTATTATGTTTTTCTATTTTCATCTTATGGGTTTGGTGCCTTTGATGATTCTTTTTATGGATTTTTAAATTATATGCCTCTGTTATGTCACTTTTATGTTTTTGAATTGTTAGATGTGAGCACGCTATTCCAGTTGTTTTATTAATTATATAGATGATATATGGGTTGTCTGGAGCTTATCAAGGATCTATTTTTGAATTAATTAAAAATATTGTTTGGATGACAAAATACATGTTTTTTTGAAAAATGTTTTTTCTTCTTATATTTATAGGGTTTTTGTCCCACCCCTCATTGTTCATCTCCGCCCTGATGAAGGTGTAGCCCCGGCTGGGGCAACACACCAAAACGCGCGTTGGCGTTTTTCGTGTGGGGGTCGCTGGATTACTTTCACCCCTACCCCCTGATGACTTTTTCCCATTCTGTTAATTGACCATCTTGTGGCTGTTATGTACAATTTTTATGTTAGATTGTTTTTGGAATTTGTGTGAATGATGTGTGAGTTTTTGATGAATTATGGGAATGTATGACGCCTGAGCGGTTTGGTTGTAGTAGGTGTGTGGGACCTAAACTTCTTGATTGATTTTTTTCTTTTTTCTTTATTGACTATCATATGCCGTGTCAAGTATATTCTTTGTATTTATGAATTGTTGAAATGATTATGTAATCAATAAAATTATTATGTATTTTTATTAAATTTGATGTGACTATTTTCTTTTTTCCTTGATCTGCTCCAGAGACAGTAGAGTAATTCTAGGACCCTTCCTTAGGGCCTTGCTTGCATTAGTTAGGGCAGGTAGTTGCATTTGAAATTGGTGTTCCTTATTTCCCTGTTTGCCTGCCTTCATTCTGTCAGGGTCCCCCTTCTTTTCAGTACAGGCTATCTACTGCCCAAGGTCGTCTGGCCTATCCTCCCTACCAGACAGGTGGGAGAAGGGCTCCATCTAACAAGAAAGGCATGCACTAATGAGGACACTTGCAATTACAGAAGAAAAAGCTCAACCTTGGGAAATGAAACTTACCAAGGACCGTTTCTCGAAAATAACCAAGCAGCAGTTTCGATTATAATACAAAATGGCGTCCAGATTACAAGATGGTTTTGCGAATGCTAAAATATACAGACAAGAGGGCCCCTCAGTATTAACACGTGTTATTTGTTTTATTTTCTGATATTGTTTTTTGTGGCAAGTTTCTTGATGCATGCTGCTAACATTGGCGCTTATTATATATACATGAAATATATGTAGATTGATTTCTTGTGATTCTTGTTTTTAACTATGACAAAATGTTTTTAATGATTTTAATAAAAAAGATGTGTATAATTTTTACTAGTTCTGACGTATTATTGGTACACTATTTTTGAGTTGACAATTATACTCCCCACTGTGAGTTAGGCTTTGCATTGAGCGGCTTGTCGGATGATTGTGAATGGTGTTTATTATAAGGTAGACCAAAGGATGACTTGTTTTTTTTGACAGACCAGGGTAGTCCAGGGCGTGCTCCTTTTACGAGCAATCAATCAGGGAATTGTAAGCGCGCTACTCACCCGTGAGGGTCTCAAGGTGCTGAGGGGGAGGGGGGGGGTCCGCAGAACTGTTTAGCCGAAGAGCCAGGTTTTGAGGGTCTTCCTGAAGGTGTTCAGGGAGGGGGAGCGTCTGATGTCTGATGTCTGCCGGTAGCTCGTTCCAGGTCTTGGCTGCAATGTGAGAGAAGGATCTTCCGCCTGCTCTGGCTCTGTGGATGCGCGGGGTTTCGGCCAGTGCGAGGTTGGAAGATCGGAGGTTTCTTTTGGGTACGTGGAAGTTGATTCTGTCGTTGAGGTATTTGGGTACGTTGTTGTGTAGGCATTTGTAGGCGTGAGTGAGGATTTTGAAAGTGACTCTTTTCTCCACGGGGAGCCAGTGGAGACTTCGTAGGTGTTGGCTGATGTGTTCGTGTCGGGGGATGCCGAGGATGAGTCTGGCGGCGGTGTTTTGTACTGTCTGGAGTTTGCGGAGTAGGGACTTGTTGATGCCAGCGTAGAGTGCATTTCCATAGTCCAGTCTGCTGGTGATGAGTGCGTGGGTGACTGTCTTCCTTGACTCAGGTGGGATCCACTTGAAGGTCTTGCGGAGGATGCGGAGGGTGTTGAAGCAGCTGGAGGTGACGGCGTTGACCTGTCGGTTCATGGAGAGTGATGAGTTGAGCACGATGCCGAGGTTCTTGGCGTGGTCTGAGGGGGTAAGTGGGCTTCCGAGGGCGGTCGGCCACCAGGTGCTGTCCCATGCAGAAGGGGTGGTACCAAGGACGAGGACTTCTGTCTTCTCGGCGTTGAGCTTCAGGCAGCTGTTGGTCATCCAGACTGCGACGTCTTGCATTCCTTTCTGGAAGTTGAGTTTGGCAGTGGTGGGGTCTTTGGTGAGGGAGAGGATGAGCTGGGTGTCGTCGGCATAGGATACGATGTTGAGGCCGTGTTGTCGGACGATGGCTGCGAGGGGGCCATGTAAATGTTGAAGAGGGTGGGGCTCAGTGATGAACCCTGTGGGACTCCGAAGGTGATTTTCATGGGGTCGGAGAGGAAGGGTGGGAGTCTGATCCTTTGGCTTCTTCCGGGGAGGAATGATCGGATCCAGTCCAGGGCTGTTCCTTGTACGCCTGCGTCGTGTAGTCTGACGACTAGCGTGCGATGGGAGACGGTGTTGAAGGCCCCTGATAGGTCGAGTAGGATGAGGGCTGCGGAGTGGCCTTGGTCCAGGAGGGTGCGAATGTCATCTGTGGCGGCGAGTAGGGCAGTCTCTGTGCTGTGGTTGCTTCGGAATCCGGATTGGGACGGGTTGAGGACGGCGTTCTCTTCAATGAATCGTGTCAGTTTCCTATTGACTGTTTTCTCTGCAACTTTGGCTGCGAAGGGGAGGAGCGAGATGGGCTGATAGTTCTTGAGGTCGGTGGGGTCAGCTGTGGGCTTCTTGAGCAGGGGTCTGACTTCTGCGCGCTTCCAGTCGTCTGGGAAGGTGCCTGTTTTGAAGGTGGTGTTGATGGTGCGTTGTAGTTTGGGTGCGATGGCGGCTACAGCTCTGTGGTAGATGTGAGGGGGGCAGGGATCGGTGGGGGCCCCCGAGTGGATGCTTTTCATGGTCGAGGCGGTGTCTTCGGCCGTGATCGGTGTCCAGTTGGAGATGGTGGGCTGGCTGGTGTTTCTGGGGGGTGGGGGGACGTCTGTGGTGCCTGGTGGATGGTCGATGAAGTTGTCGTAGAGGTTTTTGATCTTGAGGTGGAAATAGATTCCAAGCTTGTTGCAGAGGTCTTGGGATGGGGTGATGTCTGTGGCTTCGCTGCGTGGGTTGGTGAATTCTTGAATGACACTGAAAAGTTCCTTGGAGTTGGTGGAGTTGGCCAGGATTTTGTTGTTGATGAAGTTCCTTTTGGTGGCTCTGATCTGGTTGTGGTAGTCCGTCATGGCATCCTTGTAGGTGGTGTGGTTTTCGGTTGTCTTGGTGTTTCTCCAGTTCTTCTCCAGGCGTCTGCAGGTGCGTCTGGCTTCTTGGAGAGCGGTTGTGAACCAGGCGGCTTTCCTGGGGTGTTGTCTGTCGGGGTTGCGTAGCGGGGCGAGCTCATCTGCGCAGTTGGAGATCCAGGTGTGGAGTTCTCTGGCTGCGTCGTTTGCGCTGTTTGCATCAGGTGCCCAGGTGTGGTTGTCTCGGGTGAGGGTGGAGTTAAGTTGCTCATCGGTAACCTTGCTCCAGTTCCTTCGTGGTGGGCGTGGGGCTGGTTTGGGTGCCTTGGGTTTGTTGATGGCGAAGTGTACGCAGTGGTGGTCGGTCCATGGCGGCTGCATTGTGTGGCTGAAATGGACGCTGTTTCCTGCAGCGAAGATGGGGTCGAGGGTGTGTCCTGCTCTGTGGGTCGGTGTGTTGACGAGTTGTTTAAGTCCGATGCTGGCGAGGTTGTCACGAAGGATAGTGGAGTTGGGGTCGCTGGGGTTGTCGAGGTCGAAGTTCAGGTCTCCAATGAGTATGTAGTTTGTTGAGGCGATCGCGTGGGGTGCGATGAAGTCGGTGATGGTGGTGGCGAAGGGTGTTCGGGGGCCGGGGGGTCTGTAGACGAGGGTTCCTCGGAGTGTGGCTTTGGGGGTGGTCTGGATCTTGAAGGGCAGGTGTTCGGCGGAGGGGAAGGTTTCTCTGGAGGTGGTGAGGCGGAGGGTGATCTTGTTGGCGATGGCGAGGCCCCCTCCTGGGTGGTTGGGGCGGTCTTTCCTCTGGATCTTGTATCCGTCTGGGATGGCGGTGCTGATGTCGGGGGCGGAGGATGCGTTGGTCCAGGTCTCTGTGAAGAAGGCGATGTCGGGCGAAAGAGAGTCGAGTAGGTTCCAGATTTCCATGGCGTGTTTATGTACGGAGCGTACGTTGAGGAGGATGCATTTTAGGGTATCGCCAGTGTTGGCGTCGGCGGTGTTGGAGGCCGGGGTGGCGGTGAGGGTCTGGCGGCAGTGGAGGCAGGAGAACTGTCCGTGGGTCGTGTTTGGCGAGGCCTGTTGGCATTCTCTAAGTCTTCCAGGGTTGAGTGCGAGGAGGGTGGTGGTGTCGTAGCGATGGGTAGTTGGAGGTCCAGGGTTCCTGGCGATGGTCGGGTCGCGAACGGGCCAGACGGGCTTGCCTTTGGCGCGCCTTTTGCGCGCCCGCTGTGCACGTCCGCTGCGTGACCGCGCAGCGGCCGCCATTAAGTAGGGGAGGTGGGAGGGAGGAGAGGCTGGGAGGCGGGAGCAGGGGAATTCCGGGGGGGAGGGGCAGCAGCGGCAAAAGGAACAGGCAGGCACGAAAAATAAAAACAGTGGTGGAATTAGAGCAAGACACAGATGGGCGCAAGTGCCCTCACACACCCCAGGGGATCTCATGCTTCATCATCGGGCAGCTCCTCATTGGGATGTGGTGTGTGGGATGTCACTACTCACACCCATGAACCACATTTGCACCTCACTCTTCACGTCGGCACAAAAGCAAAGAACTCCAGCAAAGAGCCCCCTCGAGGGGCCCGTTTGGCATTGCAGCGCCTGGCCAATGAGGAGCTGCCCGATGATGAAGCACAACACCCCCTGGGGTGTGTGAAGGCCCTTGCTCCTAAAAGGAGCACTCCCCTGGACTACCCTGGTCTGACCAGGAGACCTAGACTCCCACTAAGGAACTGTACACCCTTCATTTCCTGGTAATTTTGTTTTGGCCATACCTAGTAGCATGGGTCAGTGGTGAGAAAGACTCATTCCTCTCTTTTGTTGTATGTACTTTGTTATGAGCACTTTCTCAAAGAGTTCTAGAATGGCATACTCCTATTTCTGTTATGTTACACTGCAATTCGCTCAGTTCCTTTGTCAGGGATTTCCTTTGTTGAGACACTCATCCCATCAATATCCTACATGACTTCCTATGTAGTCACCTCTTGTGGATTTCATGGTTGGGAGGGAATTCGTTATGGATGTAGGATTTGTTGGTTTGGTCTCCTCGGACGTCGACGGAGAGTTAGGTAGCCTACATCACTTCCTCTGTATACAGTCTCTCCAATGTCACTTCCTGTGCATTGCAAGAGCCTATTTTGTCAATATGATTTTATCTTGAGGGACATGGAAAGGGGGTCAAGAACCTGCATCACTTTCATTGTAACAATGTCCTGCGATGTGACCTCCTTCACATCATGTGACAGAGGTCATTTTAGGGATGTGGTTTGAACCCAAGTGACATGGAAAGTGAGGCTTTTAGCCTACATCGCACCCTGTGCAGTACCACCTATGACATTGATTCCTGAGCGGTACAACTTTGGGTGCCGGTAATTGATGGAGTTGTGGCTTGACTTTAAAGTGCACAACGGGTTCGGTCTCACTTGCTGTGCGGTCACTCCCTCTGACCTCATTTTTTGTGCGCTGCTTTGTAGGGAGAGCCCTGGCAGAGCAGAGTCGGTGATGGGTATCACTTCTGGGCCAGGACGTGCAGGTTAGGGCTCATGCAAGGCATGGTTAAATCCGGGAAAGGGACATATCAATATGTCACATTATGCAAATGCCACCCACTTTTGGGTTTGATGAAAGGCATCCCATTCCTTTACTGCTATGCCTCTGACATCATGGGATCTCCTCGCATAGCTTTCTGCTAGTTCAACACCTAAGCGTCTGGTCGGACAAATGTGGCTCACACTGCCTTTTCAGGGGGAGGGAGGGGATAGAGAGAGAGAGAGAAAGATAGAGCGAGAGAGGGAGTGAGAGAAGGAGAGAGAGGGAGAGAGAGAATGAGCGAGAGAAAGAGAGAGAAAGAAAGAGAGAGAGAGAGAAAGATAGAGCGAGAGAGAGAGAGAAAGTTAGAGAAGGAGAGGGA